>OY882867.1:64525516-65003016 GCA_963693515.1 Pipistrellus nathusii
AAAAATAAGCCCATTTGAATTCTAAGTAATAATATGGAAATCAGTTATTTGAGCCTGGTAGCTGTGTTGAAGCTTGATCTTACTGAAGAATTTTATAAAACCTGATTTGTAATCATCCTTTGGCCTCCACTGTGTAAGGTAGTCATGACAGTAATTAAAGTGTATCACTGGTTATCTGCAGAGCAGGGAGCATTGTGGGGGAGCAGACTGTGAAGAAGTGCCAGGATCTAATCACTGGATGCTGAGGTGTCTGTATCAGGGAAAGCAGAAAGCTAAGCTAGTTTAGAAGAAAATGAAAACTAAGGGATTCCATGAGCCAAACTCCTAGAGAATGAAATGTATACTGATTAAAGTATTTGAAGAAGTAAAGACTTTAAGATGAAAAGTATTCTTCACAATTGATGGAAAGTGGCATTATCTCAAAATAGAGGAAATTAAAAAAAAGAGTTATACAAAGAGACTCATTAATGAATCATGGTAGTAAAGGAAAATTGGCCATATCTAAATATCTAAAAATAATAAAATGAAGAAATAATTCAAATACAGTTACATATTAAAAATTATTCAGCTACATACTAAAAATCACATGAGAAAATACTTAAGTTTAAATATTAGAAAAAGATAATTAATTTTGCAGATACTGTGAGTATGTATACTGTTTACTTATAGAATATATATATTCATATATATATATAAGAATCATATATATATATTAATATAGAACTGAATTAATATATTTTCTTTTCTTTCAGGAGGATTCAATATTTTTCCTTTAATTGTTTATATATTTTAATAAGAATATGCTACTTGATTTCTTCCTCATAGTTGATAATATGAAATGCATTTTAAGTGTTCCATCTCATGCAGTGGAAAATGTTGTATACTGTGGAATTCAATTGAATACTTCTTTCTAGAGCATCAACTAGAGCTATTTTGGCATGATAAAAATAATTCAACTTAAAAATACTCAATTTACAAGAAAGATTAATTTGGGCCACGTGTATGATGCAGATTGGGCTAAGCACCCAGATTATACTGAAAGTTGTCTCAGATTATACAAAACTTTAATTCTTTGAAAATATGTGCATTCTTATATTCTTAAAAGAAAATAGAAATTGATTCTAGATATATTGCAGATCAAAATAGGATTTGTCAACTGATCGTCTTTGGTGTCAATTCAACACCAACAGGAATCCTCAATTTGGGGTTCAGTGAAACTTTATTCAATACAAATAGCTCAGCTGTGATACAGTAAGGCTGTAAGATCAGCACAGCTGTGGAACAGATCCACAGAATTACAGCTCAGATAGAAGCAGCAAGGCAGTGCGGAGGCCTGGGAAGAGGCGGTCCTGGCACCTGGCCCCTCTTTGGCTAGACAGCTCTGCTCTGCCTGCTCTTCTTTGCTTTGATCCAATGAGACATATTTGATGATTTATCTCAGTGCTTCATCTCCAGCCATGGAAAGGCAGTCCTCAGTGAAAGGGGAAATGTGTCATTCTCATGCAGATGAAGATTCAAAAGATTTGCATTTTGATTGGTCCTAAAAGCACTGTTCTGATTGGTCAGAAGGGAGCTGTTCTGATTGGTCAATGGAGATGTTCTTGCAGGAGTGAAGAGGGAAAGTTTTGGTCCTATTGGTTGAAAGAGGATCCTAGGAATTTCTTTATAAGGACTGGCTCAGATCACAGAGCACAATGCAGACAGGCAGTTCAGTGCAGGAAGGAAGCAGGTTAGGGTGGGTTTTCCCCTGAAGTTTGGTTTGCAGAAGAGGCCCCAGAGTAGAAACAGCTGCTAGGCTGTTTATCGTTTGTTTTGTTTTGCTTAATCTGAGTTTAGTTAGCCACCAGGAGTACTTCTTGTAACTATCTTCTTTCTCAGGGTCCACAGATTCATAGAGCAAGTGTTAAATTTTATTGGTAAAAGAAATAAAATACTTGAAAATGAAACATTACTGTATGAAAAATCTGTAAAGATAAATGTTGCATCTTAATTGGACTTAGATTATCTCTTTGGGCTATCTTTTTTTTGTGGGAATTGTTATAACTCAGTTAATAATTATGCCTACTAATCAAATAAAAGATTTAACAGATGGATCTGATTAGTCTTAAGTGAACTAGGCTAGCCTTTCTTCAGAGAGAAAAAAAAATATGTTTTTAAAAGTCATTTGAGTTTCATGTGGCATAAGAAAATGGGACTTATTTCCTGTTAGTTAGTGGGTTGAGGAGGGGTGAGCCTGGCAGGTACATTTAACTACAAATATGTAAGTTGCCAGTTGGAATTAGTACAGCTCTATATAGGTCATGCAAATCATGAAGCACTTATGGACAAGTCCTTGCAGTAAACAAAAACCAACGATACATAAAGAGGGAAGCACTCCTCATGGTTTAGAAATGAAGTGCTAAAAAGAGGTCATGTTACGTTAAAGGCAACAGAGAGGAAACACAAAGAACTAATCATTTCAGCCTTACGGCTGAACTGTCTTCAGTGTACTATTACAGGGAAGTTCAAGGGGAAAATGTGTTTTTATGGGGCATTCCTCTGGAGTGACATTCCCAAGATGGATGGTATCAGTGCTTGCTAGCTTTTCTACCAGACTCCTGAGAGTAGTGCCCTGCTGGTTGCACTTATATAGAACCAATGACTGCCAACCTGGGTTCTGTCACTTATAACTTATGAGACCTTAGGTAAGTCATGTAAACTACCTGCGCCTGTTTCCCATCTGCAGAATAGTTACAAGGATCTGTCTCTTACAGGATTACTGTAATAATTTAATTAAATGCCATGAAGAAAATACTTAGGATAATATCCAACTACTATATTTGATAGGCATTTATATTAATTTCCTACTGTTATGTGACAAACTACCACAAATTTAGTGGCTTAAAATAACACTCATATATTAGCTCACTACTCTGTAGGTCAGAAGTCCACGCAGGCGTATCCAGGCCTCTGCTCAGGTTCTCTAGATCTTGGAATCCTCTTTCAAGCTCATTCCTTGGGGTCATCCTAGTTACTTTGCTGGCTCTTGGCTGAAGGTCACTCTCAGCTCCTAGAAATCCTTGCATGAGGCCCCTTCTTCAGTATTTTTACTTTCTATGACTTCATTTTCTTAATCAACCAGAGAAAATGTGTTATTAAATAGCTTGTGTGATTAGATTAGTCTCACTTGGTAATTTGCCTTTTGATTAACTCAAAGTCAACTCTAATTATCTTTGCAAAATTCCTTTTGCCAGGTAAGGTATGATTTCTCATCATATTCACAGTCCCACATATTAAATTTGGAAATCTTGCAGGAACATTTTAGAATTCTACCTACCACAACCTCAATGTTTCTTTGTCTTCATCTCCTATTTCTAAGAGGAGCAAAGTCCTGTGTTGATTTTCCATCTTAATATTATTTGTAAAGATACCCACTATCCACACAATTTCTGTAAGACCTTGAAATTTAGAGTTGGCATCTCAAATATGTAGGCTGTAGGGCCAACTAATGGAACTGCTGAATCAAGAGGAATACTTGTGCTCAAGTAGTAATTGCTTTGGAATTAAAGTATCAAAATATCAAAGATAGAACACAGAGGAATTAGGGAGAGTGGATCTGGGCTCCACTACTCCATTAAATCAGGAGATCAAATTAAAATACTCTCAGGTAACTATGAGAAGTCAACAACAGGGATAAACACCTCCTCTTCTATGTTTGACCACAAAGCCCTTAATTGTGGGAGGTCAGGACCTCTGGTAGCCAGCCATTTTTCCTACCACATGGAGGAGCCCAAGAGGATGATATTACCATGCACTTTACATGTATCTCCTCTGTTAATGCTATTTATCTTTGATAACCCTTTGAGATTCTAAAAATCATAAAGCAGAGGTCTCACAAGGTAAAGAGTTATCTAAGTTCTGAAGTTGATAAGGTGGCAGAGTTGGCATTCAAACCTATTATTTGTCTCACTACAAAACCTATTTTATCTAAAGAATGTTATGCCACCTTCCATATTAGTTACATGAGAATGAGTACCTCTTTTGAGTGAAATGCTATTTACATACCTATTTGTTTACTGATCATTCACAGACACATGTATATGTGTAAATGCATATTTTCCCTCAACTTAATGGTTGGAAAATGCTTAAACAGATGAATCTAAAATCATAGAAATCCCAGAAATATTACATGATTGGCAGGAAAATTAATCAACCTTAACTCAACATAATTTCTTAAATTCTCATCTCTTGACTTGTGACAAATTACTATTCTGTCAATGGCACTCCAAGCCTGCTCAGGATTTACCTTTCACTTGCAAACCCAGGTTCTATGAATAACTTGAATGAGTTATTAGAAAATGTTATGCTTCATCCTTAGTATCAGTTAAAGACTAGACTTGAGTAAAACTCTCCAGAGTAAAAATTTCCAGATATGAAGGTACTAAAGTCAAATAATATGGAACCAGAGAATAATATCTGAGAATTCTGATTCTGCTAAAACCATGATGAAGAAGGTGCTACCTCACTATCTTTAATAAAATACAGCAATGCTTCTTTTCCTAGAGTAATTTCATCATATAACCCTTGCTGCCACTAACCACAGTGGTTTGGGGGAAATCTAGAATAATCTCTAAGATATGTCTCTTATCCAATGCTATATCCCTTGAGTAGTTTTGGAAATGTAGCTTCTCAGTAAATACTTATTTATTGAATGGATGAAACACAATTGCTTGTGATTCCAGAGAATTTTCTAGTTACATATATAAAATATTCTAAGATTTAAACCTACCTCTAATGATTCCAAAATTATTCAACCTGCCTTTATGGTTCCATATAAGTGTTGAATAACTTGGTTTCCTGAGTTGGGAAAAGCTGTGCTCATATTGATTTACTTTTAAAATAGTATGCCAAGGAAGAAACCATCGTGTGCACACTCTCTTCAACATGCTCAATACACTGGCTTATCTATCTCAACTTAGCCTGTCTGAAGCTTCTCTGTTTCCAGAGTTTTGGTCACTTTTCTATCTATTTCACCTTTGGTATATTGTGGCTGCCAGGGAATTGAAGCATTTCACGGAAGTTGTCAAAAGTATGTGGATAGAGTTGTCTGTATTATTATCTTACTATCCTTTTAATGGCTGTGTGCTATAGAGTGAGTGATTATCTTTCATTTTGTTTTTTCATATTGGTCATTTCTATCTCTTTTTTTTCCTGTCAATTCTACTAGCAATTTGTCAATATAAATGATCTTTTCCAAAAATTAGATTTGTATTCTTTGAGATTTTTATAATTTTATCTGTGTCCAATTTTAGTGATCTGATCTTATTTTGTTTCCTTCCTTCTAATTTGGGATTATTTTGCTCTTTATCTCTCTGTAGATGGAATCTTAGATTATTGATTTGAAACCTATCCTATTTTCTAATATAAGCATTTAATGCTATATGTTTTACTCTACGCACTTCTTTAGATGAATCCTACAAATTTTAACATCTTGTTTTTTCATTCTTGTTCAGTTCAAAATCTTTCTAATTTTCTTTGAGACTGCCTTGTGACTCACTCATTAGACTCTGTTGACAGATGGTGTTAGTTCTTCTATAACCTCACTGAGTTTCTGTTTACCAGTTACACCTGTTTCTGAGAAGTGGCTGTATTAAACTATAATTTTGAATTTATCTATTTCTCTTTATAGAATTTCCTTCTTTCTTGTTGAGACCCACAGGTTGAGAAATGCTATCAGGGTTGCCTAGGCCATTGGAAAACATAGATATTTACATTATGATTCATAACAGTAGCCAAATGACAGTTATGACGTAGCAATAAAAATAATTTTATGGTTGGGGGTCACCACAACATGAGGAACTGTATTTAAGGTTGAGATACATTGTTCTAGGAAGTACGTGGTTGAGGGGAGCTCAAGGCATCACCATTCCATGTGAAGACTCCTGGAATTCCACCATGTACTGTGCATTGAGGCCCTGAACACTTTCATATTTTTCCTCTGTTTTTAGATGTGGTCCGTTATTTATGAATTTTTTACCTTGGTGTCCAGAACTTGTCCAGGTAAATTTTTCCTGAGAGTAAAATTTTGGAGAAGAGAGTAATTACCTGGCTTTCAGAAGAAAGACTATCAGTGGTTTTAACTGCTTTCTATATTGTTTTCAACCAATTGCCTTGTTTGATACTTGATCTCTGGAGAAATTTGTGTCTCTGAATCCTGGGCACAATGTTCAAGGGGTGAATATGCTGACTCAACATTAGTATTGCTGTATGGAGACACTTAGGTTGGGCTCCCTACCTTAATAAACTAGTTGTACTTTTTCATGTTCTTCCCAAGTAGAAGTGTTTGTTTGTTTGTTTTGTTTTGTTTTGTTTTTATGTTACTGTCTTATTTTCTTCTATATTTGTCTCTATGGACTTAAAACTTTGTTTTCATTCCTGTAATATAATTTAGTGTGTTCTTTGGAGAGAAATAAATTAAACAAGGTTTTTTTAATATGCGATGTTTAACCAGAAGTTTAATGTATTGCTTTATTTTTAAAAATAGGAGATAATTTAAGCAGAACTTATAGAAGACCAAAAAAATGCCTTTATCCTTGGTAGTAGACTTTATCTTTCCAAGTTAAATAATGCAACTAAAAGAATAATAATAAAACCACCTTCTCCCTGTTCTCTGAGGAGATACATGGAATGAATGAGTCGATGAGAGATAAGTCCCTACATCTGAAGCATTATTTCGGGTGAGCTAGTCCTGTGAGAAAATGGCTCTGTTCTAATTGAAAAATTATGTGAGACTAAATCCATGAAAGGAATAAATTACAATTACAGATATGATTGCTGAAATTTGCATATCCTTTATGTTTGAAGGGCATCTTAGTACTCAACCTGACCCTTGGACTTTTCTTGGATAAGAGCCTTGGCAGGAACCCAGAACAAGTAATTTATGGTTTAAGAGTGGTGATTTATATCACATCCATCATCTTCTATCTCATTCCAAGGGAAGAATGCCCTGACCATGAGAGAATCCTGGCGCAGGCCCAGGAAGCAGTGCTGGAGTGTAATACTCCAACAGCCACATTATGGAAGTGAATTAGGTTAAAGTTAAAATAGGGCATCATTGATGCATTTGGTTGTTTTAGGAGCCATTTGCAACATACCAGCTGAAGTAATGGCAAACTCTATGAGGACTCTTGATAGTTACTTCTGGTTGCCTTAAGCATCTCTGTTCTTCTAGTCCATTAACATGGAAATAGAGTTCGTGTGAGACTTGTTTGCAGTGGTTTAAACAAAACATTTCACTTTCAGTCCCCAAAATAGAGCTATTTGAAAGCTGTTCTCCAAGATGAATGACAATGAAGATCATGGGCTTCAGCTAGGAAATTAGCAAGTACGGTGATGTCTGCCTCAGGTTTGCAGAGGATAAAACCTTGAGATAAAACCTTGCTTTTTATTTTCAAGGATATCCTATAGTAGGCAAAGGTAATGCAATTATCCTCAGAGGAAGTGCACAGTGATAGAACAATGGGAACACCTAAAAGGTGCCCTTAACCATTCTCCTAAAAAGGGAAGACTGAAAAGGCTCTGTTCACTCATTTATGTTGTCATTATAAAAGGCCTTGGAAACGAAGACCTATGAATGTAAATTGCTAGGGAAGCGTTGACATAATAGATGGAGGAGAAAATGTTCTTTAAAAATGTTTCTACAAGCATAGATCTGGTACAGAGTTCTTTTAAATGTGTGAACATTGGTGTTCAAATCTGAGTAGGAGATGTGGTTGTTATTGTTGTTTTTTCTCTTGGGCATCTATTGGACACAAATGAGAATTAGACTCTGTACATCTTGGTATTTCAGAACAATACTATGTGTATGATGTCAGTTGTGCCTGAACATTTATACATTTCGATCATCACATTGTATACAAATCATATTCCAGATCTTACTTAATGTTAAGATAAATTTCCAGGCAAAATGGACACCATTTAAAACATAATGGCAAATGTATAAAATTGTCTATTTTATTTTCTAAGTACCCATACCTTTTATTTAACTTTCTAGTTTATGTTGCAGGAGGGATTAATGGACCATATTTCCCAGAAATAAGTGGGAGTGGGGTCCTTGGGGTAATGCTGAAGTAAGCATTTTCAGAAGCCCCCATGGAGGGAGAGATGTGGAAAAGGCTTTCTTCACATTGTGGGAAATAGGCTTCTGGGATCCATCTTCAGCAGAGTCAGCTTTTAATGGACTGGTTACTGAATTGCCCCAGGGCCAGCAGGGAGAGGCTGTAAGAGCAAAGAACTGTGAAATGAGCCAGCATCAGGGTGGAAATCCCCAACGCACCCAGGACAGAACACCTCACACCCATCTCAGCTAGATGGGGAGACAACTAGGAAAGGCCTCAGCCATCTTTTTTAAATGGCCCAATGGGAGACAATGAGACCTAGACAACTCTGAGGAAAACTGTTTACTCCATAGCACTCAGCCAGTGGGGAAGGGGAGGAGGGACTCTCACCCCCAAGGTTAAATAGCACGTGCTCGAAGCTCTGTGTGCCTGTTCACCTGGACACCGCTCTTGCAAGAATGTGTTAAAGAACTCATTTCTGCTGCACTTCTGTCTCCGAGTCCATTATTTGAATTCAGAGAGGCGAACATTTCTCACAGTGTGAAATGATTTCTCAGTCTCCAAAATCCCTCACCTTAAACCAGTCCTAGAAAAGGTGCAGCTGGGGCTCCAGCAGAGCCAGAAGCAAGGCCAGTGTCCAGAGCTTCTGTTCCATGTTGCAGACCGGGTGATTCAGCCCAGATTCAGTCCATCAATCTAGTGTGAGGAGTCCCCTGTGGTCGCAGGAAAGCTCGGTCCCATTCACCAGGAGGCCCAATAGGGCCTAGTGAGTGTGTGAGAGAGCAAAGGAACTCTCACAGTTTGGAAGTTTAAATATTTAGGTTTCCAGTGCTTTCGGTGGCCATGCCCATCCTGACCACTGACTTGTTTCCAGGTGTGACTGACAGGCAAGCAGGTAGGCACCTTCCCACCTCACTAAGACCTTACTGGGCACGTGTCTATCTGGTCTTCCCTTTCCTCCTTTCCTATTAAATAATAACCAGATTATTACAACAGCATGAATTACAATAAAATAACCACAGAAAACTATCTCACATTCTGTATGACAATTCTGCAGAGGTTTGATACCATTTTATAGCAATGATATAACAATAATCAGTTATAATCATGAATGTATTTTATCCTAAATAATATTGACACATACCATGCTCAAAAAGTAATATTTCCAATTGAGATTTAAAATGTAATTGGAGTAAAATTTGCTTTGTAATATGTCTATTAATTTTATGTTTAAAAATATTGTAGCTGGAAAATGTGGTTGATGATAGTGTTACCTTATTGGGTTGTTATAACATTTCACTAACTTAGTTCAAGGGGACAATAAAGATAAATTTGAAAAATAAATAAATAAAAGTATTTAAAAGAGTGCCTAAAGCCTAGCAAATACTCAATAAATTATATTTATTATATTAATTTATTATATAATTTACAATATATGTTAGCCTCAGTTTCAGTTAGAGTTGAATGAAGTTTTACATTCCACCCTGAATTTTTTGGTTCTTGTTCAACTTTTCTATACTTAGATTAAGATCTTAATCTTCATTTAAAAATCTAGAATTGCATCTTCAATCCCAGTAAATACTTCTTCCACATTTACAAATGTTATGAATGCCTTAACAATTCCAAATGTTCTCCATAACTATCATCTGGTTGTTGGGCCACATCAAAAATAAATAAAAACTTATAGAAAATAACCAAATAAATATATCACAAGAGTAAGCACATTTTTTTCAAGGAAATGTGTACAGTAAACAGTGTTATAAAAATAATAATTTTGCTTTAGTATTTTCTTTTCAGATTCTCTACTAAGAAAATGTTAAATCCAAAAACAAATGTTGTTAAGATGAGATTTCACACAAAATGTTTCTGATAAATATCAACAGGCATAGAAACTTATTCAAAGATTTATTAGATGTTGTATCCCCACATACAAAAGTAGAATTAGTCATACTTCTCAGACTTTGTTCTTATAAATGTCAAAAGTAGTGATTAGTGAAGACTCAGTTATTCAAACCGAGGTCAAACTGAGTTTTAGATACAATAACACGATGGCATCATGATCTCCATTACTTTAGATTCTCTTAAACATTAACCCATTTCTCATTGACCTTCTTATTCAGTGGGAAACATGAAAGGCTGTGCTTCACATTTCATCTGGGAATTTTATCTAGAATTTTACCCATATATATAAAAGGTTAATATGCAAAGTGTCCCCTCAGGAGTTCAATCAGGAGACAGGGGAGTTCAATCATCGCTCACTATGATGTGTGCTGATCACCAGGGGATGGCAAGGAACCAAGGAAGGCCCTGCTTCACAGCTGGAAGAAAGGCCCCAACCCTCATCACTGGCCAGGCATAGGGACTCTAAACATGCACAGATTTTGTGCACCAGGCCTCTAGCATTAAACCTAAAGCTGGCTTAATTTACCTACATGTGATGCTTCCTTTATAAAATGTTAGTGAGTCCATGGTTCTATAAGGTAGCCATAAACCATGTGACCTCAGTAATAAAAAAGTTTTGATTTGGGGCTGCTGGTGAGAGAGAATATAGATATTTTCAAGTTTCAAAAATTCTTCTTTCAGGAGGTTACAGGTTTAAAGGGTCTCTTTGGGGAAGGGGTCCATTAAGTATAAGGCAGGACACAGATAAAGCTAAGAGGAATGAGGTCCATTTTCCAGAAAGAGTGTTCTGATAAGCTCAATAAGTTGTGAACACCTAGCCCAAGTTAAGATTCAAGTCCCTGTTGAACATCAGATATAAGTCCAGAACGGAGGGAGAGCTCTATTGAAATAGGCCATGCGTGCATGGAAGAGACTAGGCTCGTACCTAAGCTCCCCAAAGACTCCTGCCAGACACACAGGATTTGGACTTAAGTCAGTGAGCCTACTTCTGAGTACTAGCAACACAGTGGACATTATTTCTACCCAGTTGAGGTTGAGCTGTTAAGATGCTACCATATCTAGGCCACACCAGCAGGTAAAGGTCTCTCATCTCTTCAATGATCAGGGGAAAAGATTGACAGGCAGTAGGATTCCAAAGGCAAGCCCAAGCAGAGTCTGATTATTTCAGAAGGTGCCTCACCAGAAAATGCTGAGTTTGGTTCCAGGGTCTTAAATGCATCAGAAAGTATGCCCTCCTCCTCTAGAATAGATATTTTAATGAATGTACTTCCTTAGAAGGCCTTCACATTATCTTGTGCTGGGACACTGACCTTGAGAGAACTTGATCTGACTTCCTGAATGGAACGTGCTCGCTCCTTAACCTAGGAGGATGGAGACTAGTTCTTTCCTCTGGGGTCAGCAACCTTTTTCTTGTCCTCTACAAACTTAACAACTGAGTTATAACTAGTTAACTAGCAAAGCAAAAAACATACAGCTGCTTCAGTTCAGACTTGCTGTAGTGTAGGTTTATCAAATTGTCTGCTAATGTAACTCTTATCTTCATACTCTAGTCCCGTCTTTTTTGGGGAAGTGAATAATGCTGCCAAATGCTGAGCATTCACCGTCTTGCTCTCCAGTGCGTTTCCCCCGGGAATTGGGCTTCTTCCCCTATGCTTCTCTGATAATCAGTAGGGTGGACCTTAACCAACCCTAAAAATGCAGAAATGGACACTCAAGTCCGCAGAGCCCCTGACATTCGAATGGGCACATCTGAGATTACTGAGTTTTGGCTGCATCTTGCCCTTTGTTTTAGGATTGCCTTCTGTGTTCCTGGGCCCGGCTGCCCGGGTTAGTCTGTGTTGAGCAGATGTATCCCTAATCCTTATTCACACAGAAACTAGCATTTGACCAGAGAAAGATTTACCTTGAGGCTAATTGAGCTGAAGCTTTAGGGCCTCCCACTGGCCTGGTCCCTGTCAGAGCTGAGAACTGACAAGTGTTCTACGTGGAAAAGGAAACATTTTTGATAGAATCAGAAAGCGTTTCTAAGTAAGCAATCCTGGTCACTTTTCCAAAAAGATCTAAGAAGAAAGAGCAGAATCTCTAAGAACCCAGTTATTTCCTGTGATTCCCTTTCTTTTCTTAATAGATAGTCAAGTTCGTACCTAATTTTATATTATTTTTCTTAAAGAGTGTTCCCCCACCTCTAGCAAATAGCGTAAGACCTGCTTTTCGGCATTAACCTGTTATTTTTGCAGCCTGCCACGTTCCTGCCTTGTTCACTAGTGGGTGAGAGATAGGAGGATGTCCTCTGGTGTTACTCAGTGCACACCTGGGAATGCATTAGCTGTGCAAAAACTCACACTAATTGTCTAAGCCTGTCCCTCTCCTGTATCATAATTGGCTCAGTGGTGACTTACATTTTCTTGTTGCTAACTTGCTTTTTTCCTCTTGTCTCAGCTTCCTGACCTATTTAGCTTTTTACTTCTTCCCCACAGAACACTATTTGATGAGAAATGTTACAAGAAAATCGTCGTGGCTCTCTTAATCCGTGAAACAATTAATTAAAATTCATGGAGCATTCCCTACAGAAACACCTTTCTATAAAAGAAGCTAGTTAGTTCCCGTGCCTCAACAATCTCCATATCTTTATAACACAGCCTGCTTAAATATGCAGAGGCAGTCTCCCTTCTGGGCTCTGGTTCATCACGAAACTGGATTCTCTGACTGACTTCTTCCATAAAAGACAAAAGCTGTCAAATGAGGTAAAACACAAGACCCAGCAATATGCTTCTCACAAGAAAACTTGTTTGAGGCCAAGTGATAAAGAATGGCTGAAAACAACGGGGTAAATCAAGAGATACCCAGCAAGTGTAACATGGGCAAAGGCAAGAATGTCAATGTTTCATCAGAAAAGCTGAGGAATAAGATTCAAGACAATAAATCGTGTAAAGAATGTTCATTTAAAAATTAGTTTTGTATGTTTTTATTGATTTCAGAGAGAGGAAGGGAGAGGGAGAGAGAGATAGAGGTATCAATGAGAGAGAGAATCAGAGATCAGATCACCTGCTCCCTATTAGGGATGGAGCCTGAAACACAGGCATGTACTCTGACCAGGAATCGAATCATGACCTCCTGGTTCATAGGTCAATGCTCAACCACTGAGCCACACTAGTCTTGCAAGAAGGGTGCTCTTAAATTAAAATTGGCACAACTCATGTTGCTGTCACAATCTTTGCCCAGTATGTATCCATATGGAAAATATATGCTGTAATACAAATGTAAGGGAAATTGATTAAAATCAATTGCGTTATATATTAGATAACAAGTGCAAAATGTAGGAAAAATTATTTATTCAAATTGACCTGAATTCTACTAAATTTTTCAAAGTAGAAAACTTATTTTAAGAAGTGAGACTTTTTTAGATATACCCTTTAAAATATACCAATAACCAATATCTGATGAGTTCACAAGTGCAGAACAGATTATTTCATGATGTTCAAATTATTCTTGGCCTGAAAAAATAAAAGACCCTTATTTTCTTCATGAAGCCAGCATAATTCTAATGCCAGAAACAATTTTATTTTTAAGGGGAAAAAATACCACTTATTTTCAAAGGTTCAAAAATGTTAGAAAGTGAATCTGATAATATATTTTTAAAATATGTAAAATTTATTCAAAAAAGATAACAAGATCCGAAACCAGTTTGGCTCAACGTAGAGAGCATCGGCCTGTGAACTTAAGGGTCCCAGGTTCGATTCTGGTCAGGGGCATGTGCCATGGTTGCAGGCACATCCCCAATAGGGGGTGTGAAAGAGACAGCTGATCGATGATGCTCTCCCATAGATGTTTCTAACTCTCTATCCCTCTCTCTCTGTAAAAAATTAATAAAATATATTTTTAAAAAAGATAAGAAGGGTTTATTATCATAAAATGTATAAAAGATTAAATATGAGAAGCTTATGTTTCTATCCATGCATACTAAATATAATTTTATAAAATTTAACAGGCATTTAAATAATAATTTAAAAAAAAAACTTTAAACAAAATAGTGCCACAAGTGGGTTATATAAATAACATATAGATTTTTTTCACCCAAACAAACTGCAAAACACTAATGAGAACTAGTCAAAGATACATCCCAGAGTTCACTGTGATGGGTTAGCGTTAATCGTAAGATAAGACACTTACAAATATCTCCTTTATCTGCTCTTTATTAAAGATTACATTTTCTCACCACAATTCCAGAACCTGCTGTCTTTTACATAGATGGAACTTCCTCTCTGAGCCTTGGAGGGTGAAGTGAAAATTACAGAAATTAAATTACTCACAGAGTTTTTCTTTGGAGAAATGGCTTCTGGAAGAACTGTCCCCGCTAGTCATTTTCAGCAGTTGCTTCACCCATTTCTGTTGTATAGATGGGGACCAAGTACCGCAAGGTTAGACTTCTTTTTTTAAATATATTTTATTGATTTTTTACAGAGAGGAAAAGATAGGGATAGAGAGTTAGAAACATCAATGAGAGAGAAACATCAATCAGCTGCCTCCTGCACACCCACTACTGGAGATGCGCCCGCAACCAAGGTACATGCCCTTGATCGGAATCGAATCTGGGACCCTTCAGTACGCAGGCCAGATGCTCTATCCACTGAGCCAAACCAGTTTCAGCAAGGTTAGACTTTTTAGTAACAGGTTCTGAGTCTGTGCCATCACGGACCCACGTGGCGCTGCCCATTTGACTAAGTCAATTACAGGAAGGCTGATAGAGTGACACTGTGAGTGCTTGAGAGCAAATGGGAGAAATCTGCCACAGCAGCTCCTGGGTCCTCTAAAGCACCCCTCATCCTTTTCCAGAAGGCCCGGCTGCGATCCCGGCCACAGGACCACACTCTGAAGAGATGTTCCTGGGGGTGCAGTGCTTCCTGTCTTCATGCCAACCAGGATGTGCCCATCTGGACAATTGAGTGCAAATTCAAAATGCAAACTAATAGTTACGTCACCATGAAAAGACTGTTTTCAGTGCTGAGTTTAAGAGCTTCATTTAAGTCAGTTACCTGGTGACCATTGGAGGGAAACCTATAAAAGCTGGAGGAAAACCAGGTCCTTGAGGAGAGCCCAGGACCTCCTAGGGCTGCAGCCCTATCAGGGAACGGGCTCACCAAACCATGCTGTGAACTGGCCCAGCTGCATGATGGCCAGGCCCAGGGCCACAAGAAAGCCAGGTCCCAGGAAAGAGTGAGGAAGCCACTCTCCCCTTCCTGCCCTGAGAAGTGGGGACCTCCAAGGGATTGAAACCTCTGCTCAGATGATGCTTGGTACTGGGATGGAGTGGGTGAGAGTCTCTGCCAAGCTACCAGCCAAAGGCCCACTGCACGGCCAGCCTGGTGTGAAGACATTGCCCTCATGCCCTGCCCTGGGACAGCATGGCATAGTCTCAATTCTGACCCTCTCCACATGTACACCCAAGTCTCTGAAGGATGCTGAAGGGACAGAAGGTACCCTTACCAATGTGTCCTGGTGAACTGACAGAGTCTGGGAAGGGGAAGTAGAGCAGAGCCTGGATCACCAGGAGGTAGGTAGCAGGAACCCAAAAATCTATGATAGAGAGTCTAGATGCCCGGTGCACGGATTCATGCACAATGAAAGGAAATTAATTAATTTGTGGCCAGCAGGGTGTGACTGGGCCAACCTCCCATGATCCCTCCCGGCCTGCCGAATCTGGGGCGATGCTAAAGCTCAAAAGGCATCTGTGGAGTAAGAGGGGTCTGGCAAGTGGGGTCCCTTGGCCTGGCCTTTGGGGATGGATTGGGCCAAAACTGAGAGGTCCCAGGATGTGAGAGGGCACTCTGTAAAGTTGTTGTCACTCAGCAGTTCCTGCTTTGAACGTCTTCCCCCTGGTGATTAGTGTGCATCAGACCTACCAGCCAGTTGTAGGTTTGGCCAGTTGGCCAGTTGCTTAGCCCTTTATATATATAGATAAGGGAACTTCAGGAGGCAAGACCATATAAGTCTTTACATGTGTTCCTCTGTCCCATTGAACTTCAATTACAAAACAAATTCTAATATAAAATTATTATGAATTTCAAGATGGCAACCATAGAGCATTGAACCCCAAACATAAGTCCTCAGCATGGAGCCCTGTGCAACTGCACAGCAGGCACATCCTGCTGGCAAACGGAGAAGTTCCATTAACCTAGGAGACGGTTGTGTAAGTGAAACAACAACGGACTGAGCACAGGAGCCTTTAGCAGGGATTGGCTTGGCCATTAACTATGCTGTTACCCAGGATGTCATTGAACCTCCGTTTCCCCATCTATAAAATAAGGAGCTTTTCAAGTTCCAGTGCACTAAGTTGGAATCTCTAAGAGTGAAACCCAAGAATCTGTATTTTTACATAACTTCCAGTTCTTGCTACCCAAAGAGTGGTACACAGACAAGCAGCCTTAATATCACCTGGAAGAGGGTTAGAAATGCAGAATATCACCCCAGAATTCAGTATTTATTTTTATAAGATCCCCAAGTGATTTGAATGCACATTAAAGTTTAGGAAGCACTGATTTTCATGATCAGCCCTGTATAGGAGCCGTCAATGTAGAATATCTCTAAGGCCTCATTCAGGGACCAACATTATAATTTTACTCCACAACTCAACACCAACAGCAGTTAGTGCCCGCATTAGGGAATTAGGTAAATTCATTAAGAAGGGTCTTGCTTTCACTTATGTTTGTAGTCTGAAACTTGTGTTTGTTTAAATGGTTTTATTCTGTTTTCATTCCAGTCCTTAGTGACTGTTTACTCATACTAATTGACTTAATCTTTCCATTGTGTTTAGGAAAAAAAGGAGGGATTTTATGCTAATGTTTATACCTACAAGTCTCTGCAATTTAAGCATAGTTCTCCTCTTAAATTTAAGGATATTCATCTACTAAAATAATGACTATGTTAATTTTAGGACACCTCTTTTCCAACATTGGACTTCAATTTCCTTTCATTCTTCAGCTGGAACATGTATATTACATTCTACAAAGCAAATAGATTATATTAGATAAAATTTGTGCTGAAATTTTATCTGCATCAATCTTTTGAACAAATATGCTAATTTCCATGGAAACTGGAGATAAGGCTGACCAATTTTCCATATGATGCATTTTATGTTCAGAATCTCTGCAATGAGTCCTGACTATAGGAAACTCGCAGTCCTACCCCTTCTTCCTAGCAGAGCTTACATTATGTATTTTTCAGCATGAAAAATATCGGGGAGCAGTTTTTTCTCTCATATGATTTGTGTCAATTTAAAGAACATTTTTCTAAGTTACATTGACAAGAGGCATGAGATGATGAGTTTTCGGCCGGTCAGGTCTTAGAGTTTTAGTTCTTTAATTTTGAAGCTTCTTGGAGTCTGAAATACTTCTCTAGATGGATGTAAGGGGAAGATCATAAAACAATTCACTAAGCATCATCACTTTGCATGAATTATTGGCTGATTCCAGGGAGTATGGTGGCAGACAGGCTTACAATAGAATGGGTTTTGTTCTTTTTCCTGGTTCATGTCTAAGCATCTTCTAAGAGGATGTCAGATCTGCCATGTAGCTATCATAGCCAGAATTCTTCTGAAATTTTGAGAATATGTCCAATGGGTTGAAATAGTACCTTTTAGAACCTGTTCTCTCTCTCTTCTTACCTCCAATACAGATTACTAGGTATAGAGGAGTAATAATAGGCAAAAGATTAGAGAGAGGGTCAAAAAGTCCCTATACCATTGCTTCTGGATATAAACGAATAGTTAATCATTGATTTTTTTTTTAAAGATATTTTATTGATTTTGTACAGAGAGGAAGGGAGAGAGATAGAGAGTCAGAAACATCGATGAGAGAGAGTCACCGATCAGCTGCCTCTTGCACACCCCCCACTGGGGATATGCCCGCAACCAGGGTACATGCCCTTGACCAGAATCGAACCCGGGACCCTTCAGTCCCCAAGCCGACGCTCTATCCATTGAGCCAAACCGGTCCCGGCCATTGATTTTTTTTAAGGTATGAAAGTTATTTCTCTCCCTACTGCTAGAAAACACAAGTGTGAGCAGTACCACCCTTATCCCTAAACAGCGGGAATCTCTGCCCCTCCCTGGCCATGATCGTGCCCCTTCTTTATGAAACAAAGCATCTACAGGATCAAATGGACATGGCCCCTTACATGCACACACCCAGGGACCTTCCTTTAGACCAGGCTTTAGATTCCTGGGCAACTGGACTTCCCAACCAGACTAATCTGAGCCCATTTCCAGAGTCTGTGTGGGCCTGATTTGTCTGTTCTTATTTTTGAGGCGGATGGCAACGTTCATCTATGCTCCTCCAAGCCAAGAGATGCCAAGGGGTAGCTATTGGGAGGGAAGACTAGGACTAGGATGGAACATGCTACAGGGTCCAGAGTATCTACACCATTAGGCAAAAGACCCTATAGAGTGCAAGACGTGTGGGGAGGAAGGATGGTGCGTGAGCTCCATCTTGGGGTGGAAATCTAAAGGGTCCAAGAGTTCTCCATTCAAAACTGATGTTGTGAAGGCAGATTTCTCAGGACACAGGGATAGAATCTGGAACTTGAAAGCATCTGTGTGTGTTTGAATTTCAGCTCGGCACCTATTAGCTGAGTGGCTTTGCTCTAGTTCTTTAACCTCTGTATCTGGGCTTCCTTGTTTCTAAAATGAGGATAATGATGCCTAGCACAACAGATTCATGGTACATAACAAGTGAATAAGGGGTTTTAAATAAATACATGCATGCAGGCTCTTCTGTGATGAACTATATACCTCTCTGGAGAGACAGGTTCTTAGATTCTTAAGAAGCCACAGGTAATATTAAAACATCTTGTATGTCAGCAGCCAAACTTTCAATTTAAGACTTTTTTGAAGAGTTTACCTAGAGGCACTAAGCTTCTCCTGACTAATGCATTATCAACTCTCCATTAAATTTCAGCTCTAAGAACATGAAGTGCCTGCTGTGACAGAGTCTGATTGGGCTTGCTCAGGCTCATTCTCGAAGCCAGTGGTTCTCAAAAGAGTTTGGGCTCAAGTCCCCTTAAGTAAGTCTTAAAAATTATTGAGGATCCCATAAAGATTTTTTGTTTAGTTGGTCTGTATCTATCACTAATTATCATCTTGAAATTAAAACAGGGTCATTTAAAAAACAACAACAAGAAAACATCAAATAATTTCTCCTATTTTAGTGACTCATGGAAATCCATCTTTAGTCTTTCATATTCTGTGATGGATTTTAAATCCCAGGTTACTGAGATAGAGTGTCTGTCTGTGGACTGAAAGGTCACAGGTTCGATTCTGGTCGAGGGCATTGGTTGTGGGCATATCCCCGACAGGGGGTGTGCAGGAGGCAGCTGGTTGATGTTTCTCTCTTATCGACATTTCCAGCTCTCTATCCCTCTTCCTTCCTCTCTATGGAAAATCAATAAAATATATTTTAAAAATTAAATTAAATTAAATTAAATCCCAGGTTACCTGCTTATTATTGTTTCATGGACAGAGAAAAACCAAATAGAATTTACATGGATTTTCACACCCTTCTCTTGGCCTGAATCATCACACCTTTACCTGAATACAAGTTTTTAAAATGTATCTATCTTTTTATAAACATACTAAAATATTAACTAAAAATTGTGTGGACACTTCCTATCACATGTCAGAGCATCACCTTTCATTACTTATAGTGCTCACCTTTACACCTCTCCTCTCTCTTTATCACACGAATACCTGCACTCCCAAGGGCTTGCTTGATCTGCTATATTCCTTACAGCTTACAGCTCCACCTAATTCTGCTCCACCCATCCATCCCACCTTCCTCCTCAGTTAGCCACTTGAATCATTGCTCTTAAGATGCATGACTTCTCCCACCCAGTCATTTTTTTATACAAACTTCATTCTACCTACCGTTTAGGTTAGATGTGGTGAATTGTGCTATGTCTTCATGGTTACACATAACTGCATTTCAGAATCCTTATTGTTGTACTAGAAGCCCAGTGCATGACATTAATGCACTGGAGGGGGGGGCAGGGGGCCTCAGCCCGGCTTGCACCTTTTAGCAATCTGGGAGTCCTTTGGGGATAACCCACTGACAACTTAGGCCCACTCCTCATGGGGAATGGGCCTAAGCCTCAGTCAAACAGCCACAGAGGTTGGAGAGGCTCCTGCCACCACCGCTGTGCTCACCAGCCATCAGCCTGGCTTGTGGCTCAGTGGTGCTCTCCCTGTGGGAGCACACTGACCACTAGGGAGCAGCTCCTGCATTGAGTGTCTGCTCTCTGGTGGTCAGTGAGTATCATAGCGACTGGTCATTTTGCGTTCTGTCAACTTGGATATTACCCTTTTATTATATAGGCCTAGGGGCCCAGTGTATGAATTCATGCACCTTGAAAGAAACTGTGGGCTGCAAGGCTGCAGTGGGCACACGGGCAGGTCTCAGCCCATCCTCTGCACCCTCGCTCAACCTTTCCCACCTCAGCCCCAGTCCCCTGTCTGCTGGCAGCCCCTCTCCCACTGCCACCTCTCCCACATGCTAATGACACTGGCCACACTTGTACCCACTGATGGAAAGGAGCATTTATGGTTGGTGCCAGCAGGGGATGCAAGTGGCAACTGCTGCCCAATTTCCCCTTGGTAGAAGGAGAAGGTGGAGAAGCCCTGAAGGGTGATTGGGCCTAGCTCCAAGAGCTGGCAGCAGATGCAAGTGGGGCCAGTGCTGGCAGCAGGTCTGAGCACAGGGCAGGACCATGGGAGTAAAGAATTTTCAATAATCACCTGAGACTCACCTCAATAATAGCAATCGGCGCCCCACCTTGGTCTGGTGCCCCCATTCACCTGCTCTAACATCCCACCACAGCCAATGCCCACCATGTTCCAAGCTCTGTCACCTGTTGCTGACATCTGCCATGTTCTGTGCATGCCCCTGGTGGTCAGGGCATGTCATAGTGACTGGTTGTTTTGGTTGTTTGGTTGTTCTGCCCTTAAATCTATTTGCATATTAGGGTTTTATATATGTAGATAGTTTGGTCAGATCTGGCCCAAAGGAACCTGTCTGAGATTCAGAAGGTGGAATCTTCTAAATGATAATAAAATAATGGGAACCATTACTATCATTGCTATCAATACAGATACTACCAACAAAGATACAGATACCCTAACGTTTCAGTGGATTTAATGGGACAGATACTGTAAATAAGTACACTGCCTTTAGGATATTGCAGGAAATCAGTGTTCTCAGTGGATGTTGCCTAAGTCATATGTTTACTAAGCAGAACTTCCCGGTTATTGTAGTCTTTACTAATTCCTGGTCGACCCAGGGTTCTACAGTAATAGCCAGCATGTGAGAATTCATTCAGGGACATTCTGAAAGAGGTAGGCCTAGTACATACACTGAAGGCAGTTTAGGAAGAAAGCTTTCCATCTGTGATTCAGTGAAAGGTGATACCAGAGACTTCCGGATAGGTTTATACCTCTACTTTGTGAGTAAATAATTATTAAAATTATCATAAACATTTAAACTATTATAGCTTTGACAGTTACTAACTATCCTTAATGCTACAGAACGTGAAATCAAAAAAACTTCATAGGAAATGAAATGTGCTGACTATCACTATGGTCTTTGTCTGACCTGAATCCTGCTGTTTATGCAAATGAGAATGAGAAGACCTCTGTGCTATAAAGTATTGCTATTAAAATAAAAGAAAACTTTGCACATTAATAAATACGATCAGTTTGTCATCTCTCTCTCAAAATAAATACCATCAGTTTGTGATATAAACTTAGAATTGTCTGTAGAAGGACCCTGATAGTAAATTAATTAAATCTCTGTTACATTATGGTGTCAGCTAATTTGGAAACCCATTATTTATTTGGCACTAATTTAGCCCAGTGAATTAATTAGATTGAGCCTGGGAAAATAGATGCTTTGACATGAAAATCCAAACTAAGACAAAGAAGCAAGATCAACTAATTTATTTAATGAAGAGAGATAATGACATCATTTTCAAGGGGTTTTCTCTCTTCCTGACCTTAGTTAACAACACAGGGCAGATGGCTGATCAGGGAGCTAGGGAATGTTCGCAGGCCTTTCCTGATGTCATCCTTCTCCATGACGCACTCTCAGAACCAAGTACAGTTTCATCAATCCCTGACCCAGACTCTCCACTGTCAAACATGTGGTCTCTGCAATGTTTGGAAAGGAAAGATCCTGTTTGTGGCTGAAGAAACATTGTTATTTTGGGAGAAAAAAAAAAAAAAAGTAGCCTGGTTGTGCCTAGTGGCTAGCTTACTTCCCAGATAGTGCTACCTACAGAAAATAATACTCGAGGCAACTACTTTTTCTGCCTTCCTCAAGGATTCAGGAAAGCCCAGAACAATTAACAGGAAAACGTTTTCAGGTCATCTTCTTGGCCAACATGGATGGTAGCATCAACCTGGAATCTGAAACGTTTTCTTCTCTTTAAAAGTTTACCAGATTTGGATTTTCCATGGATCTTCATGAAAAGGTGAGCTAAGCATGTTCACCTCTCACTTAAAGCTCTAGCCTAGTGGTCAGCAAACTCATTAGTCAACAGAGCCAAATATCAATACTACAATGATTGAAATTTCTTTTGAGAGATGAAAACTGACTTCTGTGCATGGGCCACCAAGTTTCAATCACACTGTATGCCCACCCGCACACATGGTATTTTGTGGAAGAGCCACACTCAGGGGCCAAAGAGCCGCATGTGGCTTGAGAGCCTCAGTTTGCTGACCATTGCTTTAGCCAATCCAAAAGATATGGTAAGTACTGACTAGATATCAGCCACTAGGCTGCAGGCTCCTCTCAGTGGAGAATCAAGAAACCATCTCTTTTCCTCAGGGAGCTTTCCATGCATTGAGCCCACTGGAGCAACACCCGGCACATATGTAGCCACAGATTTTGACAAATAATGTATAGGCACATGGAAGGGGACCTAGTTTAAACTGAGGCATTCTCTCAAGGAATTACATTTACCTTAAAACTTGAAGGATAATTAAGAATGATCTCAGATGCAGAAACTAAAGAGGAGACTTTTAAAGAAGAAATGAGTTGTCTAAAGACTTTGCGGCAGTAGTAAGGGTATTTTAGAAAGTCCAGTAAATTCAGTGAGAAATGGAATTGGAGCCATGGGCCAGGTAGGATCAAGGAGGTGTGGGAGCTGTGTTAACATTTGTATTTTATCCTCAGGGCAAAGGAAAATGGTCAGTGATTTTAAGGAGGAAAATGGCATGTTCAAGTTAACTGGCCCCAAAGGTCACACTGGCTGCTGCTGAGTATGTGTGTGTGTGTGTGTGTGTGTGTGTGTGTGGTGGGAGTGGGAGGAGAAGGAGGTGACGGGGGGTGAGCGGGGGGGGGGGGGGGGGGGGGGAGAACAATGGAGAAAAGCACATGCAAGTTTTCAGTTCAATTGTCAGGATGGCCTTTTTCTCAGAGATTTTTGGCGTCAATATTTCCTCCAATTTTAATACTTGGGTTTTTTCTATTTGTGCTGTGTGGCTTTTTAAAGCAAGAAACGGTCAGAAAGAATGGCTCCAATACAGCTGCCCCACTTAGGCCCTGTCAATTCCACAAGCACCACTTTGTATTATATTTCAGCCTTAGCGCAATGCAAAGAGGGATCCAGAAGCGAAGACTTCACGTTTGTTTTGTTTTGTTTTGTTTTGTTTTGTTTTGTTTTGTCTGAGAGAACAAAGATCTATTGACAACATGCTATTTGGCCCTGCCTGTTCCTTCTTCATGATAAATCACTACAGCAAGCACATAAATTAGATATTAATAGATTTAATATATGCCAAGAAAGTAACTCTTTATTCTAGTGAAAAAATTACAGCAAAGAGTTGGAGTCCAAGAAGCAATCCCCTTTAGTGATAGACCGCCCATTGGTCACTGGAAGTCCTACCCAGCTGATTGCATGTGATTGAGAAAATTAATGAGAGCTCATGTTTTCACTGAATTGAAAACACAAAACTCATCACCTGAGGATTCTCCAATAAAATTTATTTCACAAGGAGCTTTTTTTGTTTAGTTTTCTATCTAAAAACCAGATTCAGATCGAATAAGGAACTTCAACAATGGCTTTTTAAAAAGGGAGGAAATTAAATTTATTTTGTAAGATGACACCTTTAAACTATTTCTTAGTGTTCATTAATGCCCCTAGATTTTTATGTCCATGATCCCTTGGTAATCTCTGATTAATGAGAACATAAGTTATCATTCAGAATGTGGATTTGGGAGGTAAAAGTTATATGTCATTTCAATGAATGAAATTGCCTTCCCCCTTTTCTCTCATATGGTCTATAGTAACTAAAATTGCAGATACCTTAGGTATTAGTTGGTTTCTTAGGGACTCTTGGGCATTGATGCTTCTTCTTCTGATTAATTTGAGAAACAGTATCTGATATTATTACTACTTAGAATCTGATACATGGGCGGAAGAGAGTGTGATTCCCCTGTCATCCTGCATGTGGGTCTGGCGATGAAATGTAGTGAAGAAGCATGATTCAGATGTTCTTGTGCTCCCAGCAGTTCACATATTCTTGTGCTCCTCTTCATATGTTGTGTTCACTGAGCTAGTATTTATTTAGTGCTACAACTGTGATAGATAGACCCAGAGACAAATCAGATTCTACCCTTCATGAAGCTTACATTACAAGAGAAAATTTAATAAATGGTAATAAGATGTCATAAAGAATTGTAGTAAGTGATGTTGTTATGGGACTTAAGAGCAAGGGAGTAGTTTGCTTCTGGCTTAGGGAAACTGGCTAACAATACAAATAAGAAGTTATTATATCAAAAGTGATTGAAATCTTACATTTAATTCAAATTTTACTTTTGATATAATAACTTCTTATTTATGTTGTCAGCAAAATGGTTCTCAATTCTTGTTTTATTGTGTTTCTCAGAAATGCTTTACACTATTGAAAATTAAAAGACTCCCCCTCCCCAACGAAGAACTTGTTTTTTTAATCCTCGCCTGAGGGTACCTTTTTACTGATTTTAGAGAGGGACGGAAGAAGGAAGAGAGGAAGAGAGAGAGGAGAAAGAAAGAATTATCAGTGTGAGAGAGAAACATCAATTAGGTGCCTCCCTAACACCTCTACCACGATTGAACCCACAGTCTAAGGATGTGACCTGACCAGGAATCAAACCCAGCATATTTTGATGTATATGATGATAGTCCAACAGCTGAGCCACACAGTCAGGGCAGGAACCATTTTTATATAGGCTACATCTATTGGTGTTTTCCATATGAGAAATGGAAACATAATCTTCAGAAAATATTTATTTATTGATTTATTTTAAAATAGATCTATAACCTGCTAACATGATTAATAGCTTATTAAAAATACTAGAGGCCTGGTGACAAAATTCATGCACGGCGGGGGTGAGGGGGTGAGCGGCAGTTGGACATCACTTTCACAATCCAGTACTGCTGACTCCCAAATGCTCGACTGCCTGCCTTCCTGATTGCCCCTAACTGCGTCTTCCTACCAGCCTGATCAACCCTAATCACTCCCCTGCCAGCCTGATTGATGCCTAATTGCTCCCCTGCCAGCCTAATTACGCTTAACTGCCCTCTCCTGCCACTAGGTCACTCTAACTGCCCTCCGCTGCCAGTCTCATCACCTCTAACTGCTCTCCCCTGATGATCTGCCCCCCCCCCCCCAATGCTCTCCCCTGCAGGCCTGGTCACCCCTAACTACTCATTCCTGCAGATCCTCCTCAAGTGCCCTTCCCTGCAGTCCTGGTCCCTTCCCCCCATCCCCAATTGCTCTCCCCTGCAGTCCTGGGTCCCCCCCAATTGCCTTCCCTTACAAGCCTTTCCCTGCTAGCCATATTGTGTCCACATGGGGGCAGCCATTTTGTATGCTGGAATGAGAGTCAATTTGCATATTAATCTTAAATTAGGATATCATCTGTCCCTGGCCAGTGGGCTCAGTTGTTTGGGCATTTTCCCATGCATCAAAATTCCTGGTCATGGCAAATGATACCCAGAAGGGGGCATGTAGGAGGCAGCTGATCCATGTTTTGCTCTCACTTCAATGTTTGTTTGTTTTTCTCTCTCTCTCCCTTTCTAAATTTAGAAGAATTACATTGTTATACATTTTTTGTAAATCTTTGTCATGTCTGAATGGAAAGAGACAGCTGAATTTGTCATATATGTTCTGCATTAAATCTGTCATGGTATATTGTTTTTGTTAAAGTAAATGATTTTTAAAAATCCAGCTTCAAATTTTATGTGGTTGGCAAAGGGAGGAATATTTTAACAGCCTTTTCAGATCATTTGTATGTTGTTCTTTAATGCTATACGAAACTTCAACAAGTGACTATGGATATGTAAGCTACACAAATATTATTTATTCCTCAGCCATAAGAGAATGTGGTACTCTCCAAGAGAAACCAAAAGGAAGAAGAACATTGTCCATAAATGGCTAGTAGTGATCACAGAAAAATCTATCTCTGAATTGAGTGCCTAGTCAACTTCATCCACGTGATATTTAGGTATCCTCCTTTTTTTAGCCTACTACATTGCGAAACATAAATGCACTAGAGTCCCAATGCACGAAATTCGTGCAAGAGTAGGCCTTTGCAACCCCGGCAGCTGCCTTGATTCCTCGCAGCTCCAGCAGCTGCAGCCCCGGCTTTGTCCTGAAGCTTATCCAGAAGTTGTTCTGCTGTTTGGCCATTAGGTCAATTTGCATATTATGTTTTTATTATTATAATTATGATCACCAGTTAACTCTGCTTGAAACTTTCAAATGGCTACCCCTGGCTTTACCAGGGTGCACTTAAAAGAAAGAGGCCATATTTCTCAACATGACATGCAAGTCTATCACCTAAATTCTTCTTTCTTCTCCATATGTATCTGTTAATACTCCAGACCTTACCACATGTGCAGCGGCAAGCTCCTTCTGCTGCCTCTTCTCCTCCCTGTCCCAGCACCAGGCTTTTGATCACCTGTGAATTACCTCCTTTATGGGGAGGTAATTCTCCATCAACCTTTGGCATTAAAGGGATACCATTTGCCATGGTTCTTCAAGTTTGTATGAAGATTCACTCCTTGGAGTTCTCATTATATTCACACTGTCTGTCATCTGTCATTAAACTCACTATTTACAATACATTGCCTGTCAGTGATTTATTTATTTGGCTCTGTCTGCCACTGCAGTGTGAATGTCTTGAGGACAGAGAATGTGTGATAGAAATGTTTATACCCTAATGCCTGGAACAAAAGTTGGGCACATAGTAGGCACAAGGAAATAACACACAATTTTCCTTTTTTAGAATTTATTTTCAATGCTCATATTTGAATGACTTTATACACTGCCCTTCTAATATGACAAGTGCTTCTTCAAACAGGATTCAAATGATTACAGAGACAAATTGCCTGTGGATAGCTGCAAATATAAAGAACTTGCCAGTAAACACCATAGCACTGTAGTGCTTGCTTTACTGTCAGAAATGAGTTCCTGACATAAAATGATCAACACCTCTGTTTGCAGTGCAGAAGAGAATGATTCATACTTCTTGTTATTATACTAATGCATGGGGAAAACAATAAAATTTCCAAGAAGCCATAACATGCTCACAATATCATAACTTTCCCTCATTACCCAGAAGTTAATGGATCATTACTCCTGATATGTATTGATTCAGGCTGACAGCATTGGAGTTTACATTCACTGTCATTCATATTGTTTGGTCAAATAACTGTTATAACCACCTTAGTGCAGTCACCTTCAGAACTACACTAGACTCTCTGCAAACACTGTTCATTTTGTTCCTCTCTGATTGCACACTTGTTCTGTCCAAGGTGCTGAGAATGGAAAGCAATGAGGCTCTTGTCTAAAGCCCAGCAGTTTTCCATACACTGGGCCAAACACTGTACCATTAAGCACTACGTCATTTCATCTTCACAACAAACATGTGAGGGACTTGGTGTTATTATAGTCATTTTATAGATTAAAACACTGAGGCTCTGCTGGGTTGACCCTCATCGCCATTGCTATGCAATGGGCACAAATGTCCCTAAACACATATCTGAGTCACAGCCCTCACCTGCCCTTGCTGGTCACTTGGAGGCCACTCCTGCTCCATCTGTTTAATCCCTCTTTGAGCTCCCCAGCGACTGCTAAGCTTCCAGAGGTACAAGACACCAGATTGCCTGATTCTCTGCTCTCATCTGTGAGCTGTCCCTCAGTTGCTCACCACAGGCATCATCACCGCTCCAGTGCCGGTGGTGTGTGTGGATGGCTTTCCACCTATTCAGTTCTGTGGAAGATGTCTTCTTTCTGTGTAATGTTGATTCTCTTATGCTCATGACCTTCCTTCTCACTGGCCTACTGCATCAGCTATCATTAATTTGCTCTAGTGTCAACCTCTCTCCCACTATTGGTCTTCATTTCCATGTAGAATCCAAGACCCTCTCATCTACAGTACAAAAAAATAAAATAAAACAAAATAAAATAAAATAACCTCTCTGGACACCATTAGATATTCCTATTAATCATTTCCTTCCCAGTCAAGACACTTGAGAGCACTCAGTGTCTCCACTTCACTCCTCACTCAGCTTGCAAATCTTAGAAGTCTGCCGCTGTCCCACCCACCTGTGCTCTTGTTCAGGTCCCCAATAAGTGTGGTTGCTAAGTGAAAGGACTCTCTAGGCCCTTATTTTCCTTAGATCTTATGCAGCCTTGACACTATGATTACTTCTTTATTGAAACAATTGCTTCCCCTGGTTTCTCCTCCCATGCTCACACTGTGTCCAACATGCTCCTTTGGTTTTGCCATCTGAACATGATGTGTACTATACACCTCCAGCCTCTCCTCCAAGGTCTTTGTTGAGCTGACT
The DNA here is from genome assembly GCA_963693515.1 of Pipistrellus nathusii. Taxonomy (NCBI): domain Eukaryota; kingdom Metazoa; phylum Chordata; class Mammalia; order Chiroptera; family Vespertilionidae; genus Pipistrellus; species Pipistrellus nathusii. Next base: position 64,554,397 of record OY882867.1, read on the forward strand.
CTCTTCCTATTTTCTTATCCTCTGGATAATTTATTTCCCTAGATCATTTTTTAGTTGGCCTGTCTCCAGTCCTCCCACTCTCATCTCTGGATGTTCTCAAGTGTGACAAGTCTGGCATTCCTTCTCCCTTCTTTGTTCATTTAACAGCAATTTCTCTGCTCAAAGGAACTTTTTCATAATAACCAGAGAGAGGAGGTTTTTCCATGATGCCACCACAATGAATCACATTTAAATTTTTCCTACTCCATACTGCTCAGTATATATATTCAGCCTTTGTCTTACACAGATCATTATGCTAATGCTATTTCAAGGATCATGTGCTGTCTGAGTTGAGTTGGGCCCTGTATTTCTAGGAGAGAACCTTGGGGATTTGGTATGATTTTAGCACTTGTAAAAAGCATTGATATGAGATGTCTATGATAATAACAGTGATTTATCATAAATAACCAAGCATGCTCCTGAGCGACCAGATGTAAGTATGGGTTCAATTTTTCAGTCATTGTCATGCTCAAAATAAGAGTCAGCTAGAGAGGAATAGGAATAATAATGCATGTTCATACCTTCTCTTCTTAATTCATGATGAAAGTAGCAGAAATGGCCCACGGTTGCTGACTTTGAAAATTTATCAACTAAAAATAAGCCATGAAAAAATGCATATTTTTCATTTCCACTTAATATTCCTCTCCCCTTCCCTCTACTTTCCAGCCCTCTTTCTCCTGGAGGAAGAGTTTTTTTTAATTATTACTTTATTCCCTTTAAAATGTTTAAGTAATATTGCTTACCATTGTTATGTCTATGTAGCTCAGAATTTTAAAAAATACAACATGAAAGACAGTAAAAAGTCTCTCTCCTGCCCAGAGCCACTGAGCACCATCCATCCTCAGAGACAAGCAATCCCACACTTTTCTAGGTCTCTTCCCATCATGCACAAGCAAATGACTGAACTCCCTGGTATCTCTCCAGAGCAGGATCTCTCTGGAAACCACAGATGAACCGCCTAAACTTTACTTCTGCACCTATTTGTGTAGCCTTGGTGGCCAGTTTTTCATCCTCTGAGGATAGCCTTGGTAGACTAATGCTTACTTTGAAATGGGGGGTTGGCTCTTTATTTTTACTTTGATCTCTAGTTGCTGACTTTTATATCTCTCTTGGCTCCCAGCTCTGCAGTTCACAGGCAATTTTGACCCTCCTCCATGCTCATTTCTAACTCCTGAGACACCCTCCTAGTCTAGGGTCCTATACATTCACTTCACTAGGAATAATAGCCTTTGGGCCTTAAAGGCCAAGTTCAGGTAATCTTTAGAATACCATCGTGTGCCCCACCTTTTTTTTTTTTTCTTTTCAGAAAACTCTCGCTTTCTTTGCCCATCCATGCCTTTGTTCCATCTTGTTTTCTTGTATTTTCTTTCTTGTCCGGGCAAATAACAAATGTCAAGAAGGTAACTAGAAAGTGAAATTGATTGTGCCCTCCTTGTGAAGTGAATTAAGTTGATTACTATTAAAATACTCTTGTCATATAGTTAGACATTATTGGCTGTCTGTGACAAAATTATAATTCATTTTTATAAGATAACCATAAAAAATACCTCTTGATTGTTAGGATAGAAGTATGGGTGCTTTGAATTTTTCAACTATTAAACTACATGATGTTAGAAAATTGTCTTCTTTTTTACTTGTGGGACTATGAAATCTTACGTTTATGAGTTAATCTGAAGGCTTAATTCAAAGCTAAAAATGGACCCATTAATTTATTATCATATGCATAGCTGGAATGAATGACTTTATATTCTATAGTATTCATTTCACAGTATAAATTTTGTCTGTTACTTGAGTTGCCAAGATAATCAAAACATTATATATATTAAATGTCTGATGAAATGCAAGCAGAAGTCTTCTTGTGAAGGGTTTGATCGTAGTTCCTTTAAATTTTGAGTAGGGAGGTAGTAAGTAATAATAACCTTCAACAGAAAATACCTACTGAATACCCTCAATGTGTAAGTCACCCTAGAAAATACTAAGAGTAAACAATACATAAAGCACTAAAAGGCTTGGGATCTAGTTGGAGATCTCAGATGTAATATCCCCACTGCCCTTGACACCTGGTGATGCCCTCAGAGAGGAGACTGACCAAGAACACAGAAACTCTGCAGAGTGGCACCGAAATGGTCTAATGATATAGTGTTTTTTCTTCTTTAAAATATGTTTTTATTTGTTTTTAGAGAAAGAAGAAGGGAGAGGGATTGAGAGAAACATCGATAAGAGAGAAACATTGCTCGGCTGCCTTTTATACACCCCTATTGGGGATTGAGCCTGCAACCAGGGCATGTCCTTTCTTGTTTCATGGGTCAATGCTCAACCACTGAGCCACATGACTGGGCACCATAGTATTGTTTAATTTTATCTACTATCACTCAAAACCCAAGAGTCAGAGTATAGAAATCAAGTTCCATAAAAAGTAAAAATAAATTTTCTATAAATATATTATAAAGATATTTTAGTGCCATCTTTTAAAATTATTCTATAGCTGTAGGAACACAATCAGACCCTAGGAAAGCAGTAGCAAAAAATGTGAAAGAATATAGGAACAAGGATTCCTTTTTCTGTGCCATTTGACTGATAGGCTATTTAAGCCAGGTTTCTCAACATAGCTTGTCTTCTCATCTGTAAAATGGGAATAATCTTTGCTTGCTTTTTCAGAACACAATGGAATAAACAATTGAGATGCTTATTTGAAGACATTTTGTTACCTACCTAATAGTAAGATATTTCTTTTCTATGCTGATTTTTTCTATTAGAAAGCTTCTGTACAATTAGAAAGCTTATTGAGTTTATTTCTGTACAAAAATAATTTAACAGTTATCTTAACACTGGTTTAAAAAATGCATATAAATTTCACTCCTAGCTATATTTCCAAGAGAATAGAAAACATGTCTATATATACATACATACAAAAATTATATATCAAATATATACTAGTGAACATAAAAGCATTATTAATAATAGCTCAACAGTGGGAACAACTCTAATTTTCATCAACTGATAAATAAATCAACAAAAGCGTGGTATATTCATGGAATGATTGTTATTTGGCTACAATAAAGAATGAAGTAATTATTTATAGTACAACATGGATTATCCTTGAAAGCATTATGCTAAATTACAGAAAGCAGTTAAAAAGACCATGTATTATGCTTTCATTCATATGAAATGTCTAAAATAGACAAATTCATAGAGACAGAAAAACAAGTAGTTGCAATGATTGAGGAGGAAGAGAGGAAGAATAGGAGGGACTGCTAATCAGACTGGAGTTTCTTATTGGGTGGTAGAAGTGTTCTGGAATGAGCTGTGATGGCTGGACAAGACTGTTAACATTAAAATCCACTGGAATATACACTCTATGTGGGTAATTTTGTGATATGTGAATTCTTTCCTAGTAAAGATTTTTTAATGCATATATACCATCTTTCTAAATACATACACACACACACACACACACACACACACACACAAGAATATTTGCCTTTTCAGTAACATGAAAGGTAATATTTTCTGCAATAAACCAAAAAGTGTTTTATCTAAGCAATTTAGCTGTTACATGTGTATATAAATTTAAAAACCATCTTAGATGCAGAAACAAGCATAAAGAACTCAGGTAGGTTCACTCAGTCATTAGGAAGGAACTATCCCTGTACTTCCACATTTTCTTCATCCAACCTTCTCAATAAGTTTGAGAATTATTTTTATTTCCAATCTCAACTGCTCAGTAGTCTTTATAGATCCACATTTCCCAGGTTTTCTTGTTGTCAAGGGCTGATTTTTGACAAGATTAAAATTTGGATGTTTTGGTACAAAGGTCAAAGCAATTTAAGCCGTGTCAATCAAGTCAATACAAAATGTAGATTTAAGTGCTAATTTTGACAGAGCAAGTGCTTGTGAATGAAACAACTTGAATAATAATAGAGCACTTCAATCATTCCAGGTATTTGTCTAAGTGTTTTCCTTGGGCTAATTCATTTAGTGCTATAAGATAGGTATTGTTATAAACCTGTTTAAAAAATGAGGACATCAAAGCAAAGAAAAGATAAATGGCTTGTCTGAGGTCATATATCTAGTAAGTGGTTAGGCTGGGCTTCAAGTTCAGGTGGGTTTGTAGCTTGAAATCTGAGTTCTTAATCACCACACTATCTAACTCTTACATAAGAAGCAGTTTCTGCCCTCAAATATACCCCATTTATCATTGGGCATCTGCCCCTGGTGGTCAGTGAACATCATAGAGACTGATTAACCAGTTGTTTTGGTCTTTCCATCATTTGGTCGCTGGGCTTTTATTATATAAGATTTCTGAGCCTCTATTTCCTAATTCTAAAAATAGATATAAAAAGAACACACATAGGATTCACATAGGGTATGGTAAGTACTTAGGAGAGTGCCTGGCACAGTAACACTCAATAAATAATAGTTGTAATTATTTTGATATAATTAAATCAGGCTTTGGTGATTTATTCAGATAAGCTTTTAACTCAGGTGGTATCAGAAGGATATTATAAGTATTTTAAAACTCTGCCTATTTTTTTTTCTTATGAAATAAATGATCTTAGTTCACTTCAATTCAATGGGAAATCCGCATGATCATCTTTTATGTATTGGCCCTATGGTACCAATTGGTACAAATGTGAGTCAGATACATGTGTCCTCACAGACATGGACAAACTAATAACTCTATTTGAGCTCCAGGAAGAGTCCTACGAGAAGAAAGATGGGAGCAGCTCATTCTGTGAGAGTTCAGATGGCGGTGGCGAAGGGTAATGCTAGGAAAAGCTATAGCATTGAGGCACCATTTGAGCTGGGTCTTAAAAGAAGGGCTGGGCACACCATGTGGTCGTGGTGGTGGCAGCAGAGGCAGGAAGCCTTTTTTTGATATAAAACATGATTTTCCACTTCTTGTTAACAAAACCAGGCCTAAACACAACCAACGAAGGGCTAGTGTCGCTCCTTCCAGCTTGCTAATAAAAGACCATCTTGTACTCACATTGCAGATACGTGGGCAGGAAGGAGGCAAGAAAGCAAGGGCTGTGGTACCCATGGCCTTCCTCAGAGGAGGGAGCTAAGAGTGCACCTTCTGTTTGGTTCAGTTGTCAGGCTGAAGTACCTGGGAGTTTAGAGCGCAGGGAAGAGGGGGGGTGTATGTAGACAAACAAAAGCCCCCTTGACTTTGACAACCAATGGAATTCTCTTCCTGGGACTTGAGGGCAGTTCCCAAGTTGGAAAGGACCCAGAGGAAGCTGGAGGTGCCATCACACTTCCCCAGAAGGCAGCTTGAAACAGTGCAGTGCGTTTCAGAGCCTCCATAGAACAAAACACACACAAAAAAAGAAGGCTGCAATATAAATGTTACTATCTCATCAAGTTTTATGTTTGGGAAAGGGGGTGGTGGCAGATAATGCAGCAATAAACCTAAGCCACTGGCTGCCCTGACACACACATGGGATGCAGCTTCCGAGATGCCTCTCCCTGCCACGTGGCGACATCAGAGCAGAGGCAAAGGGCCTGGGGGCTCCTGGGTCTGAGGCCAGATTGCAGTGTGAGAAGAAGCACCCTCTGTAAAGGGAGGCTGGCACCTCTGCAGTGTCCAGGGTGGGGGCAGGACTGGTGACATCTGGCATTTCCTGGTCACATGGGACTCAATGAAGCTGTTACTTGGGGTAGAACCACTCCATCAGTGCAGCTAATTAAATTCTCAAGGACCGACTGCAGCAACTTTAGAGGCTTCTGGACTCAAAGAGCTTCGTAAGGAGGATCAGTCGTGGTTTGAGCAATTCCAATGCTGCTGAGCGGTTAGAGAGCAATGAAGCCCACACCAGAGTTTGAGCAGGCTGCATCAGCACCCCTGGAGGAGGTCTGTCAAGGTTAGGGAATGTGAACAAGGGGCGGGGACTGCTGCTACTGTAAGTGCTGTGTGTGTGTGTGTGTGTGTGTGTGTGTGTGTGTGTGCGCGCGCAACAACATGTGATTAGCATTGCTAGTGCTCCCCCCAGTATTTCTTAATCTTTTGTAAGGTTTACTGTATGCCAGGCGCAGCTCCAAACATTTACAGGGATTTACCTCACTGAATTCTCACAGGATTGAAATGTAAACTACAGGGTGTGGCAAAAATAGGTTTAAGGTTGTTCCTATGGAAAATAAGATGGTAATTCATGAACATGAAAATAAACTGGGTTTCCTGTACTCACAATCGTAAAACTACTTTTGCTCATCCTGTATATTGTAAGTCCAATTACTCACCACATTTTTCAGAGTAAGAAACTAAGGCATCAAACAGCTAATTAGCAATGGAGTCAGAATTTGAACCCACACCCTCTGGCCTCAGAGTCTAAGCTGCTATCAGTGCTAATCTCTATTTCTTTCCTCCCAGGCAGAAGAGCTGGAGAGTGAGCTTAAGGATAGAAATGCCTACCTTAATATCTCCTCTAAATATTTTCAAAAATGCATGTTCTCTCTAATTTGTGATGGTAATACTTCCTTGGTAAGGGACACAGACTATCATTCCCTAAGGAAAACTAAACCTCAGGGAGCACTTACATAGTGATAGCCTAACATGTCAACAGCCAGTGGAGAACTAGGTGTCTGAGAAGCTTCCCCTGGGGTAAATTGTCAGCATTGGCAAAGCAGAAGGGAAAAGGGCTGGGGTTACCAAAGTCATGTTTATTGCTTAGTTCACAGTTTTGTCAGGAGTCACCAGAGCAGGCTTCTGAAAGGTTCTGCCCTAATTTATTTTATTTTTGGGGGGTGATCTATATCATGCTACAAGGCTTCAGATATGTACTCACAGCAGTGCTTTATAGGCATAACATGTTGTACCTTTTCCCAGTACAGGTAGGCAATACAAGTCTTTTTTTACTATTATGAAGAAACTAAAGGCCTGGTGCATGAAAATCCATCCACTGGTAGGGTCCCTAGGCCTGCCGACAGACAATCAGAGTTGACCGGGGCCTTCCAGTTGCTGGCCAGTGCCTTCCTTTCCAGCTGCCAGCTGCTCCACACTGAACCCTTCCCCAGCTGCCAGCTGCTCGCTAGAGCCTTCCTTCATTCTGCACCATCCCCTGGTGGTCAGTGCACATCATAGCAAGCGATTGAACTCCCAGTCAAACTCCTGAGGGGGCAATTTGTTGTTCCATGTTTTTTATATGGAGATATCCAATGATACAGCCCAAATCAACTTTATGTCTATATCACTCTCCTCTATTTCTGAGTTTATTTCACATATATGCTCTGTATGAATCATGTTGGTGTTTAATTATGTATTGATTTCACCTACAATGTTATTATTTTATGTTTGTTTCCCCCCTTTTTTGCCTTATGGGAGACCTGGGTGTTCAGTACATTTTTTAAATCCCCTCTTCTCTGTTTAGGAAAGGTTTGTATCCAATGTTATCTATCACACAGTGCATATTTGTTAAGAAGATACTACAAATATTCTTATTTAGTCTATTGAGTATTCTACTTGAACAGATTTCCTTGTGTTTAACTGTTGGGTGTTCTCAGAATCATATTTTCTAGAAAAGTATATAGGACAAGGAGATAATTTGTCTTTCCCCTCCCCAAGTTTAAAAGAAATCGCCAGTAAATCTATACATTTTAGGTATTTTGGGAACAGGGGAATAGATGTGACAGAATACTTTCATTTTCCCTAAGTTATAAATCTACTGAGATGTAATACTTTATATTATATGTGTTATTTAGACTTTGAGATTTATGAAACTAAATTTGAAATGGGAAAAGACATATTCTTATTTCAATTGACTTTTTGTATATTATTGTTAATTTTCTTGTCTTAAATGTTATATATTTATGTTTTATCTTCTATGGACTTAATGATTTTTACAAATTGAACCTTGCTTCACGACACTCATGATAACTTTCAGGAATGTGAAAAATTTTGCCACTAGCTGAATGCACTCAATGCACAGGTAGGAATCTATTCAGTATCTCTAAATGGCTAGTTATGCATTTCATCAAACTCTCAAGTGTCAAGCCTCTCACATCTGATGGAACCCTCACTGCTCACAGACCATGGAGTAGTAGCTGCTAGCAGGGTGCAGAGCAATCAGGGGCTCTGAGGATCCTGTAAGTACTTTGTATTGCATCCTTGTTTAGGAAACTCTCTGGCAACTTTCCATATCCTATGTGTTATAGAAAATTCAAACTTTAAGCATATATTTTGTCATATTTCTGTCAGTCAAATCATAGCTCTATAGAACTGCTTGTTCAGTGTCTCAGGCTCTCATTCTCTCTCTCTCTCTCTCTCTCTCTCTCTCTCTCTCTCTCTCTCTCTCTCTCTGTCTGTCTCTCTCTGTCTCTCTCTTTCTCTCTCTCTCTCTCTCTCTCTCTCTCACACACACACACACACACACACACACACACACACACACACAGAGAGAGAGAGAGTTGTATTACTCAATTTAGGCTGCTTTATCAAGATACCACAGACTGAGTAGCCTAAACAACAGAATTTAGTTTTCTAACAGTTCTGGAGGCTAGAAGCTCAAGACTAAGGTTATTAGCAGTATTGATTGCTGATGGGACCTTTCTTTCAGCTTACTGGTGGCACTTCCCCTGGTGTCCTCTGTTTGTATGGGGATATCTGATGTCTCCTCTTCTTAAAAAGACAACATTCCTGTCTGATTACAAGCCTAGCTGTATGGCCTAATTAAACTTAATTACATCCTTTAAAAACTCTTCTCCAAATGCATTCAGGTAGGGCTTCAAACTATAAATTTGGAAGGGAACATATGCAGTCCATAACACACATGCATGTATACACACAAATTGCTTGTGTGTGCTGTGGTGTGAAACCAACATTGGCTATAAACCAGAGCTGAGTGGTCAATAAAGCCCCAGCACTCAAGAAATACATTTTAATACAATTTCCATATGTGAATTATCAAAAGATACCTTTGGGGATGTGCCCTGAAATGCCTGGATAACATAATTTTGATAAACCATCTTCTTATAGTTAAAGGGGATTTCTGCATGTAATTGGCTCATGATTACATGAAAGTGTTCTTAAGACAAGCTGTCACTACCATAGGTTGCTACATGGAATCTTATAGTGTATCATCCATTCCATAGGAATTACTTTCATAATAATAATTATAATGCCCACATAGAACTGATGCAAAATAAACTGCATTGACTTTCTTTTAGGGACTTGGAGGTCAAAAACAAAGCATTGGTATAATGCTATTGATTAAAAGAGAGGATTGAAAGGTTGATGTCTTTCAAGAATTTAACTTAACTAATTTTCCAATGTGGAACCATGAGAATATGTGCCCAGAGAATCAACATCTGAGAACAGCATGAGATACAGACTTAGGAAAGGAGGAAATGCATTATCAGTTTAAGATTACAAGCTTTTGGAATGAAAATGCCCTTTTGACATAACATCTCCCCAGATGAAATTTTTTTCACAGACAGAAAAATGAATGGCGTGTTATTAAATGCAGTATGTCTGATTCAGAGATGTATGCAAATTGCATTGGAAATGAGATGAATATGTATTTCCAAAATATACTAATTGTAACAAACACAACTAGCTAAAAGGAAATTTAAAAAAAAGTTGTATATGAAATATTAGCAAGTAACTTAAAAGTACTTGTGGAATGAATCATTTTAATATTTGGTTTATCAGAGAAAGTCCTGAAACTTATGGTATTTGGATCACTTAATGAGGTAAGCAAACACATTTTAACATGTTGCTAGAAGTATGATTTTCCTCTGACTTGGTTAAAGTTTTTTGAATTATCTTATAGTTTAGTGATTTATAAAATATAAACAAGAACATCTCTACAGGTAAATCATTTTATAAACTATACTAGTGGCCTGGTGCATGAAATTCATGCACAGGGAGTAGTTGGGGGGCGGTTCCCTTAGGCCAGCCAGCATCCTCTCCAATCAGGGACCTCTTAAGGGATGTCTGACCACCAGTTTAGGCTGATCCCACAGGGCTTGGGCCTAAACCTGCAGTCAGACATCCCTCTCACAATCTGGGACTGCTGGCTCCTAACTGCTCACTTGCCTGCCTGCCAGACTGATAACCCTAACAGACTCTGCCTTGGCCCTCTCCACCATGGCTTTGTCCAGAAGGAAGTTGGATGTCTGGAAGATGGCCAGTTGACCTGGTCTAATTAGCATATTATCATTTTAGTAGTATAGGTAGATTATATAGGATAGGATTGCTTAAATGGAGGGATCCTTTTTCATCAGGAAGAGATGCTCTTGGCAGACAAAAATACATAATCCTTATATCTAGACTGATAGCCAGACATATGCACTGTACTGCCAAATGGGTCATTAAAAAATTGAACCACTTTTCTTACACCTTACAACAGACATCTGTGGCCTTAAAACCTCTCCTCAGACCCCACCTTAGGTTCTGCCTTCATAGTTCACCCAGATTAGTTCTTATTGGTCAGTTTCTATACCAGACAGCTTCAAAAGCTCCACCTCCTAAGCAGCCATTGGCTCCTCACATTTCACCCAGATTTGGTTCAGATTGGTCAAGTTCTATGCCAGTCAGCCTCTCTGGACCTATCAACAAGCCTAGCAGAGGCCAGAGAAAAAGAGAGGCGCAGCTGCTGGCCAGGTCCCAAGAGAAAGAAAGAGGCAATGGTTGATTAATAGCTGCCACAAAGGCTATGAATCAGACCCTCCTTTTCTTTCCAGCCCTCTCTTCGAGCCTGATCCACAGCCCCTTCAGTAGTCAGTGCTGGGTTGCAGTGCCTGCAGTGGCAGTCAAGCCTTAGGTCGTTTTGGATCTTGTAGTTTTTATATATTAGGATATGCATAAACAAAACTCAACAACTTTACCGCCATGATTCATACATCTATCCATTCACGCACTCCTGAACCAACTTTGAATATGTTGACACCCAGATACATAATTTTCACCCATCAAACCTTTATTCTTGAAACATACATGCAATGGATGGTTGGCAAGAGAGAAAATGAAAAGATTAGCAAAGGCAGGATCTGTAAGATATTCTAAGCTGTTTAGACTTTGTCCTGGAGACATTGGAAAGCTATTCAGATATTAAGGGAGAGGGTGAAACAATCAAAATTACATTAATAAAAAAATACCTGCCCTGGCTGATCTGTGGAGAATTAGAAGGGAGCAAGAGTGGAAAGCTGACTAGATGGGTGACACATGTCTCTTATCATTGATACTAACTGAGACAAGCGTGGCAGTACATATAAAGAGAATTTGACAGAACTGGGAAATAGTATATAGAGAACCTCGTAGCTGATTAAATGTGTGGGATGACTCAGAGGAGTCAAAGTAATGTGAATAACCTTAAAGAAGCTCTTGGTCACTTCACTTATGTTTTCATGATGAAGGTGAGGTCTTCTCCAAAGGAGGGTTAGAAGGGGGAGGGGTTAGAGCTTTAGAGTAAAGAATCAGAGGTTCTAATCACAGAAAACTAGAAAAGACTGTTGGCTAGCCTGAGGGTCCAATTGAGGTTAAGTCAGGACTAAAACAATCAAAATAAAACAGTTCAGAGAGGTAAAAATAAATAAATAAATAAATAAATAAATAAATAAATAAATAAATAAGCAAAGCAACAATATACAATGTGAATGCAAAGCAAATGGGAAAGTATTAATATCAAATGAGGTAGAAATTACATAAAAAATCAAACATAAGGAAGAGGATTCTTTTAAATTTTCAAATAAAAGTCACTATTCATAATCTAAAAACATAAAACTAAAGCACTTTGATCTATTTTCCCAATATGCTTATGCTAGGCATAGCTTTCATGTGACTTTTCTAGTCAGCATAATCACTAGCATCCATTAATCTTAAATATATCATTCCTGTTCATTTCTACATGTCAGCTCTACATGTCAAGGGAGAGGTTGTCTTTACATGAATCATATATTTTAGAGTATTTATATAATCAGAACATACAGATTTTTTAAAGTATAAATTGCCAAACCATATGTGGGAACTCTGAAACACCATAGAAGTAATTTTAATAAAACATAGTTCACAGAAATTAGCAAGAGACTGATACTAGAATGATGATATTTGTCTCTATGATGCATATAAATGAGAACATTGAAGAGAATAATTTTAAAAAATAATAGATAATAGTACTTGACCACATACTAGGACAAGACTGTAAGATTTTATATGTTTAACCCACTAAATCTGTACAAAATTTATATAAGGAGCTACTATTATCAACACTGAACACAGATGGCATTTGAAGCTCAGACCAGTTATGTAACTCACCAGGGCCAGCACAGACAGAGCTGAGCTGACAGGTGCAGCCAGGCAGTCAGAGCCAGGCCGTAAGCCTCTGTAAGGACTCACAGTGAGATGACCTAGGCCCAATCAAACATCAATGCAGATGTTTGCATTGGATCAAGTGAGGGTATTACTGGCCTCAGAAAATGAGTGGGAACCTATTCCTTTCTCTTTTGTTTTCTGTTGTTAACTCTTCTTTACAGGTTTAGGAAGATTCTTCAGTGAAATCCATGTGGGCATGAAATTTTAGGAGTTTTTAAATTACAAATTCAGTTTCATTAACAGCTGTTGAGTTCATCTTGATTTTCAGTAGTTTGCAGATTTTGAAGAATTGGTGTATTTATTTTTAAGTTGTTGCATTTATAAATGCTTGTAGTATTACACCACTATCCCTTTAATGGCTACAAGATTTGTACTGATATCCTCTGGTTCATTTTGATATTGGTGATTTGTATATTTTCTCTTTATTTATGTGACTCTTGCTGGAGGTGTATCAAATTTATCAGGTTTGTTTGTTTTTTGGAGAAAAAATTTTAGTTACAATTATTTTCTCTATTGTCTTCCTGATTTCAATTTTATTGGTCTCTACTCTTTTTTTTATTATTTCTTTCCCACTACTTATTTTAGGTTTATTTTGTCATTTTTCTATTTTCTTAATCTAGAAATTTAGATGATTGATTTCAGGCTTTTTCTCTTTTCTAATGTAAATGTTTAATGCTATAAATTGCCCTCTCAGCACAGATTATGCTGCAACCCACAAATTTTATGGTATATGTATATGTATATGTATATGTATATGTATATATACATATATATTTGATTTCTTTATAGTTTTTAATTCCTTTAAGACTTCCTCTGACTCATGCATGGATTGTTTCAAGTGTGTTGTTTAATTTTCAACTGTTTTTGTAGATATTCTTGTTGTTTTTCTGTTATTGATTTCTAATTTTATTTCATTTTGGTCAGAAAACATATTCTGTATAGTAAATGTTCCACCTGCCATAACTTACAATGAAAATAATGTGTTTAATGAATTGGTAGCTCCAGATGAAAAAATGTAGAAAAACAGAATAATAGTCAGATAGTTTGGCTAATATTGGCTGTATTTGATAAGGACATTTGAAGAAGAGATAAATATAGAAAAGAACTGACTGTTTTATAAGCAAAAATGAAAAGACCCAGGAAAGTTCAGAAACTTTCTCATTTCTAATGGGTAAAGGGTAAAACTGAGTAGGCATGTGGGCAACAAAGCTGATTACCATTCAGCCTTGAGACAAGAACCAAATTAACCATGGGGCTAGCTATCTGTTGCTAAAATCTCCAAATAGATTAAACTGTCAAAGAAGAAGGAAGCAATTAAGGATTTGGCTCAGCAAATCCTTTCCACTGGATAAAATGACTTGCAGAGCCATATTACAAAACACAAATAAACCACAATTTCTTTTCCCCTAAACCCAGATACAATTGAATGTCTTTGGGACAGAGCACCAAAGGCAGCTGCTACCTGCTGACAGCAGTTAGCCCTGCGTCTGAATGGAGGCTGTTTGCTGTTCTGGGTAGCTTGTGTGTGGTACTTCCACTGGTGAGTTGGGAACTTTACTTTTTTTATTTTTTTATTTCCTGCTTCTTACATTTTCCAATGGATGGGGCCAAAACCTTCAGTCTCACATTTCTTCCCACATTCAGCATTGAAGAAAGGACTGCAGGGAAATAAGAAATGAACATGAAATGAAGGTCAGTGAATGGAAAAGCGTGAAGAGCTGCAATATGAATGCAAAATAGTTGCTGTTTTAGAAATAGGGGAGGAGATTGCCTGGAAGAACTGCCTGGAAATGAGGCAGAAAGCTGCCAGGCAGCGTGGGAGAACAACCAGTGGGGCACTCAGAGGACTCAGAAAAGGACACCTCTATTGCAGATGCACAGTGCGGTGACTCAGGGCAGGAAGTCTCCAAAGCCTGAGCGTTGAATGTGGGGAGGACTTTCCTTTTTATCCCCTTAGTTTCTTTGTCTCCCAGATATGGACCAGGCTTATGGATTTTTCCCAGGCTTTGCCAACCCCGTGTGTCAGAATGAGGGAAGTGAGATTATGACCAAAGGACCAGCTGGTGCCAGCAGATACCTTTTGTGGAGGCTGTGCATGGTTTATGACCCTTGTAAAATGGAAAGATTCCAGGAAACAGGCTCTACAAGGCTGGACAAATTATAAGAACGGGCTTTATTATATACTAGCAAGACTGGTTGCTGGGCACAGATTCAGATTGCTAGCCTTCTCCTCCACCGTCTTCCCAAGTTGTCTTATATTCACCTTCAGAAGTAGTTTTCATCTCCCCAGGGGAGGAGAGAAACCATTAGGAAATGGTGGGACCTTAGTATAAAAGGACTTCAAAATTTTCCAGAAATGTTTTGGCTGAGGATGGGAGAAGAGAAGGACAGTTCAGAGTGATGAGTGGGTGAGAAAGGGATAGGAAAGGAAGCAGAGCCAGAGGAAGGCACTGCTGCCTTTGTTTTTGAATTTCCTTTCCTTCATTCAACAGCCTGTCACCTGTACACAGCCCAAGGCTCAAGAATCCTGGGCATTTTTAGTTCTTGAGCAGAGTACCTACTTCCTAGTTCAGGCATATTTCTAACCAAAATGAAAAATAGAGAGCAAGTGTTCTCCAAGCAGAACAAAATCATTCACGAATGAGAGTATGAATCATCATGTAATGAAGGTTATAATCATCTTCCTGCCTGAAAAGCACTCCTGATCCAACTGATGCTATTAATTAATATTACCAAATTGTGTAATTAGTAGTGATTATTATACTTTAAAACTTACAATCATAGGAAATTTGTATTTTTTTCATATTAGATATGTTATTAGATTATATAATCTCTAATAATTCTATCTTTAGCTACTAAGTCTCATCATTCCCAAATGTTATCAAATACCTTTAGTTTCTTTGCAATGGCAGATGAACTTAATTTTCAGCTTAAAATTAAGATAAGTAGCCAAAACCAATCTGGCTCAGTGGATAGAGCATTGGTCTGCGGACTGAAAGGTCCCAGGTTTGATTCCGGTCAAGGGCATGTGCATTGGTTATGGGCACATCCCCTGTAGGGGGTTGTGCAGAAGGCAGCTGGTTGATGTTTCTCTCATCATCGATGTTTCTAACTCTCTATCCCTCTCCCTTCCTCTCTGTAAAAAAAATAAATAAATATATATATATTTATATATATATATTTATATATATTTATATATATATATTTATATATATATAAAATAAGTATCTATAATAAAGGATAAATAAATAACTTTAGGTTAAATTGATTTAATGTTTGTCATTCAATGTTAAGCCTATTAATGTTTAACTAAAAGGGCAAACATATGGTTACTTATATAGATGATAGATAGATAGATAGATAGATAGATAGATAGATAGACATATTTTTAATAAACTCTGTATTTCATTTTATCTCAAAGTCAGAAAAATCATCATCCTTGCTTGAAGATCAAATAATTTTGGTCTACCATGAAAACTGAAACTGTTGTTTTATAAACAGAAAAATACACCAAATTTTAAGTTTGCAATATATATTTAGAGTAATATTTTAAACTTATAATAAGTGTTATTTAATAAAATATAAAATATCTAGTATTATATATTTACTAGCATAAATCACACTAACTGATGTTTATCATCCTTAATTATCATATAAGCAATATAATCCAATTGGTGGGACATAATTCAAATATGAAAAAATGTCAGTCACCTGATTAATACTGTAGATGGCTTTTTCTTCAAACCTTAGTAGATATAACAATGACATGATTCACATATTCAAGAAGATAATTAAATTGCCACAGTTTAAAATAAAATGTAGGACAAAACTGATTTAAAATTTCAATTTACAGAAAAGACTGTTTGGCTTAACACACTGAATGTGCTGAAATATTCAGAAAGGCAAGTTATACAGGAAAAGGAAAGTGTATTTGTTTCCTATGGCTGCTATGACACATTACCACAGAATTATTATCCTACATTTTTGGAGTTCAGAAATCTGAAGTGGTTCTTATAAGGGTGCAATCAAACTATGTTGTTTGTTTTTAATCTCTGTCTTTACATTGCCTATCCCAGTTTCTAGACCATAAAAGGAGATGACTAAATGAATAAACAGATGAACTATAAACCTGGAGGATACTAGGAATCACTTAAAAACCAAAATTTACAGGGTTCTTTCTGATGCCATTTTTTTAAAATCTAAAATGAAGGCTGTTAGAAGATAACATAAACCAGAGAATGAACAGTTTCAAATCAGAACTGTGAGACATGTGCTAATGATTGCATACCCCTGGTCTCAGTAGCACTCTCGAGTCAGTGATAGGTAGCTTCATTTATTAGGGGGCTAAATATTCCAATCACAAATACCATGGAATGTTTATTCTACTAGTCAAGGTGGATTGATGTTTCTGGGTGAAAACAGCCTCTTCACTTCAGGCACATCATGCTCCTTCCTAGAATGTCAATATTGCCAAGGATTCACACAACCCTGAATGAATGGGACATTTTTCTCTTACATGTGGAAACATCTAAACATTTATAGGTAGCTGGTGCTTCTGGCTAGGAAGTTCACACCTCATTTTGAAGCATGGCTTTCTTACCATGAAGATATTAAAATACAAAGGAGTTATTTGGAAGAATTAGTAGACCAAACTGCTGATGCCGGGGCTGACCAGCAGTCCCTGAACTATGGATGAACAGATAACTCTGTGAAAGAGAAGGCTAAGGGATAACCTGGCTGAAGGAGCCTGGCAGTCTTGATTGCTTGCCTATTAGGCTTTTATTACAGTTTTTATCTTTAGATACAATCACTAAGGTGAGTAATCTTGGGAGGACACATGTGTTTACATTCTACTCTAGGCAAGGGCATCCAGGAATTGGGCATAAGGATTCCGGTAAACACCCACGGATCTGCTTATGCACAGATTTGTTTAGAAAGGTTAAGAAATAATTAGGGACACCACCGTTAACACTCCCCTAAGTCTCCTCTAAGTCAGAATTCTGATAAACAGGGCAGGCAGCCTTCCACACACTTCCCCTTTATCAGAATGTTCTCCTTATAAACTTTACAACCAAGTCTCATGCTTCCCAATAAGCTGATGTCTCATCTCCATCTCCCTGAGATTATTATTCCTTGATGTCCAAAAACAAGTGTTAGTGATCTGCCTTTCCCAGGATACACAGGACAATGGTTTGATTATTGAAAGTGCCAATAAAGGTTTGGTGAATGAGTACACACATAAGTAGGTATGATTTATTTACACATTAATTTATTTATATTTCTCTTGCTATGACTGACTCTTACAGCACAATTTTAAAACAATAAAATTGCTGAGTCACTAAGTGGACCTTTTCTTCTTTATAATCCACATATATAAACTTTAGGGTCTTTGAGGAATGGACAAGTCCATACCTGATGTCCTCAGCCTAAAAAATTTATAGCTAGAAAAGCATGGGATTAAATTGATGGATCTGATGCCCAGGTCCTGAATACCAGAATTATGTTAGAGTCTTTATCCCCATAAGCAGCCAACCGTTTTCTTCTCTGAGGACATTCCTAAACCTGCATACTTTACAGGCACTCCCAAGTCTGAGTGTAGGCTTGGAAATCTAAAACAAACAAACAAACCACAACAAAAATAGAAACCCAGGGCATGGGCCTTTAGCCAGGTAAAAACCTGACCAACAAGCAATAGAAAGCAGAGTGAATGATCATGAAAAGCATTTATATTTGTCTTATTTGACCTGCAAGGGACAGAATTTGTTGAGGAAACCCAAAGACATCTGACAAGTTAATCTAGAGGACAGGCAGGTGTTAAAGCATTTGGGATCTATATTTCTAGAATGAAACCTGGTTGACTAACTCCATGGCCACTACTACTTATTATCCGTGACCTTAACACGTTTCCTAGAGCAGAGGTTAGGTTCCCATAGAAAGTGGGGAGTGGCGGTGGTCTGGTTGAGTCAGTACCTATTTGGTGGAATAAATGAACACCAGTTTCTCCACTGACAAGACAGAAAGCACCAATTCTATCAGCAAGTCTGCTTTAGAGGACATCGAAATGAAAACCCTCCTAGGTCATTGCTTCACAAATCGCACTACCTCCCACTTGTGTCTGCTCAAGACCTTGGTGCTAACTATAGAGGATTATAAACATAAATTTGGACTCAGTTACTTCTTGGCTTTACCAAAAAGTTCTAATAATAAAGATTAAGTGGTACTAAAGTGATCTGAATTTGGAGGGGAAGGGAATAGCTATATAAATGTATTGCAATATTAAACCACAGTAATCACTACTTTGAGTACAAGCAATATACCACTATGATTAATGTGTTTATTCTTTAACCTACAAATCAGAATAGATGTGCTAATTCCAAAAGGATAATTCCTACAATAAAGGAACTGGTAGATGGTTTTACCTCTTCAGTGCCTAAAATAATAAAATTGCATTGCCATCACTAAAATGAAGCATTTTTATCTACCCAATATAGGATGTTTCTCATTTCTACCTGAATTACTGACTTTCAAAGAGAAAATTCCCATCTAACACTTGACCATGCTAAAGTTCTAGAAACTAAAAGCAGGCAATGCCTTTGTTATAAAGTGTATTCATGAGCTTCTTCAAATGCAAAGATGTTTGTTTATACAAGGCTTTTTCACTTCGCATAATTTTAAATTGCAAAGTTCTTCTGGAATAATGGCCAATACTCTCCTCAACTACAATTTCACTTTCCTTCAAGGAAATTCTCAAGTATCTGTGGGAATCTAGTTTTGCTATTTCTCTTTTCCTGGGTTGTCCCAAAATCTTAGTGTAATATATGTTTGAAATTTTCCAGTAATGATTTATATATGTAAAAAAATTAGGTAAAGATATATTATTTATAAACAAATGAGAATGTAAAAGTGGTCTTACAGTTCCTGTGAGAGAAAATCCTTAATGTTTCTACCATAAAATTGTGTATGTGCAGCTAGCTTATAAAAATCTTGTTCTTTTTAGGCAAATATTTACCAACTCAAGCATTGTTTAAATTGAAACTATTTCAGATTTTAACTTGTAAAAAAAGTTCTTTCCATCAAAGATTATTTGTGGTCTCACAATATCTGATTATGAAAGATGCTTTAGTCTCAATATTTTATTTTCATAACTTTTAATTAAACGGTGTGTCATAAAGTTTGAACCCTTTCTGTTTTTACATTAGAGTTATCTTTTCTTTAGAAATATTCTTAACTGATTTCATTTTTATACCTACAATAAAAAGCAATGCAAATTGAATAATGCAATGTCTATCTTGGTGAGCAGGGATAGCTAGTACAATAATTTGCTTGGTAAGTGAAGCAAAACATTTGATGACTTATCAGATTTTATATTGTTACATAAATCTTATTATATTTGATGGGCAAATCACTTCCCAAAACTTGTTTTATCATAGTAAAGGAGCCATGATTATCCTTCATTGATTCAAAAATGGTATCTATTTGTCACTTTTGACTGAGCTAAATCAAGTTAGGGTGTATGTAATGAGCTTCCCCGAACCATTTTGAATGTCTATTAAGGAGGGGGAAAGTGGAGAAAACATTCAGTGAACTTTTAAACAATCAAAGGATTGTTTAAAAAAATACAATGGAAGACAATGTATTGTGTTGAGTACAAGTCAAATGTATTTATGTATATGTGTATAACATTAATGTAAGATTCCACAGGCATTAGATAAAGAAAACTACAAAATATACTCTGAAGTATGAATTAGATATATCTATACAAAGAAGATAGACCTTGTTTGTGGACAGGAATATTAAATATAGTAAAGATGCCATTCACTTCAAAATACTTTAATAGTTTAATCTGAAACATAGTATATTTATACAATCACAAAACAGAAGAGGGAACATCGTGCCAAATATTTAGGAAATAGTGTAATTTAATAAGAATAGAATTGGTTAGCTCTATAAAGAAAAAACGTCTATGTCTTCATGAAAGAATTATTTGTGGAAAAAAATAAACCATAAGAACAGTGGAAGACTATAGCTCCAAAGAAACTAATTTCTGAATTTAAGAGTAATGAAAAATTATGAAAAATGGTTATTATGAATATTATAATCTTCAGCATATTAAAAACACCCCAAGAAAACTAAGGAGAAAGTGAGAAAATATCTATAGGATACAAAGGATTCTTACCCTAATATAGAAAATGCTTATACAAATTAAGAATATGGCTAAAATTTCAATAGATAACTTGGCAAAGTAGTTGAAAATTTATCTACAATATTTGAAATAGTTATGGCTAAGAACATGAAGAACTTGTAATAATTTTTAAAAACTAATTGAAATAGCATTAGCAAGCCATATTTTAAAGAAACTAACTTAGTATTGACATAGTTAAAAGAAATCAATTTTAAATCTATATTTTTACAAGGGCTCCAGATGTGGAGTGATTGGAAGTCAGAGCACATCCACACATTGTACCTCCTGCAGATACTGCTGTACTTGCCCTAGAGCTCTGCATACTCCTCCTCACTCACTAATGTAGTCAATATTTTTTGAGTGTTTGTTGTACCTACTAGAAAAGGAGCAAACAAAATGCAGGTGGATCCCGTCACAGAAACATAATGGACAGGAGTGAACTGAGATAAATGGAGGGGTTATGGGAAGCTCAGTGAGAACATGATTTTTAAAGAAAGACTAGAAGGAGGTGAGGAGCCAATCCATGTAGAGATAATTCAGGGAAGAGCATGCCCAATGGAGAACAAAGAAAGTATCAATCAATGCCCTGAGGCTATCACTATATTTTATAAAATTTCCCAAGTGCCCCACTCCTTCAACCAAGGTTAAGGCCATGAGTGTAACATTTTCAAGAGACTGGCCTTAGTCGGACACAGCTGGAAACACATTGAAAGAAATGCAAAGAAGTATATTGTCTGAATATTCCCACAACCCAAGCATAATCAGGACTGATTTTATGGTACAAAGGGACAAGTGTCACACCCTTTACCATTTCTTCCATGTCCCATAAAGACATTTTTTACATAGAGGTATGTGAAATCAGTTTTTATTTAACCTAAGGTTTAGAAAAACCTCAGCCAAAGCATTCACCAAGTCAAAATCATCATAACATGGTCTTGGTCCTAAAAGCATATTACTCCATAAATAAATGTTATCATGTACAAACCTGATGCATATAGTGCTTATGTTCACTATCAGTGATGGGCATATCATTGTGGGTATCCTCTCACATATAGTAGGTAGACAAGGAGTCAATGTGTGGACAGATAGAAAAGCAGGTCAATGACAGTTACCTCCTTGTTACAATTTAATGGCCTCTTAATAAATGGGACTTGACAGAATATAAGTTTTAGAAAACACGCAAAAACTTAAGCTAACAGCAAAACCAGACATTTCCCTTTGAATTGTTACTGGTTTGCATTTGAACCACCAGTCAGGAGAGTGACATGATAGATTTGCACAGAGCCTGAGGCCTTTCCTCTAAACCCAGTCCCTGCCCTACGCAAAGTCATAGGGACACTGGTGGTCCTTTGCTGACCACCTATTTCACTGCCTCATCAGGAAGGTCACACATGAAAATACCCTCTGGTAACTACGTGATTATTCATTAATTTCATATAGTTTATTTAAATCCATGATACATGTTGAAGATCACAAAATTAATTACTAAAAGGTCAGCCTAGTGCTAGGTTTCATTAATTTAATTATGAATCACTTTTCTATTCACTATTGACTAAAATAATGCAATGTAGAATAATCTATATAATAGAGGAATATGCAAATTAGCCAGGATGCCGTAATGTCATAACCAAACAGCAGAGACCTGAGGCTGCATGGCACCTGGCTTGGGCAAGGGACCTCAGGCCACACCCCTTGCCGTTGCCCAGCGGGGCTTGACAGGGAAACCTCAGGCCTTGCCCCAGTCCCGGCTCTGGCCTGGGAGACCTCAGGCCTCTCCCCCCACCCCAGTGCTAGGACAGGATACCTCAGGCTGTGCCCCCTGCCCCGGCACCAGGCAGGGGATCTCAGGCCATGCCTCCCACCCTGGCACCAGGCCAGCCAACCTCAGGCAATGGCCCCCCTGCCCCAGCACCAGGCCAGGGGACCTCAGGCTGCGCCCCCTGCCTGACAGGGTTTGACAGAGGCCACACCCCTCACCTGGCGGGGCTTGATGGGGGACCACAGGCTGCGGCCCTCATCCTGGTGCCAGGCCAAAGACCTCAGGCCATGTTTCCCACCCAGCACCAGGCCAGGGGACCTGAGGCTGTGACCCCCACCAGGCATCAGGCTGGGAGACCTAAGGTTGTGCCCCCCACCTGGAGGGGCTTTGCAGAAGTGGGACTGGCCAACGGGGGTGGGGCTGGCCGGGTCTGGGTCTCCTGTGTTGTCAAAGCATATGGTGGCAAGCAGGGGGTATGGAGGGGGGAGGACAGGGGACTTGACTCCAGGTCTCCTGGTGCACCCAGACTCTGACAGGAGGAAGGTTTTCATATACATTTTACTATTTTATTTATTTTTCATCTCTGACACTTCTATTATAGAGAGAGGGCAAATAGCAATATTAAAATATTTCTTCTAATTAATTCCCTTCTAATGTGCACAAATTTAGCATACCAGGCCACAAGTTTTATATAATAGCCAAATAATTATTAAAGCCATAATTCAATAAAGTGTGCTTGTTCTACTATTCTCTTTCTGGCCAGCTTCATTTCACTGCAGAGTGAAAAGATGAAGATAATACTTGACATTATTTTCATGACCCTCCAAGCATCAGCAGGTACACAAAACACAAAAATGAGAGAAAACTTTTTATTATCTTGAAAATCCAGTCAGTTAAACTAATACCTAAATCTCAAGTCAAAGGTTTTAACACTTTTCTGAGTGATCTAACTAAAATATTTAGCCCAAAGATTCTACATAAGTCAATCTCTTCATTGTAGCTATCCTCCTTGGAAATATAAGTATAAATGTGTGCAAATAATAAACAGTTTTACTCAACCAAATTTTCTCTCCCCCTCCCCCCTCTCTCTCTCTCTCTCTCTCCTGTATCCATATAGTAGTCCACCTTTATCCACAGATCCACAGTTTCACTTTTCATAATTTTAATTACTGGCAGTCAATCACAATCTGAAAATACTACATGGAAAATTTCAGAAATAAACATTTCACAAATATTGTGCACTGTTCTGAGTAGTATGATGAAATCTCCAGCAGTCCTGCTCTGTTTCACCTGGGATATGACTTATCTTTTTGTCCAGCAGATACAGACAGAGAGATGAGTCATGTCCAGGTCCTGCCCACACATCACTTAGAAACCACCACAGTGATCAGACCAACTATCACGATATTACAATGTTTGCATTCAGGTAGCCCTTATTTTACCAAATAATGACTCCAAAGCAAAATAGCTGTGATGCTGGCAATTCTGATAAGCTAAAAGGAAGCTGTAAGGTGCTTCCTTGAAATGAAAAGATGAAAGTTCTCATATTAATCTGAAAAGAAAAAAAAATTATGCTAAGGTTGTTCAGTTCTATGGTAAGAATGAATCTGCTGTCTGATTGGCTTGGCTCAGTGGTTGAGCATCGTTCTATGAACCAGGAGGTCACAGTTCAATTCCCAGTCAGGGCCTATGCCCAGATTGTGGGCTCAATCCCCAGTGTGGGGCATGCAGGAGGCAGCCAATCAATGATTCTCTCTCTTACTCCCTTCCTCTCTAAAATCAATGAAAATGTTGGTGTGTGTTTTTTAAAGAATGAATCTGCTCTCTGTGAAATCGAGCTAGTATTTCTGTTGGACCTCAGACTCTAAAAGTTACAGGAATAGTGTGTTATAAGTGCTTAGCTAAGCAGGAACAGACATTAAATTTATGGAATGAAGAGCTGAATGGAAAACATGTTTTGATTGACAGCATAAATACGGACACCTTCACAAGGGGTCCCCTGAAAGGAGTGATGCCACATCATTGACTGCAAAAAAGGACAGTTCCACAGACTCAGGGATAGGCTTGGCATCGTATCATCCCACAACATCACAAGAAGAAGAAAGGTGTATACAGTATAATAAGATATTTTGAGAAACAGAGCACATTCACATTACTTTTATTACATCATTACTTATGTGTTCTTTCTACATTATTATTGTTGTGGATCTCTAACCATGCTTAACTGATAAATTAAGCATTGTCATAGATACACATGTATAGGGGAAAACATAGTGTTTCTATAGGGCTTGGTACTGTGTGTGGTTTCAGACATCCATCAGGGTCCTGAAGCATATGATCCATAGATAAGAGAGGAACAGTGGTGTATATAAATCAATAACCCAACTAAAAATATATAAGATTGTCTTTGGTTGTTATAAAGCTAAGAGGAATTTCTGGAATAAGAAACACGTGTGGCCAAAACCGGTTTGGCTCAGTGGTAGAGAGTCGGTCTGCGGACTGAAAGGTCCCAGGTTTGATTCCGGTCAAGGGCATGTACCTGAGTTGCGGGCACATCACCAGTAGGGGTATGCAAGAGGCAGCTAGTCGATGTTTCTCTCTCATCGACGTTTCTAGCTCTCTATATCTCTCCCTTCCTCTCTGTAAAAAATCAATAAAATATATTTTTAAAAAAATGTGTAAAGTTGTTTGAAGAGGAAAACAACTTCCAAGATGTGGCAAGGGGAAGTCCAGTTGATTCAAAATGTGGGAGCAAATACCAGAGAGCTTCAACTGGGGAATCGGCAGAAACCTGGCACAGGTGCCTGTGGGCAACTGACAAGGTAACTGGCTTCGAATCTGTGACAGGAACACTTACAGAGATCAAAACCTCCTCCCACTCTCTTTCCTTGGGTCATGTGACAATAAGCAAAGATATCTGCCATTAGACATGGGCACTGAGTGTGGGGACTTAGGTAACAAAAAGAACACAATCTCAGGTGCCTGGTGACACCAGAGAGAACTGGGAACACCCATGCCAGGAGGCCAGTAAGTGGCACGCACTGGCCAGCAAGCACATTATTGCAGGACTCAGTTGACTGGAGAAGAAAAGTCACCTGAGTGACAAATGAAGCATAAGAAAGCCCCAAATGAAATGGCTTTCTCCGAGCCTTGCTGAGCTGTCACTCTGAAACCAAAACCAGGCGGGAGAAAGAACGCGGGGAAGCTGTGACTGAGAGCGTACATCCTGGAGAGACAAGTGCTGTTTGTCACGGGTCCACATCACTAATCCCGAGTGAAGCTTGTTGTTGGGCAAGACCCAAGATCTATGGATTCTTCTTTCAAGATCAAATCTTCGTGTCCTGTCATTGAAACCTGACAACAGTTCCCATATGTCAGAAGAGGAAAGGCGCAGACAGCTAATAGGTAGCAGGCCAGGGCTCTCAAACGCATCCTGAGCCTGGAATTGTTGCCTTAAAATAGAAGTAGTCAAGCTCTGCATACGTTAGGAGCCAAAAAAGGAAGAAATGTGAGAAGTTTTTTGAAGTGACATTGATTTTTCTCTGCTGAGAGTGAGTGAGACGGGGCAAGGAGAGGACTCGGGCCGAGTTTTACCTGCTGAAGAGCAACCCCAGGAAATGAGAAAGTCAATAAAAGAAATGGTGAGGGGAGCTGCAAGCCAATAAACATTTGGACTCCAAATAGATTTTCTTTATTCAGGTTTTTCTTATCAGATTCAAGTGAATACATTTTCAATTTGGTCTAGCTAAAAAGCCTTTGATACTTTGAGTAGAAAAACAAATATTTTCTTGTAAGATTGTGATTTACTTAGTTCTTGTTAGGATCTTAAGCTTTCATATTCTCTCCTATATTCTTATGTGTCTGTATGAATGACCTTGAAAGGACAGACACGTCCTTGAACTGCAGCACTTCTCAGTTAGTGTAGTTTGACCTTGACTAGTGCCTGGGTTTTTTTTATTTGTTTGGTTTTTTTATTTTTTGTCACATAGAAGATTCTTTAGGATTTTGCATTTAGAATAGTTCCCTTCAACAATTCAGAAATGTACAGATGTTTTCTATTTCTCCACTATCAGGGCTTAAGAAGATCTATTAAGATAGGGATTATACTGATTAGCAGGAAAAGAGCTATTACATCAATAATTAAGATAGATTTATTTGAAACAAGAACAACCATAAACCCTATTACTTTATTTATTTTTTAAATATATTTTAATATTTTTTTTTTTACAGAGAGGAAGGGAGAGGGCTAGAGAGTTAGAAACATTGAAGAGAGAGAAACATCCATCCATCAGCTGCCTGCTGCACACCCCCTATTGGGGATGTGCTCGCAACCAAGGTATATAGCCTTGATCAGAATCAAACCTGGGATCTTATAGTCTGCAGACCGACACTCTATCCACTCAGCCAAACTGGTTAGGAAAATCCTATTACTTTTAGGAGCTTGTGTGTGATTACATCCTTAATAAAGGAAAACTATATTGTGTACTTTTTTCCATGGATTGGTAAACAAATTATACTATTGTTGTGGTAATTAACAAATATATTAAAGCATAGATTTACTTTTTGGCATTTAATTTAAGCACATTTTATTTTTAGTAACCATTATATTTTCAAACTAAGATACCTTTTCAAAATGAAATATTATACCCTGCTATTATTTGAGAACATCTAATCTAATACACACACACACACACACACACACACACACACACATTGTGCAGATGAGGAAAGCAAAGCAGAAAAGTTGTACTTCAGCCTAAATAGCATGTTTAGGTCATCATCACTCTTACATTTTTAAATTGAACTAAATTTCATTTATTTAGGCAGGATTCATATTATAGCACTTTGAAGATAAACAAATGTCATGATTATTTTCCGAAGAGGAGGCAAATTGGTTTTCTAAATAAAACAGCCCAACATGCCAGTCACGGCATCTTATTTTTGACTTTGCTGCTGATAGAGTGTAAGTCCCCAGAGTCCATGACAATGTTGAAGTGTTGGAACACATTTTTTCCATTAATTCTCTGGTATATCACCACCAACATCAGATACACTTTCCTACAGTTTACAGTGAGCTGTACGCGATGAATTTAAATAGCTTTGGGCTTGTTCTCCTTCTTGAGAATATTATACATTTCACTCCTACTAATTGAAGTTGCGAGGTGACAGCAATCATTCCTTCTCTCACTACTTTGTGCTTAAATATCCAATCATTATGAATAAATAGGCTGCCGTGCACCACACACTGTGTCTCCCAGCAATCACAAAGAGCAAGGCATAGGGAGGGGTGTGGGTTGTTTAGTTAAGTGCAGGCATAAAGCCAATTAAATTGGATCAACCTACAGCATCACAAATTTAAAATATCTTATCCTATGTAAATACTTAGGAAAAGAAGGTAGGCTGTACCTTCTTAAAGACTGCATTCATTAATTTAACAAATATTTATCAAGCAAGTACTTTGTCAGCACTGATCCAGGCAAAGCATCAGGGAAGCAAAGAGAAAAGCCATCCCTATCTTCATGAGGCTTACATTAAACTAATTATATTAGACTAGTGACCAGGTGCATGAATTCATGCACGTTGAAAGGGAATTCATTAGAAGAAGAAATATTTTAATATTGTTTGTCGCCCATTCTCTATAATTGAGGTGTCAGAGATTAAAGAAAATTAGTAAAACATATATGAAAATAATATATAAATTTATTAATAAATAAACAATAACAACATGATATAACAACAACAAAGACATTATATAAAAAACAACAAAAACATGATATAAAAATAACATTGTTACAAACAATGACTGATTAGTTGATTAAACTTATACTAATATCTCCCTGTAAGAGTAAAAACACTTTCAGATTGCTTGACAAATTTCCCTTGTGATGAAGTATTTATGCACTCTTCAAACTCAAGAGAAAGCAACATATAATTGATCATGTCCAAAAACAGGTTCAGGTAAGAATATTCCTATTCTGTCTAGAGTTTGTCCTTGTGACTTATTAACAGTCATCACAGATGCTGGCATCATGGGATACTGTCTTCAAATTGATTTAAATGGGAGGCCAGTGTCAGATGGAGACAAATCAATTCTTGGAATCAAAACAACTTCTCCTTCCACAGATCTTGTTAATATTTCAGCTTTGATTATGTTAGGTAGCAACCTTTTGATAATAAATCTAGTACCATTACAAAAACCCCATTTACTATTAAAAATTTTCAGTAGCATGATGATTGCACCTACTTTCAATTTTAATTTGTGACATGGCATTCCCCAAGGAGTAAGACTATTAAGAAATTCAATGGGAAATTTTTCCTTTTGAGTATCATTCATTGAATTGATAGAATCATGATCAAATAGGTGTGGAAATCTCCATCAAATATATCTAAATGTCTTCATTTAACTTACTAATGTGCTCATTTTTAGGACAAAGAATTTCAAGTTTAGATATTTTTTTTTAATATTATCTAGATATATCTATAGATATACTATTTCCAAAGGTAGATAACTTCAATAATAGATGTATTACAAATCATTTCATGGGGTATTTCAATAATATCCATCCCTAAATAAAAACTGCTATCAAGTTTTTTTTTTTAAATTAAATCCTTAATTATTTGTATTTGCCATCTGCTTTCTGCTTGAAATTGCCTGACATCAGTAAAGGAGGCCCTGCATATCCTAGAGATCTGATGGTGACTTGTTCCAGGTGATGGCATTTGCGGTGGTGAGAAGTGTTTGAATGACGGACATGTACACATATACTTGATGTGTACAAACACCAAGATTTCCATGCCTAGATTTTTTGGTCTTAGGAACTTGAGTAGCCATTTGATGCCAATTAGATATAATCTCTTGAGGTTCAGGGGAGAAAGCTGAGCTACAGATACAAAATTGGAAGTTATTGGTATAGAGATGATTTTTATGCCTTGATGTAGGATAAGATCACCAAGGGAATGAGTCTAGGCAGAAAAGAGAACAGATGCAAAGATTGAGTCCTGATAGAGAGGAGCTAAATGAAGAGAAATCTGAAAAGGGGGGAAAAGAATTGCACAGAGGTGAAAGGCATCCCAGAAGGTTATGACATTTCTGAATCCAAGTGAAAAAACCATAGGATGACAACGAATGGACTGTTCTGTACATTTCTGAAAAACTAATGCTGCCTTTTAATGTAAAATTATTAAATTACTAGAGGCCCAGTGAACAAATTTCATGCACTCAGGGAATGAGGGGGTCTCTCAACCTTGCCTGTGCCTTCTCGCAGTCTCGGAGCCCTTGGAAGATGTCTGAGTGATGACTTAGGCCTAAGCCATCAGTCAGATATCCTTAGCACTGCTGTGCTAAGGTTCCCGCCACCACCACTGCACTCGCCAGCTGTGAGCCTAGCTTCGGGCTGAGTGGTGCTCTCCCTGTGGGAGCACACTGACCACTAGGTGGCAGCTCCTGCATTGAGCATCTGCCCCCAGTGGTCAGTGTGCATCATAGCAACCAGTTGTTCTGCCGTTTGATCAATTTGCATATCAGCCTTTTATTATAAAGGATATGTGTGAATTAAAGGTATAGCAAATGGACATTTTAAAACTAAAATCCACAAGTAATAATGGCATTTTAATTACATGTATTTCAACTGTCCTCACTCACCTGAGATAGTGAAAATCTCACAGATAGCGTGTATTTAAACACAGTTGCATCTTCACAGTTTAATACCTGCAGTGACACCTACAGGAAAAACTTATGAGTTTAATGGTGAAGGGAAAGGACATCAGCCCATCAGTTCCAGACAAGTTAAACAGTGAAAACAAGAAAGGCACCTTGGAGCCCATGTGAGTTTAGAAAACATATTTGCAGCTATCGCAATTAATTTAGAAAAGAATTTCAGGTAAGCATAGCAACTGGAGACTATTTTTTATGGCTTTAAATTTCTAACTGTCCACGTCATTAAAAAATACCTATTTAAAAAAACTTAATTTACCTCAGTAAAAAAAAATTAAAAAGCTTACTTTCTTGAATTTTAATTGCTACATAAATTTTTGTCTCATTGGAAATTTTACTTTTTATGAAGTTATTAATTAATATTTCAAAATGTTCATGTGTGCCACCTATCTGTAATTAAGTTATTTTGTAGAATGACTATGGCTGTGTAAAAGACTGTCTTCAAAATCTAATTCAATGCTAGATTAGTGCAGTCTCTTCCTCAGGGGCTTGGCATGCAAAGCTAGCAGGGATTATGAGAGGCATAGAAAAAAACTTATATTACTCGATGATATTAGTGTTAATCTGTACAAGGGCCAAGGTGACTAATCAAACACCGAATATGCACAGTCCTAAGTGAAGGTTGTGACTCTATTTATTTACAGTGTTAAGGATGCAGTTCTCCAGAACAACACTTTAGTTGCATTTAATTTTACTGTGAAAGTTGAGAGAAGACCTGAGATTTTCTGATTAAAAATTTCATTATATCTGTTTATTGTGTTCTACATGGCACCCATTTCTCCATAGAATTACAGTTCCCACAAGCTTTAGCTCTATCATTTTTAGGCTTCTAAAATTATTTACTTTTACTATTAATCGTTAATGTAATTAATTGACATTTTCAAAAATTATTATTTTTTTTGTTTTGTTTAGGGCTGCTCTTTATTTCTCTTACTTTTCCTGTAGCCAGTATTTTTGCTAGTAAAAAAAAAAAAAAAAAAAAAAAAAAAGTTAATATTCAGGTGTCTATAAAATTCTCTAGTTTAACTTAATTCTTGAGTTACAGTTTATATAAGTATAAAATGATAGAAATCATACATCCTTAGCATTTTTTTTCTTTACTTATTTCACTGAGAATAATGTTCTCAAGATCTTCCAGTCTTGAATGTTCTTGGCTTCCGTAAGACAGTACAGCCTCGCTGCTTGGAGGTGGGCTTTGTTTTGCCCTCCCCATAATGGTGACCCCTGACCTCCGTGGGGCAACTTCTAAGGATCAGTCACCGAGGGACACAGCAATTCTATTGCAACAGCTCTGGTTTACAGATAATATGCTCTTGGACCAGTCTCCCAGGGCAGTGGTCGGCAAACTCATCAGTCAACAGAGCCAAATATCAACAGTACAATGATTGAAATTTCTTTTGAGAGCCAAGTTTTTTAAACTTAAACTTCTAGCGCCACTTCTTCCAAATAGACTCACCCAGGCCGTGGTATTTTGTGGAAGAGCCACACTCAAGGGGCCAAAAAGCCGCATGTGGCTCGCGAGCCGCAGTTTGCCGACCACGGTCCTAGGCAACAGGAGATGAGTTTGGGGAGTCCAGGCAGCAGCAGGGCTCTGTGGTTCCATTTCTTTGTCTGAAACTCCACCGTCCAGCCCAACAGAGCCCCATGCTGCCAGGTGTCTGCTGACTCAGACACTGTTCACTCTCTCATCACTCCCTGATCACCCTGCTGGGCTGCCCCCCTTCCTCCCCTCCCAGCTCTCTGTTCTTCCAGCCTGCCACGGGAAATGCCTGCCACTGCTGGTTTTCTCCCTCTCCCAGCTAATCCCAGCACTCTTCTGAAGGCCTTTCTCTGTGGGCCATCTGAGCTTTCCTTCCTTCTCCGCTCCCTTTTGATTCCTGGTTTGCCCCCCTTTAGTTTTTTCAGTGCATGGACCTCTGAGGTGTGTGTCTGTTGAGCACAGTTTCCTTGTTGAATTATAAATGGTTAATTTGTTGAAATCTCAGGGAGAGAGAAAGATGTGCCCTATACCGCCATTCCTCAGACGTTGCTCTCTGTGTGATAATTTTTAAGCATTCTTTTTCTTTATCCTTGATATTATTGTCTACTTTTATATTCAAACCATTCTTCATATTATTTATCTTATTTCATATAAGAAACCTCTATACTTTTATATATATTCTGCAGCTCCATTAAAATCTGTCTTGTTGCTGAAACCGGTTTGGCTCAGTAGATAGAGCATCGGCCTGCGGACTGAAAGGTCCCAGGTTCGATTCCAGTCAAGGGCATCTACCTTGGTTGTGGGCACATCCCCAATGGGGGGGAGGGGTGAGCAAGAGGCAGCTGATCGATGTTTCTTTCTCATTGATATTTCTAACTCTCTATCCCTCTCTCTTCCTCTCTGTAAAAAAATCAATAAAATATATGGTTTTTTTAAAAAAAAATATGTCTTGTTAAATGTGTATTTATTCTACCTGTAGATTTAAGTGTACATTTTTCCCTAAGAACTTTGGTCTTTTCTGAATTCTTGAAAAGTCTCTTACTTTTCACCCTTAATGTTTTTGTTTGTTTATTTGTTAATTAACCCTCACCCAAGGAAATTTTTTTCATTGATTTTTAGAGAAAGTGGAAGGGAGAGGGAGAGACAGAGATTAAGAAACATTGATGTGAGAGACACACATTGATTAATTGCCTCCTGCATGTGCCCCAACCTGGACCAAGATGGAGCCTGCCACCAAGGTATATGCCCTTGGGAATTGAATCCAGGACCCTTTAGTCCACAGAGTGATGCTCTATCCACTGAGCCAAACTTGCCAGTGATGCTCTATCCACTGAGCCAAACTTGCCAGGGCCTTAATGCTTTTATTTTAGTCAAATATATGCAGTCACCCCAGTGTTAAACATCATATGATTATACAAGGTTTCCTGTGAAAAATAACAGTTCTCTCAATGACCTCACGTATTTTTTTTTTTCAAAGAAAACTGCCTCCCCACTTTTTAGCAGATTATTTTATTACTAGAGGCCCATTGCAGGAAGATTCCTGCAATAGGGCTTCCTGCTGTGCTCTCCCCCACCCCACCTGCTTCCCTTCCTTCTCCCCTGTCCCTCTTGCTTGCTTCTCTGCATCTTAGTTCCCTTCTGCAGCTCTTGGCTTCTTTCTACACTATCTTGCCATGCAAATTAACCACCATCTTGGTTGGGTTAATTTGCATACTCACCCTGATTGGCTCGTGGGGATAGCTTGGGCTTAGTGAAGGTGCAGCCAATTTGCATATTACTCTTTTATTATGTAGGATTTGTCTCTACATCTTCTAATATTTCTAATTGATGTCTTCAGTTTCAAGCATTATCAATATTGGCTTGTCACTTGTCCTGATAGAGGGTGACAATTTAGGCTTCCTCCATTTGCCGTCATCCCTCATATACAAACATCCTTCTGTGACAGACACACCCTAAGATAACCCCTTATGTAAGATAACCTATGATCATACTCTTATGTAATCTCCTTCCCAAGTGTAGGTAGAACCTGAGACTGCATCTAGCCCACAGCACATAACAAAAGAGAAGGAATTTTACTGATGTTATTAAGGGCCCAAATCAGTTGAATTCAAGTTTATCAAAAGGAACACTATCCTTGATGATTGGTTTAATCAAGCCAAATCTCTTAAAAGAGGGGCCAAGGCAGCCCCTGAAGGCAGCTATGTTCTTCATTGACCTTGAAGAAGCAAGTCACCATGCTTTTTCTCTGCACAAGGAAATGAGCTCTTCCAAAACTCTGAGGGAACTTGAAAGTGGGTCTTTCCTTAGATGACATGCAGCCTGGCCTACACCTTGACTAAAACCTTTTAAGTCCTCAAACAAAGGATAGTGCTGATCTGTGAAAACTGTGAGCTAATCAATGAGTATTCTTTGCAGACACGAAATGTATGATACTTCATTGCTGAACTATAGAAACTCATACTCCGTCCCTTATTAAACTCCCAAATAGAGTTGTGGTCTCATTAATTTTGAGGGTTCATATAACTATAACATGTAAGTGCTTTTTATAACTATGCCATTTTTTCTTCTTCCTGCAGAGAAGCTAATCATTGCTCTCCCTTCTCATTTTTGTCTTTATTCTTATTTAATTCTCTTTCTTTTTTTTGCCATTATTTTTTGATTGTCTAATTTGCCTTTCAAGAAATAAAATATATTAAGTATTTCATCAGTTGCATTGTCCTGGATGTATTCCAGGGATTTTTTTTATTTGATCCAATCAGAATTGATTTTTCTCTAATCCTAGCACATGGCTATCATGCTGTGTTCTCTGTTCATGATCAGCTCAAAGGTTCCCTGGCTTATTTCATGGTTTGCATTTGCTGTTTCTTAAATCACATGTACTCCTCTTTCTTAGATTATTACCTTATTTGGTGAATCATGTCTTCACATGCTTTGAACATTTATTCTACCTATTAAATGCATTGGCATTTTGTCTGGGTATATAATTATAGTTAGAAATAAATTATCTTTGGAATGGTAAAACCTAAATTGCTTAGCTACCTTCCAGTATTGATGTTGGGAAGAACAAAGCAATTTCAATTCATATTCTTCTATATGTGGCCTACTTTTATTTTCCCACCCTGGGGAAAATTAATGAGATATAAAAGCATTAAATATTTAAAATCTGAATTTACACATAATATTTTCTTGCTACAAAAAATTCTGCTTACCTCTTATTAAAAATTGCCTATCTAGATTTTCAATTTCTTTAAATCTGAGTGAAGTAATTAGACTATATATTACTAAACTTACCACCAGATGAGTTTAGAAGTACTTAATAGAATTTTGAGTTCTAGGAGTCACAATTAAAATAAAAATGTCTCTTGAGTCCAGGTATAGAGAAAATGATTACATTTGTTCATACTTAATTATGTTCTGTATCTAAAACATTGTTTATTATATAATTGAAGCAAAATGGATATTTGTAGAAAAAATCATTTATGTACTATCAGACCAGATAGAATTAACTTTCAAGTTCAGCTGTAATGATATCAGACAGAGGCAATAGAAAGAAGGTATTGTTGTTGTTTTTAATTTGATCAACTTCTACCTTAAACCTGTTGCATAAAATCAAAAATAGCACTTATACTACAGTAAAACAAATCCACTGGAAAAACAGAACACAAAGAGCAAACCGAGAAAGTTTCTATAGATATAAAAACCTAATATGCTAATTGTACCTTTGACCATTAGACTGTTTGACCAGTTGCTATGATGTGCACTGACCACCAGAGGGCAGACACTCCAACCTCGTAGGTTAGTTTGCTGCTGGGGTCTGGCAGATTGGGACTGGGCAAGATGGCCAGACACACCTTGGAGCCATCCTGTGCCTCCCAACCCTGATCATGCACCGGTGGAATCCCTCAGCCTGGCCTGTGCCATTGCACAATTGGGAACACCTTGAAGAATGTTGGAAAGTCAGTTCAGCCTGATCCCTGAAGGCCTCTAGTTTGTAATAAAATGACAAAGTTTATATACCAAAATCAAAATAAAAGAATTACAAAATAGTTGGATGAAGATGGCTGTAATAATAGCAAAATGTATAAAGACTAGGAACACATCTACAGTAATATAAGAGAAACATGCAAATTGACCATCCCGCCACTATGCTCATCAGCCAATCAGGAACTAGTATGCAAATTAACCCAACAAATATTGCAGCCATGGAGCTGGAGTGAGCAAGAGGCTTGGGTTGCCCCCAGCAACAGAGGAAGCCAAGCTTCCTGCCTGCCTTGGCCACTGCTGAAGGAGTAGCTGGGAGCCTGGGTTGCTGGGGGGCATGGCCAGCCTGAAAATAGCCATTAGCCCTTCACCCAGGCTGGCCAGGCACCCCGGCAGAAACCCCCACCCTGAAGAAGGTGTGGCCAGCTTGAAAACAGCCCTCAGTCCCTCACTCAGGCTAACCATACACCCCCAGCAGGGAACCTCACCCCATGTGGGCGTGGTCAGCCTTCAAACCACCACTGGTCCCTCACCCAGGCTGCCCCATGCCTCAAGAAAACCCCCACCCTAATCCAGGACACCCTTCAGGGAAAACCAGCTAGCCCCCACCCATGCACCAGGCCTCTATCTATACTAATAAAAGGATAATATGCTAATTAGACTGTGAGTCCTTCCAGGAGACCTTCCGGACATTCTTCTGGACAAAGCCATGGCAGGGCCAAGGCAGAGGCAATTAGAGGCCAAGAGGGGAGGGCAGTTGTGAGTGATCAAGCCAGGATGGGACGGCAGTTGTGAGTGATCAGGCTGGTGAGGGAGTGCTGTTCAGGGAAATCAGGCCAGTTGGGCGGGCAGGGAGGCCAGTTGAGGGCAAGTAGGTAATCAATAGGGGTCAGTTGGGGGTGATGAGGACAGCAGGAGAGGGCATTTTGGAATGAGTGGGCCAGCAGGGAGGCAGTTGGAGGCGAGTAGGCCAGTGTGGAGGGAAGGAGAGGGTGTGCAGGCCAGCAGGCAGAATGGTAAGGGGCAATCAGGCAGGCAGGCAGGTGAGAGGTTAGGATCCAGCAGTCCCAGATTGAAAAAGGGATGTCCGACTGCTGGTTTAGGCCTGATATCTGTAAACCGGCAGCAGGACATCCTTTGAGGGGTCCTAGATTGGAGAGGGTGCAGGCCAGGCTGAAGGACACTGCCCTCCCCCATGCACAAATTTTATGCACTGGGCCACTAGTAATTCATAAAAAAAATTTTTTTTTTAATTTTTAAAAAAGTATTTTTAGGATTATTGGTAATCAAATAAATTTTGAAATATTTTTCACATATATTAAATAGGCAGAGATGAAAAACCCTCTACTGGCAGGGTGGGAAAGAAAAGACAAAGTCTTTAGGAGAATGAACTTGTGTACCTCTATGTGCAAATTGGGAAATACTTTAAATACAACCCATATAGAGGTTGATTAAGAAACTGGACTTAAAATTAGTGATGTGATAAAGAAGTATTTTTTTAAATCATAAAAAATAGAGATAGCCAAAACTGGTTTGGCTCAGTGGTAGAGCGTCAGTCTGCAGACTGAAAGATCCCAGGTTCGATTCCGGTCAAGGGT
This sequence comes from Pipistrellus nathusii, assembly GCA_963693515.1. Taxonomy (NCBI): domain Eukaryota; kingdom Metazoa; phylum Chordata; class Mammalia; order Chiroptera; family Vespertilionidae; genus Pipistrellus; species Pipistrellus nathusii. The sequence continues at coordinate 64,591,460 of OY882867.1, forward strand.
ATGTACATTGGTTGTGGGCACATCCCCGATAGGGGGTGTGCAAGAGGCAGCTGGTCGATGTTTCTCTCTCATCGACGTTTCTAGTTCTCTATCTCTCTCCCTTCCTCCTCTCTGTAAAATATCAATAAAATATAATTTAAAAAAAAAAATTCAGAAATAAATTTATGAAAGTCATGATCCAGATATAAAACAAACCACGAGAAACATGACTTAGTGATGTTGTATGACTATATTTGACTACAATCCCAGATTCTTTTTTGAACTTTACAGGTTTTGTGGCTTATAATTGTGTTTTGTGGTTTTTATTGTTCAGGGTCCAATCATAATATGAGGTTCTAATTGTGACTGATATTTACATAGTTACATTGCTGTTTATTATTTATCAAGTCTTAGATGAACTTTGAATGCAACTCCTAGGAGAATTATTTACCATAATAGAACAGCATGTAAGAGTTATAAACTGTGATAGCAGAATAATGATATAGCTGAGAGAAACTGTCAGGAGAGTGCAGGACAGTAAGATAAGAATCTTTTCTCCTTATTTTGCATAATGAGAAGCCAAGAGTTTATGGCTCAAAGTTGACTAAACAATATATCAGTTAGTAATGTGCTAAAGTATCAATTACAGGAAAACAAGGGTTAAGAGTAATGAGAATATGTCATGGCTGGTGTGTCTCAAAGAGTCAAGCACCAAAGTGTTGCAGGTTCAATTCCTGGTCAAGGACATATACTTGGGTTGCAAGTACATTTCCAGGCCTGTTGGCATGCGTGCAGGAGGCAATCAATTCATGTGTCTCTCTCACATCATTGTTTCTCTCTCGCTCTCTCTCTCTTTCTTTGTATCTACCCCAGCCCCTCCACACACAGACCCTCACACACATCTTCCACTCTCTCTAAAAATCAATGGAAAAATATCCTCTGGTGAGGATTAACAAACAAAAACAAAAGAGTAATGAGAGAATTCATGTGGGTGAGTCTTGACCTGGTACACTTTTGTCTACAATGTCATGGTGGGATCTATCTTTCTTCTCTTCCAGGCCATAGAATGGCTGCTGCTCCTCCCAGCTTTATGTTCATACTAGAGGCCAGGTACACGAAATTTGTGTGGTGGTGGGAGGGGGCGGGAATATTCTTCAGCCCAGCCTGCATCTTCTCCAATCTGGGATCCCTCTCACAATCCAGGACTGCTGGCTCCCAACTGCTCACCTGCCTGCCTTCCTGATTGCCCCTAATCACTTCTGCCTGCCAGCCCGATCACCCCCTAACCGTTTGCCTGCCAGCCTTATTGCTCCTAACTGCCCTCCCCTGAAGGCCTGGTCACCCCCAATTGCATTCCCTTGCAGGCCTGGTCCCCCCCAAAAATCTTCTCTCCCTTGCAGGCCTGGGTCCCCCCCAGCTTTCCTCTTCTGCTGGCCTGGTTACCCCTAACTGCACTCTCCTACAACCATGATCACCCCCAATTGCCCTCCCTTGCAGGCCTGGTCCATCCCAACTGCCCTCCCTGCTGGCCATTTTGTGGTAGCCATCTTGTGTCCATATGGGGAAAGTCATCTTTGACCACATGGGAAAAGTCATCTTTGACCACAAGGGGGCAGCCATCTTGTGTGTTGGAGTGATGGTCAATTTGCATATTACTTTTTTATTAGATAGAATTTCAGACAGGAAGAAAGGGACACAGCCAAAGCTGAACAGAAAGTGGGTATTGAATAAGTGGTGATTAATAACATCTGCAATAGTGAGGAAAATAATATTTAGTACATAAAGTCTTCAAAGTATTATTGCTAACAACACTCAGAAGATGAATGTACAGCTAAACTGAACTAAAATACTTCATTATTTGTAGTAAGGGGTAAAAAAAAATCATCTCCTAAGTTGAAATATTGTGAAATACAAATAATAACCATAAAAATTAGAAACAGAATTTGAGGTCTTTTCTCCTTAGAAATGGAGACAGGATGTTGGGGAGTTTTGCTGTTTATCCCATTAGTTCATTCCACAGACACTGATTGGTTCACTCTTATGTCCAAGGGACTTCCCTCATTACTGGGGAAGCACCAAGGATAAGACAACAATGTCCTTCTCTTTATTTATACTCTGAAGCAAATAAGACAAAAAAAAACTCCATATAACCTCACACAGTGAGAATGAGATAAAAAGATAGAAACATATATTAAGGGTGATTTAAAATGGAAATAGTAAAGCTCTTTCTGAAGTGACTGCTGAGTAGAAATGGGGATGAAGTGCAGAAGTGAGCCTTGTGGGAAAATTCAACTATAGGGAGAAGTTGACAAGACTATTGCATCTCAGAGTATGGGACAATGTTTGCTGCTTTGAAAATCCAGAGAGCTGATTCTCAACTACTCTGCCAGGTACTAATGAGGTTCTAGTTTTCCTGTTATAGATCAAGCCTATCAGAAAAGCACTGATCAACTTTATCCAGAGCCATTAAAAAACTGTGGCAGGGCTAACATTGAAATCATTGCATTGATACAATTTCCGAGGACGTAAAACAATGTCAGTTCCAATGTCCTGACCTAAAACAATGTCCAATCCAATGTCCTGTAGTCCAGGCTGTAGCTAATAACAAAATCCAACATTTACCCAGGAATCATGCAACGCTAGCTAAGACTAAGCAGGAGCACAGACTAGTGAGAATGATGTAGGATTTTAGTCTGGCCTAGAGTTTTGGACTTTGAACTTGTACTCATAAGGACAAGACAGTTTTATTTCAGATTTTATACTTTGGGAATTATAATCTTTACCCTCAGCTTGGAAGGAGATGCTATTTTTGAACTTCAGTTTCTCCTAGGGGATTTAATGAATGCCCAGGACAAATTTGGGGTGACTGTTATGGCATTATGTTGGTAACAGTATTTATGTTTTTCATCATAGCACTCATTCTCAATGCAGAACTTCTTATATGATACGGTGGACAGAGTGCATCTACTTTGGATGAGACATAAAATGAAGTAGAACATTTCAGCCTATGACTCATAGATATGGATTTAATAACATATTTTTCTAAATGCCTACAGAGAGTTGCAGGAATCATTACTGAAGGGTCTGAACTCTTGCAGAGAATCCTGGGAGGAATAAGCCAAAGGAGCAGTGGTTTGTATCCAGGGAGCCATCTCATCAAGTTGGGAAGTGGACTGTCCTGGGACTGAGGCTTGCCCACCCTGGAAGGGAGATGGGCAATGACCCCATTCTGCCTAACCATGACTTTGTGATTCAGGCCAGTAGGTTAAGAGACACAGCGTTGGGGAGTGTTGGAATGGAAAGCTTCTCTCGTCAAGAGAGCAGAATTGTGGAGACATTCCTGGTCTCATGTGTCTCTTGACACTGTCATGATTGGGAAGTGAGGAAAAAATAAATTAGATGTATAATATTTGCCAGAGCATTTTTCATTTCTCTCCTAAATCCATCGAAGTCTCCTACCTTTCATTTCTCCTGCAACCTGACCCTCTGCTCTTCCTTGGCCCAGGGATTTAGTCATTTGATTTTTTGTTCTAATCTTCAGCATACAATATTTATAAATAAGTGAATTTATTGTAATGCGAGGTAGTTTACAGTCATACGTGGTGTTTAGAACTCAAAGATGTAAACAGCTTTCTCAAGTCACAAAGTGGTAGAGCAGAGATTTAAATCTAATCCTGTCACCTACTACACAGACACTGAAAGACCCTGTTCTCCTGCAGGGATCTTCCTGAATAAGAAACATGCTGTCCAGAATTCTCTTCTGCAAGGTCTACCTACCATTAGCAGAGCAAAGTCTTGTCTACCATTTTAAATAGAGAGAACTTTCTGAAGTGGCTAATATATGAAATATCAGATGTAGAGGAAAACTTGGGCAGATTTATATTAATAAATCTCCTGAGGAATCACAAGACATTCTGTAGAAATCCTAGGTTCGAATCTGAGTTCATATTCTGTAATATGTTGGCTCAGGGAGGACCTCTGGCTGAACTGATGAGAGATAGGCTTGAATTCCTTCTCTGACCTTTTGGGTTCCTCTCTGCTCCCTGAGGAGGATCAGCCTATCCTGCTCCATTGTGACCCTTCCCACTTTCATGAAGACATCCTGGGTCCTCTGCAGTATTCCCAAACCCCATCTCAAACATGTCATAATCTTAATTCTAGAAAAATCATTTAAAATTTATGTATAATAAAAATTATAAAAATTACATATGTAATTGTGCTCTTTTCCGTAGTGCTTAACAATAGGCATAGATGTCTATGGGAATTTAATTTGTTTTACATTTTATAACCTGATTTTGTGTATTACTATGCAGAAATCAGAGAATCTGCATGGAAATAAATGAGATGAGCTATATCTTCAATTCTTCAAAGAGTCTATTGCCTATGGCAAAGTTAAGGCAAGTCCAACTGCAATATAATTGGTATAATATGTAAAATATCATGAAAAAATATAAATCAAATGCTATAAGAAATCAAAGGAGTAAAATGTACATGCTATTATAGGAATTAGCAAATAATTTTTTTTAATATTTGCCATTAGCCTAGTTAGGTAAATAAGATTTCAATAAGCAGTGGCAAAAAGAGGAAAATTTTAGTGAGAAAAACCACAAAGATAAAAGTACAAAAAAGGGAAAGCAAAATATGTGTTTGCAAAACCTTGTAATGTGGTTCAAGTGTGTGTGTGTGTGTGTGTGTGTGTGAGAGAGAGAGAGAGAGAGAGAGAGAGAGAGAGAGAGAGAGAGAGAGAGAGAGAGAGAGAGATGCAAAACCAATGGAAGTCTATGAAAATATTTTGTGTAGGAAAATGACAGCTTTTCAGGTTGAAGCTAAGGAGAGATTTCCACACACTGAAAATAGTACATTTTACAGCTTCTTTTGCAACCAAATGGGACCATGTGCCCAAGGAAATTTAAGCAGAAGTGCGAATATCTCCTTAAAAAGGAGAGCAGTCCTGCTTCTTCCCTCCCTCCTTTCTGCTGCCAGGAACACAGATATAGTGATATTTGCAAGTATAAATGGTGTGATTTAACCTTGAGAATACATAGGAACGAAGAAATAAAATAAGGATCCTAGTTTTTAGATACTGTGGATCTCACACAGCCTAAACCTTGAGTTCCTACCTTTGGACTATTCTTAAAGAGAAATAAATTTCTGCTTTTTTCACGCCATTGTTGGTGGTGGGTTTTTATTTGGGAGGGTGGGTTCTTGTTATCAGCATCGGGAGCAAATCCATGCTAATGAGATGGCTACTCAGGAAAGTCAAGTGGGAGAATATAGCTATTTCACCTGTAAACTGAAATTTAGAAAACTCAGCAGGAAAAAACTGTATTTTAGAAATGTCAGAGGACCACAGAAGGAAAATATTTAAGCTGTCCACCTAAAAGAACATAACTAGGGACTAGAAAGATTGAAACAAATTATAGTATTTAATATTAGGGTCAAAACCTATTCAATTTATTTCCAATGTTTATGTGATTTGATCAGCTTTGCTCACTGCTAAATGCATCTGATTTCCATTCTCCCACCCCATTGATATTGTTAACGTTGTGCCTTTCTCTAGAGTGAAATACGAAAATTATGAAAAACAACCATTTTAAAAGAGCAAAATTATGTTAACAGAAAGAGTATTTCAATGGCATCTTAGCTGAGCTCACTATGTCCATTTGCAAATGTTACAGCCTGTTAGCCTGAGGAAGAACAAAGAGGAGAGAGGAAATGGAAAGCGAAGACTCGGCCCACATGGACTGTGAGACACACTGCGCAGCCCACACTCACCCTCGCATCGCAGATACACAAAGCACTGCCCCTTTCTCTTGTCCTGCAAAAGCACGGGGGACTTATTCCAAGTACTTCATTCAGCCACACAGAGCGCACACCTAGGAATAAGGTTTATCGTCCTAGCAGGATCCAAGTACAGATAAATAAACACCACATCCTCTACCCAAACAGCCACTCTTCTTTCTGAGTGTGAATTGAAGCACTTTGAGAGTAACATATGTTGACATGTGCGACTTAAGAGTCTGTGTGTAATCCTCAGTGACTAACCTGTATCTCTTGGGGAAATGCTCATTTTCTCTAAGTTCACCTGTAAGTGTTTTCCTGGTGCTGCTTCTCCTGGGTCTCTTTGATGAAATTGACAGCACTGGCTCCTTTCCCATCACTTTTTTCTTTTCTTGTCTCCGATGCAATGTTTCTTCTCTACTTCTGTGTCCTTTCCCAACATTGCAACTGCGGCTCTGTTCCCTGAGGAGGCTTATCTTCCTCCGTCCACCTTCTAATTGTAGAGCATTCTTTTATTGAGCCCCGCTCTCAAGGTTTGACCTAGACACGTTCTTTCATCTTCCTACCTAAGCTCACTCAGTTCTCTGGGAATTTCATCTAGTCCCATGGTTTCAGCACTCACATCTACATGAGTGACAGACACTCTAACGCCTACTACAGGCAATACTCTAATGCCTGTCACAGCTCTCGCCTCTTTTGTACACTGATCTTTTATCTCCGCCTGCCTGCCTGCATAGAACACTCCATGGAAGACTCACCTTAACATGCACAGCTTCCCAAACGTGTACATCTCCTGACCCACTATTTCAGGCAACGACAACACCAGCTCTTCAGTCATTCAGGCTAAGGATGCTGCTGTTCAAAAACCTTCTGTAGCTTTTCATTGAAAAAAAAAATCTTAAAATATTATTTAACATTCACAACTGCCCCAATATAATCAATATTATGTCTAAGTTATGCCATTGAAAATCCCATGCATTACAAAACTGAATACTGCTTCCCGTGTCACCGTGTGTTTAGTTTTCATTGTTCTTGCTATTTAGAGGGCTCGCCTCCCTATCTCCACTTGTCAAAATATAAATTAGTATTCAGGTGTTATGTCAAATGCTCCCTTTACTAATGTTTCATGAACAGAAGTAAAACTCTTCCTATTCTTCTTTCGTGCCATTTAACACTATTTTCATAATTGTATCTTGAGTATATGTCTTCTCTTTTCACTACATGGCCAGACAATAAGTTTTATAAGACTGGATTTATATTTTATTCATGTTTGATTCCTTTTTTTCTGCAGCTCCCATTAAGGAACCATACATATACCAATCAATCAATCTGTACTGAATGAATAAGTTAGTGATTGAGTAGAATGAATTAAGCAAATTAGAAAAAAAGTTAGCATGAAGTGCTCCAATGAGAGTGTTGAAAAATGTTCTGTCTTATCCAAAATACATCAGACAAAAGATAAATGGAGAGTCATAGGATTTGGGTATCATGAATCATATTGAAAAACTATTTCAAAACTACTGTGTTTCCAGGAAAATAAAACATCCTCTGAAAATAAAACCTACTTACAGGTTTCCTTCTGAGTGAAATATAAGGCTTTCCCCCGAAAATAAGGCCTCCCCTAGGCTCTGTCTTAGAATGAAAATTAATTTACCATAAACTGGTCGCTAGGACCGCCCCGACTGGTGACTGGCATCTACCAACCAGTGACATTAGGTGGAGTCCTGACATCACTGCTGTGTGGAGGCGGAGCGGAGGTCAGAGTCAGTGGTGAGGGTGAGCAGTGAGCACGGGGCTGGAGAGAAGAGAAGACTTTTGCAGATGCATGTTGAAGAACAGGAGGATTAGAGTGGACGGGACGCAACGAAGGTGCTGAGTGCTGGTCTGTCTCTGGTGACATTGCCTGATGCTCGCGGCCGCCCTCATGATGACTGAAGGTTCTCAGTCAGTGGCAGACCCTGCTCCAGCCCAGATCCAGGCCCCAGCAAGCCCAGTGACAGTCCCCAGGCAGGCCCCAGAAGGTAAATGTCTGATAAAGGGGTAGGAGGGATGTCTGGTGAAGGTGTTCAGTGGCACAGGGGTAGGGAGAGGGGGATCACTTAAAATGACACAGGAGGATCAGAGGGGGCAATCAAAATGACACAGGAGGATCAAAGGGGGTTACTAAAATGGTAACCCCCCCTCTGATTCTCCTGTGCCATTTTGATTCCCCCCTCTGATTCCCCCTGCGTCATTTTAAGTGACCCCCTTCTCCCCACCTTGATATCCCAATTCCTTTTTTTTACCCCTAGAAATGAGTGCAAAAACAAAAAGCTACTCCGTGGAGTACAAGAAAGGAATTGTGGAAGACTCTTGGGGCCAAAATCTTACTGCTTTCTGCAAAGAGAAGATGTTGAGTATCCAATTAGTCCGAAAATGGCGAGCAGAGTATGGTAACCTCATGGAACAAGTGGACAAGGGAAATGCTATAAAGCACAAGTGTGGATCAGGTCAGCAAACATTATTTTCTGAGCTGGAAGACCTAATATGTGAATGAGTCATTGACAGGAGAGCAAAGGCTTTGGTTGTTAATAGGGTTCAAATTCAAAAATTTGTCCTTGCAATGGCACCACAGTTTTTCATTGCAACCAAAGACTTCAAAGCATCACAACACTGGCTGGATAATTTCCTTCAGCAAAGTGAACTGTCTTTAAGAAGATCTACTGGTACAACATTGTTTAGGTTGGAAGATACTCAAGTTATTAAGCCAGCACTTGCAATCAAGTCCTTTATTGATGATGCTGACTTCTCTAAATACAATCTTTCCAACATGATTGCTATGGATGAAACTGCAGTGGTTATGGGCCAATCATCTCAAACAATTGAACAGTGGGGTGCCTCCTTAGTGTGCATTCCCTCTACTGCTTACGGAAGTGCACGTGTTTCCTGTATTTTGGCAATTCATCTGGATGGCACTAAAATCCCATCATTAATCATTTCTAAGGGCAAGAAGGAAAAGATTGAACGTGATTTGGGTGTTTTTATTCTTGAAACTGAAAAAGCCTGGGCCACACAAGCAGTTATAAGGAAGTGGGTCAATTTAATGCTGCCGCTTGTTATGTGAGGGAGCCAAAGAGGTCTGCTAGTCTGGGATGCAGCCAGCACTCACTGCGCTAAAGACATGAAGACATTTCTTCATGAAAGAAAAATAGATCAGATAATGATTCCCCCCAGGAATGACGGCCTATCTCCAGACTCTTGATATTGCAATAAATAAGCCATTCAAAGACAACTTGCACATGGAAATTAATGACTACAGTGAAAATAGAATGGAGAGAAATCAGCGTAGAAACTTTGTGAAACCTAAACTGCAAGAAGTTGTGACTTGGGTGAAGAATTCATGGGAGAAAATCACTGACAGTTGCATTGCAAATGCACTGCAAGCAGGCTACCTTGACAAGAAGTACTCATTTAAAGACAGTGCTATTGCTAAACATGAGAGATTTGGTCCACTGATTCTGAAAGAAATAGTTACAAGAAATTCACCAGGAAATTCAGAAATTGAATTGTTATGATGATGTTCCAAAAGATGATGACATGATTGTCATTGAATAAATGAGTAAATTCTTGATACTGTAGGATTCACAGTTTGTCTGGTTTGTGTTGACAACTACCATACTACCGTACCATATACAGGTAATAAATTTCCTTTATTTTCATTTAACAATAAATGTGTACCATATTCTTTTTCATGGAAAAATAAGACATCCCCTGAAAATAAGACTTAGCGCATCTTTGGGAGCAAAAATTAATGTAAGACACTGTCTTATTTTCGGGGAAACAGGGTATTTCTTCAAAACTAGATATTTCCCACGAATGTTAATTTTCTACATGTTTATGTCTAAATAGTTCCAAGAAAATATGTTCTTTAACATTCATATTATCATAAAAGCAAAAGATGGATAGCATTCAATTAGGATCACAGCATGCAGTAAAACCACCTCACAGTCTAATTTAAATAGTTACTGTCACCGCCTAATACTATATAATAAAGAACTAATATGCAAATTGACTATCACTCCAACACACAAGATGGCTGCCTCTGTATGATCAGTGATGGCCAGCCCCATGTGGTCAAAGATGGCCAACCCCATGTGGACATAAGATGGCCACCACAAGATGGCAATCAGGCCAGCAGGGTACAGCAGTTGGGAGGGAACAGGCCTACAGCAGAGAGCAGTTGAGGGGACCAAGCCTGTAGGGGAGGGCAGTTAGGGGCAATCAGGCTGGCAGGGGAGGGAATTTGGGAGAATTAGGCTGGCATAGGAGGGCAGTTGAGGGTGACCAGGCCTACAGGGGAGGGCAATTGGGTGGGTACCAGGGCTGCAGAGAGGGAAAGTTGGGGAGGGCAGGCCTGCAGATAAGGGCAGTTGAGGGGGACGAGGCTGGCTGGGGAGTGGTTTGGGGATGATCAGGCTGGCAGGCAGAAGCAGTTAGGGGCAATCAGGCAGGCAAGCAAGCAGTTGGAAGCCAGAAATCCTAAATTGTGAGAAGGATGTCCCACTGCCCCTGTAGGCCTGATCCCACTAAAGGGTCCCAGATGGAGAGGGTGAAGGCTAGGATGAGTGACATCAATTTTTGTATACCAGGCCTCTAGTGATATCATAAAACCTGGCTGTCTTGTTCACCATTGGCTCCCCTAGTGCCCTTCATAGTATCTCACACATAGTAAGTAATAAATGCATACACACCACATAATATCACTTTGAGAAAGGAGTAAAATGACCTTTGATTCTCTACTTCTAGTTCCCCAACAAAACAGCCATTGTGACAATTTTACACAATTATATTTTCATATGCTTATATACTTCATTTCCACATGCTTACTTTTTCTTTCCCTCTCTCTTCTTCATCCCATAGAAATGTTTTAGGCACATAAAATAGTTATTCATCTAGAAAATAATGTTTATTGAATGGATCAATGAAGTTAAATGAATTTTAATCTGGCTTTCATTTTTAATTACACTGATATATCTGAGATGAATTTTAACATTCTGATGTTTGCCTTTCTCTGAAAGACTTCAACTTTAGGTATTGAAATTAAATTTTCTTGAATGAAACACACAATTCATTGCATAAGCATGTAAAATGTAAAATACTTTCAAAGTTTCTCTTCTCCAGTCATGACTGGATATAAGCTCTTCCTTTATGAATATCGCTCATATGGGATTGAATATGACAAAGGTTGTAATACTTCCTTTCTTCACCTCCCTTCCATTTCCCCACTCAGAGCAATTTTAATTATAGGAGCCATGTGGACTTCTCTGAGGAGAAATATACATTTCAGTGTGACAACTGCTCTAGCAGAAATGTGATTGTTTCTCGTTCCTTCTTTAACATTTCTGGTTCCCTGTCGTGTATTTTTAAAGATTTGACAGTCCTATTGCTTCAGGCTGATTTGTAGTGCTGCTGTTTATATTCCTTTAGCTTCTGAATATCCAAGAATTCAGTGACAGACCTTGGCTCAAATGTGGTAACTTCCTATAGCAAACCAATTTAATGGTTTTTAAATATCTTTCACTTTCCATTTCCAACTGGAATAATAATTTGAAATGTCAGAATAAAATAAGAAGATTGACCCTCCCATAAGATTTTATGCAACCTTCTTGTAGCAGTTACAAAATGGGAAAATGATAAGTCATTGTAGGGTTAAGTTTATGAGTCAACTTCACTGAGTAATGGAGTACTCAGATATTTGGTCAAACATTATTCTGGGTATATCTGTAAGAGTCTTTTTGAATAAAATTAATATTTGAATAGATATTTGAGTAGAAGAAAAAGGCTGACCACTTCCTCTCATAATGAGAAGAATTCTTCTTGATTTCACCTGGGACATTGGCCTTCAAACTTGAAAGGAAACATTGGCTCTTTTTGAGTTTCAAGCTTAATGGCTTTTTGGACTGGAATTCATACCATTAGCTCTCCTAATTCCCAGGCCTTCATACTCAGATTGGACTTACATGCTTGCCAACTGCAGATCTTAGAATGTGACATGAATTAATTTCTTACAATAAGAGTCACTCTCCATCCTATTGGTAGCAACTCCTCTTTTCTTCTCTAGATATTTCTGTTCCAAATTTTAAGGACCTAAACATGTGAAACTTATGAAATCCCATAATTAAAATAGTAGAGTGTAGTCTTTCATAACAAATAAAAAACGTCAGACTCATGAATGAGTTAGATAGACCTAAAACAGATCACCTTACATATGGGAACTTGACCATATAAAAATAATAATCTTAGGAGATTATGGATTATTCAATTATTGGTTTGGGGTCCAATTTCAAGTTATATAACAGAATGCACTAATTTATAAAAGTACGCATACATGTATGTGTGTAACATAGCATCATATGTAATCAAGGATAGACAATATTTAGCGAGGCCTGAGACATCATAGGACCTGCTAAATTCGAAAATGAAATCACAGAAAAAGTGACTCATAGACTTGAATTTTGAAAGTTTAGTATTTTTATATCATAAAGTGCCTTAGACCTGAAGTAAGCAAATACGAAACATAATTCACAAGAGATAAATAGCCTTTAAAAGTGTAGAGTTTAAATAAATAATATAAAAAAGTTTTAACTGTTCAGTATAAAAGTGTTCCAAAGATCTTCATGAGAAATTTAAGAGTTAAACATGTGAAAACATACTAGTTTCTTGTTTATTACAACTAACATTAAAACTTTCACTCCTTACTGTCCTATTTTTTTCTTTTCTTTTTCTTCTTTCTTGTACTTTTGTTTACATATTTTCAGTATTAAACCTGCATTACTTATTATGATTAAAAACATAAATTATATTGCCAAGACCGGTTTGGCTCAATGGATAGAGCGTCGGCTTGGGGACTAAAGTGACGCGGGTTCGATTCCGGTCAAGGGCATGTACCTTGGTTGTGGGCATATCCCCAGTAGGGGGTGTGCAAGAGGCAGCTGATCGATGACTCTCTCTCATCGATGTTTCTAGCTTTCTATCTCTCTCCCTTCCTCTCTGTACAAAATCAATAAAATATATTAAAAAAACATAAATTATAAAGATTGGTACATTTCACTATAATAAATATTAAAGTCTCTCTTCTTCAATGTACAGCATAAAAAAGTGAAAAAAAACAAGGCAAAACTGAAAATATTTAAAACACTTATAATAGACAAATATCATATTTTTAGAATATAGAAAGAATTCCAAAGCAATAGAAAAATAAGCCAAGGACAAGAAAAGAAATTTCACAAAAGAGAGAACACAAACAATCAACAAGCACACTAGTAATATTTGAGGAGGCAACTTAAAACCAGGTGAGATACATTTTATTTTGAGTTGACTGGCAAAGATTAAACTTCTGACAATGCTGCATTTTGGTATGGATGTGAAATTCTTAGTCACCGTGGGAGTATTAATTGTTTCAATAACTCTTTTTAGGCAAATTAGAGTTATCTTGTAAAGTTGCAAAATGCGCCTAAGCCATCACCTATCAATTCCACCCTTAGAAATTTCTTCAGCTGAATAAGAAAACATGTACAAGAGAGATCATAACCACATTTGTGATAGAAAAATGCTGAAAACAAACCAAGTAATCATAGAAAGGACAATAAATAAAACGTTTTGATATGTTCACACAATAGAATAAAAGGGAAGTGAACATTAGTATACTAGTATTATACATGTGAACATTGAAACATCTCAGAAAAACACATATAACAGATTGAAAAAGGCAAATACCATATAATCTCACATGTGGAATCTAATGAGCAAGATAAACCGATGAACAAAATAGATCTAGAGGCATGGACACATGGAACAAACTGACAGATGTCAGAGGGGAGGAAGGTAGGGGGCACTGGACAAAAGAAGGGGAAGAGATTAGCCAAAGAACACACATGCACAGCCCATGGACACAGACAACAGTGTGTGAAGGCCAGGAGAAAGGAGGGCTGCTGGTTGCAGGTGGGTAAAGTGGGGTGGGGTGAGGGGTAAGGCGGACATCTGTAACAGTGTCAACAATAAAAATAAAATAAAATTTTAAAAAATAGGTGAAGTACTGATGCATGATATATCATGATAAACCCTGGGAAAAGTATATAAAGTGAATAAAAGAAATGTAAATATTTTTAAAAGGCAAATATCAAAGAATTCATATAGTTTAATACCATTTATCTGGATTGCATAACAACAACATTAATATTATGTTTATATTATATATGTAAATTTGGAAAATCAAGGGCATGATAGACAAATTCAAAATGGTGTTTACTTTTTTTAAAATATATTTTATTGATTTTTTTTTTTTTACAGAGAGGAAAGGAGAGGGATAGAGAGTTAGAAACATCAATGACAGAGAAACATTGATCAACTGCCTCCTGCACACCTACTGGAGATGTGTCCGCAACCAAGGTACATACTCTTGACTGGAATCGAACCTGGGACCTTTCAGTCCACAGGCCGACGCAATATCCACTGAGTCAAATGATTAAGGCAATAGTATTTACTCTTGAGAGAAGGAAGGAGGCAGGAAAGGGCAAGAATCAGCATAGGATGGGTTGCAATTTCATTGGTAACATTTTTCTTTAAACTTGATAGAGGGTACACAGATGTTTATCGTTTTTTAAATATATCATCTAATTCTGCATATATCCTTTTTAAAACTGTGGTATTTCATAATTTAAATATACACACAACAAAGACACAGAGAAAGTTATTCTACTTAAACAAAGCAAGAAGATTAAATTAACCTAATAATAAAGATAGATGGAAGCTACTTTGATATCTGTAGATTAAAAAGAAGATATGGGAAATTTTAATGAAAGAAACAAGAACTCTGTTTAATAAAAAGTTCTTTTTCATGCTCTGAATTTATTCCACTTTAGTAAAAATTTTACTATCATACATAATTTAATAGATAATATAATAATTGCAATTAACAAGCTTAGAGATATATTGCTTTTGTATTAAAAATCGGATTATCGGATTATTTTACTAGCCAGTTGTTTTAGTCCAATCTGCAGTCCAATAGTAATGTGTGTCATTGTTTTGCTTCCTGGTTCCCACCATTGAAGTCTGATTTAGTTCCTTAAAATTAAAATTCATACATCCCAGCATAGTCATTATTTATGTTATTTGAAATTATTTATGCTGAGTACACTTCTCTGCTGTTTTCTGAGTTCTTTAAATCATATTTGACATTTCTAATCCTAGTTATGTGCTGAACTATAACTTCAAAGTAGCATATAGAAGTGAAGAAGGTAGCTTTGGATTCTACCTCCTGCACTCCGCTTTACAAAGTCATTAAGTGCTCTGTGCCTCTGCTTTCTTTCCTGCGAAGTGAGGGTAACAGTAGCACCATCCACATGGGATTGTTGAGGGTTAAGACAAGGAATATATGTGAGGTGCTTATTATACTGCCTGACAAATGGTAAATTAAGTGCTTATGTAAGTTTTTGCTGTCATTATTATTGGTAGTAGTAGCCATAGTAGAGTAATAGCAGTAGTGATAATGGTAGAGCAGTATAAGCAACTTCCAGATAAATAAATAAATGTGTGGTGTGTGTGTGTGTGTGTGTGTGTGTGTGTGTGTGTGTGTGTGTGTGTGTGTATGTGTGTGTGTGTCTAGATATTACATATTTGGTATGTCTAGGGAAAAAATGTATATTCTACTTGATAATGATATATTTTAGACATATCACTCTAGCTGAATAATTCCATTCTTTGATATTTTAAACTCTAAAACAACCCTGAGATGCTTGAGACATATCACAACCTGATATTTTCCCATTTATTTCTGTCATCCCACTTCCCTGGGGAAAAGATAGAGGGGGAAAAGAAGAGAAGAAAGAGGTGTAGTAAAGAGGATATGTTTATACATATTGCTTCTATTTTATGTAATAACATGGAATAAATATTTGAAAAAGTATCTTATATAGGGAACTAATAGAATGCATTGGCTTTTCACATGAAGGATCTTTTGACACAATTTGAATATGTTTATAACCTGAAATCAGTCCTTGTCATAGCAGTAATTTATGAGGTCATATAATAAAGAATTTCTCAAAGAAAACCATCTAGAATAATAAAAGCATAATATGCTAATTAGACCGGATGTTCTTCTGGAGAAGCCAGGTCTGCAAGGGAAGCCCCACTCCTGGGTGCCTGCCAGTGGCTGGAGGGAAGCCCAGGTCCCAGGTATAAGAGGAAAGCCGGTGCTGGCACCAGGGGGAAGGAAGGCCTACTCTTGCACAAATTTCATGCACTTGGCCTCTAGTATTATATAAAGTCCTCAGTTTAACCTTGAAATGCTTTAGTGCAGAAATTCTCAGGATGAGCAAACTATCATGTGAGATTTTAAAATTACAGTTCAGCTGAAACCAGTTTGGCTCAGTGGATAGAGCGGCTGCCTGCAGACTGAAAGGTCCCAGGTTCGATTCCGGTCAAGGGCATGTACCTTGGTTGCGGGCACATCCCCAGTAGGGGGTGTGGAGGAGGCAGCTGATCGGTGATTCTCTCTCATCGATGTTTCTAACTCTCTGTCCTTCTCTCTTCCTCTCTGTAAAAAATTAATAAAATATATTTTAAAAAATAAATAAAATAAAATTACAGTTGATCTTTGGGATATAAAAGCCTGTATTATGTTTCACAGGTGTTTCCTAGAATAAAGCTTTCTTCCCATGTGAACAAACACTGAATACCATATTCAATGTCTTATGTACCATGTTACGTGAGCTGAGCTCTGATCTGGCAGCTAGGTACTCAGGTACATTTGATAAGCGTGTACGGCCCCACTGCATGGACCTGCATGGCTTCCCACTGCACGCAGGCTCTGCAGGTGCTGCAGCCTCTGGGTGGGCTTTGGTCCAGAGCTTGGAGCATTGTGGATCTTTTCCCCAAGGTGCTTTCTGCGATGGATAACCATCGTAACAGTCCCAGGCATGAGAACAAATAATAGCCGGACACACAGATGTAGAATCATCCCTTTGCCTGTTTTATGAAGGTAGTGGTTCTTAACTCTGATACAGATTAAAATAATATATGGTATTTCTGAAAAATACTGAAGCCAAGGTGCCAGTCCCAGAGGTTTAATTGTTCTGGGATGTGGCACAGGTGATGGTAATTTTAAAGTATTCCAGTGAGTCTGAGGACAGACAGGGTGGAAAACTACTGGTCTAAGGTGTATAGAAACTGTGTGTATAGTAGCGCCACGCAGATTATTTAGAAATGTATTCTTTTCAATAGCAAAGGCAAAAAAATGCTTTTAAAGAAGATATTAAATTGACTTGTCTGCATAGACTTATAATATAAATCATTGCTATTAATATAGAACATTGACATGATCTTATCAATTGAGGAATACAGCCATTCTCAACAAGGCAAATTTATTTGTTGAAGTTATTACACATAAATATGCCATTCTCATGAATTCATCTCAGGAAGTTCCATGTCCAAGGTATTATTGATTGAAAGACTAAATGGGGAAGAGGGGGGGATTACCAGTTACATTCAGTGACTGGTTCTTCAAGCTCATATCTAGTCAGATAATAAAATGGTAAATTAATAATTCTTCTATGAAATTCTTGCTACTCAGCAGGAAGATATTTTTTCAAGCTCTCTTCAACTCTCTGTGGGGTTGAAAGTTCTCAAAATGCAAGGGTGGGACATGTTCAAGGTTAGAACGGCCACTAACGAGCATAGAAACTCCTTCCATGACAACACTGTAGTGTAAGCCCTGACCATTGGCCTATGTTTCTAAAAGAGTCTTTTCAGAAGGAAAAGGCAAAGGAGAAACGAGGCATGTAAAAGGAAGGCAACCATAAATAAAACAATAAAAGGAGATATGGCTGAGCTTGGATCTCCAGATAGAGAGGGCCCCCTCTGAGTGCAGAGCATGAATATTGATAGAAATTGTGCACTTACACACATGCCAGGGAAAACCCTGAGTTGCAGACACAAAAGAAATCCCAAAAGGTAGCATAAGGATGAGTAAAAGATATTTCCACAAAGGAGAGGAAATTAAGCTGTCTTTATATGCCTCATCTGCAAGATTAATGCTAGAAAACAGTGGAGCAACGTTACCAAGTCCCGCATGAACAGGGCTGTGGCCATAAGGTGATAGCCAGGCAGATTTGTCTGTGCACCTGGGCAAAAAGGAAGGCATAGTCAGACACATCAGGATTCAGAAAATAAACACTCACTCCATTCTTTGAAAATATTTCTTGAGAGAGTACCCTGGGGAAACAAAAAAAATACTAGCATCGTTCTTCATAGAATATTTTGAAACTCTTAAAAGAGAAACACACACACCCTTATGAATTGGAATGGAGAAATGTCTACAATTTATTAAGGAAAGGGGTTGGTGTTAATATAGTAAGCCCATTAGACTTCATTTTGCAGAATTTAGATGAAACATAGATGAAACAGATGCCATTTGTATTCTGAAGATGGGTATAGTCAGTGCTTCTATTTTTCAAAAGGAAAGGAAGATAATAGAGAGAAATGTCAGACACATTGGCTGGCACCTGCTGTGTGTTTTAAATCCCATCTTGCCTGAGTATTAATGACTAGGTTTCATGTCTGCTCAGGCTGGGAGAGGAGCTTGGAGATTTCTGAGGGAGTTTGGGTCAGGGAAGCCATTGCTTGGCTCAGTCTGGATTGCCAGAGCTCTGATTATTTGAGTTTAGAGACAACACTCCCACCACATGTGCTTTGTTTGCATCTTTGCACATCTCTCCCTCCCTCAGGGACCTTGTAGGAAGGGTGATTGAGGTTGAACTCAGCATTCAGACTGACCAAGACCTTCTCCAACTCTGTCACTGTGTCATCCCAATGCCATCGTGTAACAGCACGTTGACCGAGGCCAGATATAGCCTACTCCACATTCCAAACTGGCGGGAAAGAAAGTCTCAGCCTCATTCAAATTGTATTCACCTTGAGTTATTTTCAAACCAGCAAACAATGCTGGAAAGATTAGTCATAAATTAAAGATACAAGTGAGATTCTACGTGGATTCTTATCTTTAAAATTTTTCATTCAAGCAAGACTAAAGTGATGATCAAATGTCATCTTCATAAAACCAGCCATATCATAGGCCTTACTGCAACTTACCCTCAGCCTTAAGCTAAGTGATGATCTGGGAGGAGTATAGCTTTTTCTGTAGCAGTCCTGCAAGGGCCTGATGCACATACACAGCTTCTGACTATGAGATACTAACTTTTGGCTCATTTACAGCTGCTTTGCCAATTCTTTCAGAATTTATTGCATATAAACTTATATATAAAAGTAATAACATAAAAATAAAAAATCTATCAAGAAATTCATCACATATTATCCTATATAATAAAGAGGTAATAGACAAATTGACCATCACTCCAACAGACAAGATGGCCGTCCCCATGTGGTCAAAGATGGCCATCACCAAGATGGCCAGCAGGGGAAGACAGTTGGGAGGGACCAGGCCTGCAAGGAAGACCAGTTGAGGGCAATCAGTCCTGCATAGGAGGGCAGTTAGGGCCAATTGGATTGACAGGGGAGAAGTTAGGCATCAATCAAGCTGGCAGGGGAGTGGTTAGGGGGTGATCAGTCTGGCAGGCAGAAGTAGATGCCAAGAAGCAGTTGATTATAGTCTTTGCAGCTTTGTTAGGGGGAGAAGTGTGCCCTTAAATTTGTTAGAAACATGTTGACCTAGATGGCCTCCTGTGAGTTTTCACTGAAAAGCATCGAAGTCACCTTTTGCTCAACATGACTCTGCAAGCCACCTGTGAAAAGCTAGCCCCTAAGGGTCCTGACACTATGGGACTCCACACTTGCCACGTGAGGAGTGGAACACGTGGGAGAAGCAGCTGCTCCGAAGTCATGCTGCTTTCCTGGCCCTGCCCCGTGGCCAGAGTATTTCCTTAAACCCAGCCATGCTCTCTTCCCTTCAAATGCAACCTCTCCTACAACGCCCCCAGATGTAAAGTAGGCTGATCTAAGTGATAAGACAGACCCAACGAAAATCTATGGTGCAGACTTAGAAGGAGAGAGAATCCACTCTAAACAAAGCATTGGAAGAGATGGGACATGACTTGTGAGGCTGGGGAGAGGGAGAGAGAGGAAGGAATGCTTATAAAACCTGGGAAGACATTAACGTTAGTGATAAGCCTTTAGAGATGTATGAGCTCTCCCTATGTTGAGAAAAAACTAATTTCCACTTTCCTGAAGGCTTGGAATTCATGTGGTTGGAGGAAAGATAGATAGTGATTATATGTGAAGTGAACTATGGGAAAGGGCACCACTGCATGGTACTGTCACCACAACCACCACATCATGTCAGAGAATCCAGCCCAAGATATAGAGATAAATATGATAAAATGTGAAGTACAGCCACAGAAGGACACAGATATGTGACATTTTGATATCTAAAGTAGACTGCAATCTACTGTTTGGAAAATGCTGATTTAAAAGGAATGTACTAAATTGTTCTCAAATATAGCAAATGGGGGAATAAGGACTCATATGTAATACCTTAATCAATAAAGAAAATTTAAGAATTAAAGAAATAACACGGCAGGCATAAGTGGCAATGCTTGCTTTGCTCACTGCCAGACATGCCAAATTCAGCGTTTATTTTGAGAATTTTTCACCCAACACAAGTGAAGAGAAAGGAGTACAATGTTCACCCCTGGGGAGCTTAGGTCTACTTGATAAGCAATTTCTTAATATAAAATAAGCCCTCATTAATAGTTCATGTGCTCAAATCAACATTTATTCAAACTGGATGCTATTATTAAAATACTAGAGGCCCAGTGCATAAAATGCATTTTATGCACTGGGCCTCTAGTATTGCACTGCAGGGTCATGGGGAGGGGGGTCCTCTCTCTAATCTGGGTGTCAGCCTCTCTAATCTTGGACCCCTTAGGGGGTGTCCGACTGCTGGTTTAGGCCAGATGCCTTAACCAGCAGTTGAACATCCATCACACAATCTAAGAATGCTGGCTCCCAACAATTTGCCTGATCATCCTCTAACCCAGTGGTAGGCAAACTCATTAGTCAACAGAGCCAAATATCAACAGTAAAATTGTTGAAATTTCTTTTGATAGCCAATTTTTTAAACTTAAACTATATAGGTAGATACATTGTTATTAGCTTAATTAGGGTACTCCTAAACTGGCCTTTGTTAAAAATCTCAAGGGGCCAAAGAGCTGCATGTGGCTCTCCAGCCACAGTTTGCTGACCTAACCACTCCCCTGCCAGCCTGATTGACACCTAACTGTTCCCCTGCTGGCCGGATTGCCCACAACTGCCCTCCTCTGATGCCCTGGTCACTCCTAACTGCCCTCCCCTGCTGGCCTGGTCACCCCCAACTGCCCTCCCCTGCTGGCCATCTTGTAGCAGCCATCTTTGATCACCTGTGGGCAGCCATATTATGTGAGGATCTGAAGGTCAATTTGCATATTACCTCTTTATTATATAGGATGTTTGGCAAATGGAAAAGAAATATATTGTAACAGGAATATATTGTCTTTATTTGGTAGCATTATATTTTAAATATACTTTTTTTACTAACTACTTTTACAAAGAATTACAAAGTTCAAAAAAAGATACAAGTATAGAATAAGTAACAATTTTTTCTCAACCTTTTGAGAGTAGGTTGCCAACCTGATTCCCTGTTTCCCAGAAACTTGGGTCTGTATTTCCTGCAAAAACATTCTTCTACATGCCAACAATACAATCAACAAAATCAGAAAGCTAATCTAAATGTATCATTGCCAGCAGAGCCCATTCAAAGTGTGTCCAATGTTGCAATAAAATTATTTAATTTATACTAATTTTATTAATATCAGTTTCAGGTGTACAACATAATGATTCAATATTTGCATATATTTTAAGATGATCACCACATTAAATGTGGCTAATATTCATCACCACACATAACATTTTTTCTTACCCTGGTAACTTTTAAGATCTAATCACTCAGTAACTTTCCAATCTACAGTACAAAACATAATGCAGTACAATATGTAGTTGCCATTCTATACATCACATTGCCATGGGCTTGTATATAATTGAGAATCTATATCTTTCAAACCCCTTCATGCAGCTCTCACTCCCTGCTTTTGGTAAATACTAGTCAGTTTTCTGTATTTATGAGTTCATTTTTGTTTGTTTGTTTGTTGTTTGTTTTGGGTTCTACAAACATCTGGTGTTTGTCATTCTTTGTCCAATTTATTTCACTTAACATAATATATTCAAGTGCTATTCATGTTGTCACAAATGGCACGATTTTCTTATTTTTATGATTGAATAACATTCTATATATAACACCCTTATCCAGTCATCCTTCTAGAGACACTTAGATTGCTTCCATATCTTGTTTATTGTAAACAATGCTGTAATGACCATGAGGATGCAGGTACCTTTTCAAGTTAGCATTTCATTTCTTTCAGGTAAATAATTAGAAGTGGAATCGCTGAATCATATGGCAACTCCATTTTTAATTTTTTAAGGAGTCTCCATACTGTTTTCCATAGTGGCTGCATCAAATTACATTCCCACCAACAGTGCAAGATGGTTCTCGTTTCTTCACATTCTCTCCAACACTTGCTATTTCTCGTCTTTTTTATAATGGCCAGTCTAACAGGAAAGAGGTGATATATTAGTGTGATTTTGATTTGCATTTCCCTGATAATTAGTGATATTGAGCACCTTTTCATGGAACTTTTGGGCATCTGTCTTTTTGGAAAAATGTCTATTCAGATTATCTGCCTATTTTATAATCCCACTGTTTGTGGTTTGTTTGTTTGTTTGTTTGTTTGTTTGTTTTGCTATTGAGTTACAGATTAATCATATTACACAACATAATGTTTCTATATGTTGAGTTAGATATAAAACTCAGATTTATTAGATAACTGTCGATTATACCCTTAATCACACATTGGGAAGACTTAGACTTATATTTATGGATAATATTGAAGTTATTTCAATGCCAAGTTAGCAGTTGATAAATTATGCATCATTTAACCTCCTTTTTACAGATTTTGCAAATAAATCATATGCCTCATCTATATATACGTATGTGCATAAACACAGAGACATGCAAATACGCATATGCATATGTTGTATTTCATGTTATAAAGCATTAACCTATGGATTGAGTTCATATTAATTTTTTTTTTCAGTATGCATCCTTTCTTCTAAATATACAAAATATACAAAATCAATTTGCTGAAATAAATTGTCCATGAAGGATACCTCTTTACTTAATTTACATGCTTCTACTATCGCCACGAGTTCTTTCCCAAGTGTCTATGGTTTTTAGATGTAACTAAGCACCAGCAGTTGTGCTGTCTCGGTGTGTAATATACCTCAGCTCATTGTTCTGCTCACTCCGCGCCTGGCATGTTTATAGATTCACCTTGATGCCTGAGAAGCGCCCTTTCATTCTCAAGCATGGCTCTAAATCTCTGTCCACAGCTACAGACAATTCTTGTAATATATGCAGCCTAATGTAATCTGTCCCAAACAAAACTACATGTAAACCTTATCTCTCTCCAGATAATTACATTGAAAAAACTAGAATAGATATTGCTTATAAAGTATATGAAATGATGAGAACCCTTGCGCAATAATTGTTAATTTGGGAATTGGTAAAAAAAAAAAAAAAAAAAAGAAAAAGAAATCATTTAAAAAGTACTTTGGTGTTACAAAGAACGTACAGTTGATATGCATAGCCCAGCAACCCAGCAACTTCACTCTTAGCTATAAAAAAACCTCGATCCTGGAAAAACCTTGCCGGATGCACGGGGGTGTGGATGGGAAGCAACTCTGAGGTGACAATGCATCGCTCTAAAAGGAGAAAACGAGAAACAGCTCAACTGTTCGGCAACAGGAAAATGAACAAATCAGCTGGTGCATTCGCACAATAAAATGTATGCAATGGGATGTGAACAATTCATACAATAGAATTTTATACATTCATATAATGAGTCGGAGTGAGATGAAGAAAATAAAGCTGCACACACATCAGTAGAGAGAAACCTCAAAGCTCCAATGTTGACTTAAAAAAAAGCATTTACCGCATACAGGTTGCATTTCCATTCTTCCAAAAACTAAAAACATCAAACCTGAACAATACATGCTGGGACAAAGGCTTACAGGCTTACAGCTGCGGGTGCATGAAGCACAGCTTTTTCTTGCATTATTATCTATTAGTTATTGTATCAATTTCCATACAAACAGTTGTAAGCCTACTTTGCTCCACCCCTGTATTATATCTAGGGGCTGCCCTACATCTCTGATGTACTGATAAAAAAAAAAAAAAATGAATGACTTCACAAAGTCCTAGACAGTAATTACTCCGAGAAGAGAGGACTATGGACAGAGCCGATGGAAGATTTCAGAAGTGCAGTGGTGTTTATATTTTTGATTTGGTTCATAGTATTCCACAGTGTGCATGTATGTCACATACACTCTCTCTGTAGGTTATACTTTCCAGTGGGGAAAACACACAAATAAACACTGTTCTATCTAGTGTTGCCTTGGATATTCTGGGAAAGGA
Source organism: Pipistrellus nathusii (assembly GCA_963693515.1). Classification (NCBI taxonomy): domain Eukaryota; kingdom Metazoa; phylum Chordata; class Mammalia; order Chiroptera; family Vespertilionidae; genus Pipistrellus; species Pipistrellus nathusii. The sequence continues at coordinate 64,615,776 of OY882867.1, forward strand.
ATGATTAAAAATGTAGTTTGTGTTCATTTTCTGACTCGCTAGAAATTACCATTACTACTCATTTGCAAATGTAAAAATACCTGCACAGGAAGCCTCTGTAGACCTTTCTGTAAAAGGCCCGTGAATAACCCCGAATGGGTCCCATTGCCAAGCGGTGCCCTGAGGCTTTCAGCTTCCTGCTAGTCCCAGAGGCAGTGGCCTGAGTGACAGCATCCTCTGCATTTAGCAGTAATGATGTGAGCTTTCATTCTAACCTGTGCTTTTCAATCCAACACCGCCCGCCCGCCGCAGAGATTGGTTCACGACTGCAGATGGAGGACAGTGTGGCATTACTGGGATAGCTCCTGGGGGTGTGTTAAATCATGAGCATCCTGCTTCATGTTCATCATGGCTCTGCCTTCCGAAGCCCCTCCCTCTCTGAAAAGGACTTCCTTGGAGAGGATTCCAACTCAGACTTATTCCTTTGTATTTCCTCCATTCTTCAAGCTCTGAAAATGTACATTAAAAGGGCTCTTTTTCTTAAAGGCATGATCTAGACAGAGTTCAGCTATAGCATCACTATGATAGATTTTACGAATCTAGATTCAAATGATGTTGAATTATGTTTTATCCAGTTTTGTGGTAGGAGTTCTAAAAAGCCATAATTAAAAAAAAAAAAAAAAAAGTTTACAAGTCAGGATTAGTCTTTCTGTCACATTGAAATGTTATCTCAAATAAAGCTAAGCATGCTAGATATGTCTGGTTGATATTAAAAGACATTATTGCTTTCTCTCAGGATTGTTTTAGTGGCTGAATTGCAATGAAATAGAACAATTACAGGGAAAGTATATGCATCCTACAATTCCCAAAGCCTTCTTCCTGCCTGTTGGCCAGATAATGAGTATTAATAACAATCACTGGTCTATTCTGAGTGCCCACACCTTCCATTTTTCTTTTTAATTTTGCTCCAGATGGAAGGTGAGCCTCGTCAGGCATTGTCTCTTTGCTCTAAAGAGCACTAATTAGCTTTTGGTGAACCGGATTGCAAATAAAACAAAGCAATTCCATAGTAACAAGGAGGCTTACACATTTCTTTCTCTTTTTTTTCAGCTTTATAGACTGAAGTGCAGTCTTTTTGCTGTTGTTGTTGTTGTTAATTCTCACCCAAGGATCTATTTTTCCATTCCTTTTCAGAGTGGAACAGAGGAAAGGAGGGAGGAAGGGAGAGAGACATGGATGTGAGACCATGGTCACCCCGACAGCGACTGGACCTGCAACCCAGGAATCAGACCTCTGACCCTTTGGTGCTGGAGCTGATGCTCTAACCACTTGGCCAGGCAGTAAGTGAAGCCTTTCCAACAAATGCAGCCAAAGCTTTGTGGTTCTGTTTGTTTTTGTGACATGTGTTCAGTGCTTAAGACCCTTACAAAAAGCGTTTGGTTTCACTTTAGACATGGAGGGATGGCCAGGCAGTAATTGGAAACCATGTAAGCAGGTGGAATATCAATGAAGGCTGAATGCACAATATTTAATACTTACCAGCGTGTGAGGAGTGCGGACAGTGTGCTGGGGTCTGTGCTGGGTCTGGAAATCGGGCGGAGTTCTGTGCACAGCCTATCCCTCACCGCTGCCATTATAAAGCTTGTAAACAGTGCAGGTGATTTTGCGGGAGGTGACAAAGGAACTCCTGTGCTCTGAGAAGCCAGAGAGACCTCCCTGGGCACAAATAGCTCGGGGTGGGCAGACCAAACGCGGGCTCAGGCGGCAGAAGAGACTTTGGAGAAGGGAGTGGTGTGCACACACGTGTGCAGAGGGAGGCGTGCGAGGAGGGAGGTCAGCCTGGAGGGAGACGGGAGCCAGGCAGGCAGGTCCTGGGAAGCCATATGTGCCTCTGGGGGGAAATGCTCATCCCAGCGGGACTAACAGAAATCCAAGCCAAAGGAAAATGAAAGCTGCACCGTTGTGTGTCCAGCACCCACCGTTGTGGGAAAGAGAAACGTTGGCAAATACCTTTGTCCGTAATAACTCTCACACTAGTACCACCCACCTTCTCTCTGCATGTGGATCCCAAGGTTCCAACTAATATTTCAAACTAATGAGTTAGACTAATAAGTCAGTATTCAAATTTCAGTTTACAGGGGTGTGGCCGTCGGTGAGTTTGCCTGGCCTCGCTGAGTCTCCGTTTCCTCTTCTGTAAACCTGACGGGCACGTCTCCTTTGGAGAGCTGCAGCAGCCCAGCCCTGGTGCACAGCTGGCACACAGTGGGTTATGCCCTCAACAAACAGTTTCCCCTCAGCCTCCCTCACTGACTCCTGTTTGTGCCAGAGACAAGAGGTGTGCTGTGTGAGACGAGGGTCACTTAGTGTCCAATCAGACAAGGGCAAAGCCCTGGGCCAACAGCCAGCCAGCCATCCCTACCATCCCAGCCTCTGCTTCCAGGTTCTCCTTGCTGTCGAAGCAAGAATATTGGGCCAGCCACCCCTGCTGCTGAGTGCACACCTCCCCTTCACTGTAAGCAAAGGACAACGTAGGAAGAATACCAGGTAACAACTCAGCCCCTTTTTTATTCTGATCTTGCAATCAAAGGACCATACAATTTCTCATTCAATTAAGGACACGTTTGAACACAAAGGAACACAATTTAAAATAAACCCAGGACATGTCCAGCCAGTGTGGCTCAGTGATTGAGCATCAATCAACCCAGGAACCTGGAGGTCATAGTTCCATTCCTGGTCAGGGTACATGCCTCGGTTGCGGGCTGGATCCCCAGTGAGGAGCGTGCAGGAGGCAGCCAATAGATGATTCTCTCTCATCACTGGCGTTTCTATCTCTTTACCCCTCTGTCTTCCTCCTCCGGAATCAATAAAAGCATATTAAAAAAATAAGTCCAGGAAAACTGTCACTCCAGCTATAACACAAATCACACATAGAAAAAGGAGTGATAGTGAAATTTGTCTTGTGCCCCCCAGGTTCTGACCAAGAGAGTGAGAAGTGGCTATTAAAATGCCAGTGAATTCTTGATTCCCAGATTTTGCTCCAGGTATTATTAATAATTAGGGAACATAAACATCAAAATATCCCAGGCAGGCTGAAACCGGTTTGGCTCAGTGGATAGAGTGTCGGGCTGCAGACTGGAAGGTCCCGGGTTCGATTCCGGTCAAGGGCGTGTACCTTGGTTGCGGGTACATCTCCAGTAGGGGGTGTGCAAGAGGCACCTGGTCGATGTTTCTCTCTCATCAATGTTTCTAACTCTCTATCCCTGTCTCTTCCTCTCTGTAAAAAAATCAATAATATATATATTGATTTATTTATATATATATATATATTTTTTTTTTTTTTAAATATCCCAGGCAGACGCAAATCTAAGGATAATTTCTGCTCTATTTTCTACTTCCATCAGTCTGATCTGAAAGAATACATTTCATATCACCTCATGATGGACTCCGGTGTCCAATACATGTTCTGAGTTGTTAGGCCTTGAGATGGGAAGTAATGAATTTTGTTATGGCTACTGTCCTTTTGACACATTTAAAAAAAAAAAAAAAAAAGAAAGAAGAAAATTATTTTCATTTTATGTTCATCTGCAGGACATTTATTTCTTTAAAATGTGGAATGAACTTTGATATTAGATTTTTTTTTCAAATATGATGTTAAATAACAATTTCCTCAGGCAACAAGTGTTTGTTGAGCGCCATGGCAGATGCTGTATTAATAGGGGGTGAGCAAAAGGTTCAGTCCAGACTCAGGGGGGGTGGGGGGGAACTCTGGCTTCTGGCAGGAAAGTGTCTGCATCACAGTGCACCTTGAAACTGTGACTGAGAAAGTACGAGAGCTCTGAGCTCTAACCCAGCCTCTTAGTTATCAGCACAATTCGGTGTCTGTGCTCTGAATAAGATTTAGTTCTGAAAAATAGAGTGGGTGAGGATGATATTGAGAGCCACAGAAGAAGCATGTGCACAAGTATAGAGAGAGCATGAGATTTACAGGATTTCTTAACAGAAAGAAAAGCCACAGGTCTGGGGGAGGCTGAGATTAGAGGTCACCCATCCTCTAATGAAGGATGAAGTGGGAGGACCCTGAGCCCTGACCACCTTCTTGCCCAGATACCCTCCTAGGAGCAGCCTGCAGTTTCAGGGACAATGGCATTCCTCGCATAGTGTCTCTGAAGCTCTGCCACGCAAATGATAGGAAGCATTACAGAAATTGGAAAAAAGGTATAATCAAAGCATCAATCAAACACAACTTGTAAAACACCTGGAAAGGAACTGTCTGACTTAATTGACAATGTTCTGCATGAATTAATGAAAACAGAGGTTATGCCTAGAAGCCTTAATTAATATGTATGATCTGGAAAAGTGTTTGCATTCTAAAAAGTTTGTCTATTGTAAAACACCATGGTTAAGGCACAGTGGCCCACTTTATGTCTAAGTACACAAGCATCACTTTGTTCCCCATATACATCACATGCTATAGAGTAAATATCATGCTACAACACAGAACATACACTGCAATTACCCTTTTCTTCTGCAGAAATCACATGGGCTCCCCATGTGTAAGCAGCACTTACTAAGCTCCACAAAGATATTTGGCACCAGACAGGCCCACATAGGCCAATGTCTCCTTGACCTCTTCTGAGTTTTAGTTTTCTTACTTATAAAATGAGAAATTTTAATTTAATAATATTTACCTTTCTTCTACTTTCAAAAATCTAAACTACAGGGGTTTAAATGAAGAAGAAATAAGATTGATCTATATGTATAAATGTATGGGAAAACATTGGAATTTTTATTTCATGCAAAGGTAAATGCCTATATATATATATATATATATATATATATATATATATGAAACAAATCTGAATTTAAACCCTAAATAGATATATAATATAAAACAGTGGAAGGACTGTAGAATGACTGATCGCTATGATGTGCACTAACCACCAGGGGGCAGATGCTCAATAGAGGAGCTGCATCAGTCAGCAGGCCCCAGGCCAACCAAGGCAGGTGCCAGAGGGTGCCTCTGATCACTCCACAGGTCACCCTGCAGAGGGAGGCAACCAGTGATGGTGGGGGTGGGGTGGGGGGGGCAGAGCTGGCAAGAAAGAAGCTCCAGGCTGGTCAAGGAAGATGCCAGCAGGGGCCCCCCAATTGTCCCATCCCACAGATTCGCCCAGATTTGGCCAGCCTAGGCACCCTACCCATGCATAAGTTTTTATATAAAACTAAAGGCCTGGTGCATGACGTTCATGTACTAGGGAGGGTCCCTCATCCCACCCTTGCCCTCTCACAGTCCAGGACAACTCGGAATGTCTGACTGCCAGCTTAGCATCGAGCAGGCCAAAGCCAGCAGGCAGACATCCCCCAAGGGGTCCTTCGCATGCCACGAAGGTTCCTGCCACCACCACTGTGCTCGCCAGCCATGAGCATGGCTTCTGTCTATCAATAAATAACATTCCCCCTGTGAAAGCACACTGACCACGAGGGGGCAGCTCCTGTATTGAGCGTCTGCCCCCTAATGGTCAGTGTATATCATAGCGACCAGTCATTCCTTTGTTCAGTTGATTTGCATATTAAGATTTTAGAATATAGGATTTTTTAGTTTTTTAATTAACATTTATTGGACACTTGCTATGTGCCAGATATCTTAAATACTAGAAATAAAATAAAAACTAAAATAATCGGAATCCTTTCCCTCATAGAACTTGCATTCTAGAAGGATAGGTAGATGTGAAATGCATAAACACGGGAGTGCGTACACTATATGCTATCACGGAGAAGTAGAGTTCCGAGATCGATGGTGAGGAAAAACTGGAAGGTAGGTTGTTCAAAGTAAGAGCAAACTCCCTGGGGCAAGAAAGTGGGGGGTGTCAGCAGAGTCCGAGTGGCTGGACTGCAGCAGCAGGAGAGGGGAGGGTTGGGAGAGGAGGCAGACAATAGGCAGGGACCAGATCTGGGAAGACACACCAGGAATGTGGTTTTTATCCTCAACACAATGTGACTTCTGTCAAGAGTATTCCACAAGGGAATTCCATGATACCTTTTGGCATTACAAGTAATTACTTTGGCTCTGAAGTGGAGAAAGGATTGAGGGCCTGGAAAGCACAATGGATGGAATATTTAGAAGACTGCTAAGCTCCCAGGTGGGGGGTTTATGCTGGCTTGCCTGAAGGTTGGCAGTGAGGATGAGGAAAAAGCTGAAGATTTGACATGCATAGCAAAGAGATAAAACGATAAGTATTCACATAAAATGACCTTCAGCTTGCGTGGTCTGAAACAATGTTTTTTCCCCCCTCTGATTCTTCTTTTCTATTGTTAACGCCATTCAGATAAGAGTAGAAAAAAATTACCTTTGTCTTTTTCCCTGGAAATTGAAAAGAAAGAATACAAATGCACATCACTTAACCAAAATATGGAAGCAAATAAAATGTTCCTGCTTTTCACTTTAAATCCTTTCATGGGATATAGTTTCTCTCTCTATCTCTCTTTCTCTTTAAATAGGCATGTATTACAGCTTCTCATAATTACAAATCATTAAAATAATGTTTCCATCAACTGCAAAACATTTTTAAAAACTAATATTAAAAGCTCTTGGTACTTACTTTTGCAAGGAAGCAAAATTCTTTCCTCCTTCTTGATTTTTCTACAGCACCTATAACTTTAACACTGCAATACATGCTGTCAGCAAAGTATCTGACATCATTCATTTTTCAAATAGTAACAGCATTATTGATCAACCACTGATTGTTGCCATGACAGAGGCTAGCATGTTGGGCAAAGAGCCAAAGACCCTCATCCCGAAACCAATCGTGTTGCCTCCGAGTGGGGAAGGCACACATAGACATTGTCCCATGTTTCTGGAAAAATGGTTTGGCATTCCATGCATTTCCCACACAACACGTAGAGAAGTATTTTGCTAGATTGTTATTCAAAAATCAGTTTATACATGAATGTGTGTAATCCATCTTTCAAGTATAATTTAACAAACTAAAAGTGTACCATATATTTAAAACTAATATGGAAACTAAGTAGTCTGCCCTCCATGGAATAAAAGAAAATGTCTCCCTCCATATATTTTGCATGATATCTAAATCTAGGTCTGTAAACACTTCTGACATTTTAATATCTCAAAGGCCATCCATTATGTCTAGACTGTTTTCCTTAAAATAATCACACTATCCTGATTTATCCTGTGCATAGGTGGTTAATCTTCAGATTTTAATTGCAACCTAACCAAATATTTTAATCTATTGTCTCCCGTTTGAAGACATTTGATATGTTTTATTTAAAGAAAGAACTGAAGTCAGCTAATTTCTCCATTATAGATCTTCAGTTTTGATTTAACATCTTCCTTCAGAGCATTAAAGATAAATTCTGTCACCTAGAATCATATGAGATTTTAACATATTGTATTCAAACCCCAGCCGGTTTGGTCCAGTGTGTAGAGAGTCAGCCTGAGGACCAAAGTGTCCAGGGTTTGATTCCTGTCAAGGACACGTACTTGGGTTGTAGACTCCTCCCTGGCGAGGCCTTGGTCAGGACTCATGCAGGAGGCAATCAATTGATGTGTTTCTGTCTTTCCCTCTCTCTCCCACTCTCCCTAAATATTAATGGAAAAATATATTTGAGTGAGGACTAACAAAAAATAAAATTGTATTCAGTATAAAAGACTTACAAAGTGAACACATGCATGTAATCACTACCAAGATAAAACTATTACTGGCAGCTAAAAAGCCCACCTTGTTCACCACCCAAATCATTCACAGCCCTGCCAGAGGTTACCATTAACATGGAATTATTTTGTGTATTTTTAAGTATTTTATCAATATCATTGTACAATATATATCCATTGGCTTTCTTCCCTCAACATTAAGCTTATGAGATTCAGTCACCTTATTTGTGGCAGTAACTCATTTGTTCTCAATGCTGCATATTATTCCATTGTATGAACCCACCAACTTTTACATGTCCATCTTACTGTTAAAGAATCTTTAGGTATTTCCAGTTTGATATTATTAACATATATGCTATGAAAAGTCTTGTATATGTTTTTTGTGCACATATGTGTGCATTTGTTCCCCTTGAGCATATATAGTTAATAAGTGAAATTGTTGGATCAAATGGTAAGTGTATGTTCAGTTTTATTAGATACTGCTAAATAATTCTCCAAGCAGTTCTATCATTTTACCTCCACCAGGCCCAGTGGTTCTATATCATTATCAACTCTTAGTATTATCAGCCTTTTATTTTAGTATTCTGTTGCATATATAATAGTATATCATTTTGACACTGAAGTTTTAACTTCCATTTCCCTGAACAACCATAAGGTTGAACACATTATTATTTGCTCATTGGCAATCTTTATGTGTGTGTGTGTGTGTGTGTGTGTGTGTGTGTGTGTGTGTGTGTGAAATAGTACATTTTTTTAACTGACTTGTTTTCCCTCCCCATTAAGTAGTAGGATATTTTTATGTATTCTGGATACAATACCCTTGCAAATATACATATTACAAAGTCCTTTCCCAGTCAATAATTAGTATATTCACTTTCTTAATATAATCCTTGAATGAACAACTATTTTTAATTTAGTTTAAATCTGATATTTCAATTTTATCCGTTCTCATTAGAGTTTTTACTATTGTATAAAGAAATTTCTGCCCACTGCAGGGTAATAATCCACCAGAAATAGGTTTCCATCTATGTTACAAAGCAGGAACCAAGAGTCAGTTTTTCTTCAAATGGATGTTCAAATAACCCAGCACCACTATCGAAAAGGCCATCTTCTTTCCACCAGACTAGGATGTCAGTTTTATTTGTTTTTTAAATATATTTTATTGATTTTTTACAGAGAGGAAGAGAGAGGGAGAGAGAATCAGAAACATCAATGAGAGAGAAACATCAATCAGCTGCCTCCGGCATACCCTCTACTGGGGATGTGCTCGAAAACAAGATACATGCCCTTGACCAGAATTGAACCTGAAATCCTTGAGTCTGCAGACCAACGCTCTATCCACTGAGCCAAACCGGTTAGGGCTAGGATTGTCAGTTTTTTTTAATGTATACCAGCTGGACATATGCACGACCCATATCACTGACCAAACCATCACCATAATCAAGGTAATAAACATATCCATCATCTCCAAAAGTTTCCTCCTGCCACCCCTTTTTTTGTGGTAAAAACACTTAAATTGAAATTTACTCTCTTAACAAATTTTTCAGTGCACATACAATATTATTAACTACAGGTTACTTACACTTTATACACATTGAACAATAACTCCATATGTTCTTCTCCCCCTAGCCTTTTGACACCACCACTCACTCTCTGCTTCTATGAATTCAATTATTTCAGATACCTGTTGTAAGTGGAATCATGCAATATTTATCTTTCTGCTATTGGCTTATTTCATGTACCATAATGTCCTCCAGGTTCATCAATGTTATCACATATGGCAACATTTAATGCTCAATACTATTCCATGGGTGCACCACATTTTCTTTACCTGTCAATGGACATTTAGGTTGCTTTCACTTATTAGCTATTGTGAATAACATTACAATGAACATATCAGTGGTGTGCAGGGTTCCAATTTCTCTGCTTCCTCACTAACACACAATTTACATTGTAAATCTTTTCTCTTCGCTTATCTTTAAGTTGTGTGTCCTATAAGTGTATGTTGTTCACTGATAACGTATGTCTCTCTTTTTTTAAAATATATTTTATTGATTTTTCTTACAGAGAGAAATGGAGAGAGATAGAGAGCCAGAAACGTCAATGAGAGAGAAACATCAACCAGCTGTCTCTTGCACACCCCCTACCGGTGATGTGCCCGCAAACACCACATGACCTCACTCATTTATGGATAATAAAGAACATTATAAACTGAAAGGTCCCAGGTTCAATTTGGATAATAAAGAACATTATAAACTGAAGAACATTATAAACTATTGGATAATAAAGAACACTATAAACTGAAGAACATTATAAACTATTCGATATGAATAATAAAGAACATTATAAACTGAAAGGTCCACAGACCGACGCTCTACCACTGAGCCAAACCGGTTTCAGCCTATGTCTTTTAATTGAAATATTTAGTCTTTTGACATATATTGTCATATCAATGTATTTGAATTTAAATCTACCATGTTATAGTTATTTTATAGCTTCTATGTTTTGTTTTTTTTTTTTACTCTTTTATTGTCTTCTTTGGAAATAATCATGTATTTATATACTAGAGGCCCAATGCATGAAATTCATACAAGAGGCTCAGCCCTCACAACCTGGCTTCATCCAGAAAGTTATCCAGAAGGTCATTCTGCCATCCAGACTAATTAGCATATTAGCTCTTTATTATATAGGATTCTAGTTTTCTCTTTGATTAGCTTGCTTATTTATTTTTCTTTTATTTATTTATTTTTATTATTATTTTTTGCCCCCCTCCCTTCCTCTCATACATACCCTCCCTCCCCAGAGTTTTATGTCCATTGGTTGTACTTATATGCATGTATAAAAGTCCTTCAGTTGATCTATTATCTCCCCCAGATTTCCCTCCCCTCCCCACTGTAATTTGACAGTCTGCTTGTTGCTTTACTGTCTCTATATCTATCTTTTGGTTCATCAGTTTATAATGTTCTTTATTATCCATAAATGAGTGAGGTCATGTGGTGTTTCTCTTCCATTGATTGGATTATTTCACTCAGCATGATGCTCTCCAATTCCATCCAGGTTGCTGCAAATGATGAGAATTCCTTCTTTTTTATGGCAGCATAGTATTCCATTGTGTAAATGTACCATAGTTTTTTGATCCAATCATCTGCTGACGGGCACCTAGGTTGTTTCCAAATTCTTGTGATTGTAGATAGTGCTGCTATGAACATAGGGGTGCATATATCCTTTCTGATTAGTGTTTCTAGTTTTTTGTGATATATTCCTAGGAGTGGGATTACGGGGTTACATGGGAGTTCCATGTTCAGTTTTTTGAGGAAACTCCACACTGTTCTCCACAGTAGTTGCACCAGTCTGCATTCCCACCAGTTGTGCAAGAGGGTTCCTTTTTCTCCACAACCTCGCCAACACTTCTCCTTTGTTGATTTGTTAATGTTGGCCATTCTCACAGGTGTGAAATAGTACCGCATTGTTGTTTTAATTTGCATCTCTCGGATAATTAGTGACTTTGAGCATGTTTTCATGTGCCCTTTGGCCTTCCTTCTATCTTCTTTTGAAAATTTAGGTCCATTGCCCATTTTTTAATTGGATCATTCATCTTCCTTTTATTTAGTTGTATAAGCTGTCTGTAGATGTTGGAGATTAAACCTTTATCAGTGGTATTATTTGCAAATATGATATGTTCTCTCACACCCTGGGCTTTTTTGTTGTTTTATTGATGGTTTCTTTTTCTGTAAAAAAGCTTTTTATTTTGATGTAGTCCTATTTGTTTATTTTCTCTTTAGCTTCCATTGCCCTAGGGGCAGTATCAGTGAAGAAGTTTTTTTGGCATACGTCTGAGATTTTGCTGCCTGTGGATGCTTCTAGTATTTTTATGGTTTCCCGTCTGATGTTTAAGTCCTGTATCCATTTTGAGTTTATTTTTGTGTATGGTGTAAGTTGGTGATCTAGTTTCATTCTTTTGCATGTGTCTGTCCAATTTTCCCAACACCATTTATTGAAGAAACTGCCTTGACTCCATTGTATATTTGTGCATCCTTTGTCAAATATTAATTGAGCATAGTGATTTGGGTTGATATCTGGGTTCTTGATTCTATTCCATTGATCTATATGTCTGTTCTTGTGCCAGTACCAGGCTGTTTTGAGAACAGTGGCTTTGTAATACAGTTTGAAGTCTGGTATTGAGATCCCTCCTACTTTACCCTTCTTTCTCAGGATTGCTGTGGCTATTCGGGGTCTTTTATTGTTCCAAATGAACTTTTGAGAGTTCTTTCTAGGTCAGTGAAATATGTTGTTGGTATTTTAATGGGGAGTGCATTGAACCTATAGGTTGCTTTAGGAAGTATGGACATTTTGATGATGTTGATTCTACCAATCCATGAACATGGTATGTTCTTCCATCTATTTACATCTTCCTCTATCTCTTTTTTCAGTGTCGTGTAGTTTTCCGCATATAGGTCCTTTACTTCCTTAGTTAAGTTTATTCCTAGGTATCTTAAATTTTTTGGTGCGATGGTAAATGGAATTGCTTTTTTAGTCTCTGTTTCTGTAATTTCACTGTTGGTGTATAGAAATGCCATGGATTTCTTGGCATTAATTTTGTATCCTGCTACATTGCCAAATTCATTTATTAAGTCAATTAGTTTTTAATGGAGTCTTTTGGGTTTTTTATGTACAATATCATGTCATCTGCAAATAAAGATAACTTTACTTCTTCTTTTCCAATTTGGATGCCTTTTATTTCCTCCTCTTGTCTAATTGCAATGGCTAGTACTTCCAATACTATGTCAAACAGGAGTGGCGAGAGTGGGCATCCTGTCTTGTTCTTGTTCTTAGAGGGAATGGTTTTAGTTTTTGCCCATTGAGTATGATGTTGGCTGTGGGTTTATCATATATAGCTTTTCTTTAAATTGAGTTATGATCCTTGTACTCCCACCTTGTTGAGAGTTTTTATCAGGAAAGGTTGTTGGATTTTATCAAATGATTTTTCTGCATTAATTGATATGACTATATGATTTTTATCTTTCAATTTGTTTATGTGATGTATCACGTTTATTGATTTGCAGACATTGTACCATCCTTGCATTCCTGGAATAAATCCTACTTGGTCATGGTATATGATCTTTGTGATGCTCTGCTGGAGCCGATTTACTAGAATTTTGTTGAGGATTTTGGCATCTATGTTCATGAGGGATATTGGCCTGTAATTCTCTTTCATTGAGTTGTCTTTATCTGGTTTTGGTATTAGGGTGATGCTGGCTTCATAGAAGGAGTATGGAAGTGTTCCTTCCTCTTAAAATATTTGGAATACTCTAAAGAGGATAGGTTTTAGTTCTTTTTTGAATGTTTGGTAAAACTCTCCTGTGAAGCCACCTGGCCCTAGGCTTTTGTTTGCTGGAAGCTTTTTGATGACTATTTCAATTTCTTCCCAAGTCAATGTTCTATTGAGATTTATAGATTCTTCCTGATTGAGTTTTGGTAGGGTGTATTTCTCTAGGAATATGTCCATTTCCTCCATGTTGTTCAGTTTGTTGGAATAGAATTGTTCGTAGTATTTTGTAACAATCCGTTGTATTTTGGTGGGGTCTGTTGTTATTTCACCTCTTTCATTTCTGATTTTGTTTATTTGAGTCTTCTCTCTTTGTTTCTTGGTTAGCCGGGCTAGAGGTTCATCTATCTTGTTTATCCTTTCAAAGAACTAGCTCTTGGTTTTCTTGATCTTATCTATTGTTTCTTTGGTCTCTATGTCGTTTATCTGTGCTCTGATTTTTGTTATTTCCTTCCTTCTGCTTACACTGGGCTTTTCTTGTTGCTCTTTTTCTAACTCTTTGAGTTGTAGAGTTAGATCATTTGTTACCCTTTTTTCTAGTTTTTTGCAATAGGCTTGTAGGGATATGAATTTCCCTCTCAAAACTGCTTTTGCTGTGTCCCAAAGATTTTGGATTGTTGTGTTTTCATTGTCATTTGTTTCCAGGATGTTTTTAATTTCTTCCTTGATTTCTCTGGTAATCCAGTCCTTGTTTAATAACATGCTGTTTAGTCTCCATGTGTTTGATTTCTTTGGGTTATTTTTTTTGTAGTTAATTTCCAGTTTATGCCACTATGATCTGAGAAGATGCTTGATATGATTTCTATCTTCTTGAACTTGAGGAGACTTTGTCTATGTCCCAAAATGTGGTCTATCTTTGAGAATGTCCCATGTGCACTTGAGAAGAATGTATATTCTATGGCTTTGGGGTGGAATGTTCTGAAGATGTCAATTAATTCCATCTGGTCTGGTGAGTCATTTAGAATTGATATTTCTTTGCTGATTTTTTGTTTAGTTGATTTGTCAAAGGGTGACAGTGGGGTATTAAAATCTCCTACTATGATTGTATTGCTATTAATCTCTCCCTTAATGTCCTCCAGCAATTTTTTTTTTATGTATTTGTGCGCTCCTGTTTTGGGTGCATATATATTTATCAGGGTTATTTCTTCTTGTTGGATTGCTCCCTTTAGTATTATGAAGTGGCCTTCATTATCTCCTGTTATGTCCTTCACTCTGAGATCTAATTTGTCAGATATAAGTACTGCTACCCCAGCTTTTTTTTCATTTCCATTCGCCTGGAAAACCTTTTTCCATCCCTTCACCCTCAGTCTGTGTGCCTCTTTTTTTCTGAGGTTGGTTTTTTGTAGACAACAGATGTATGGGTCTTGTTTCTTATCCAATCTGTTACCCTATATCTTTTGATTGGAGCATTTAATCCATTTGCATTTAAGGTTATTATTGATAGATACTAATTTGACACCATTTTTATTCTATACCCGTGTTCCTTCTTCACTTCCTATTTCTTTATTTTTACATTAGACCCTTTAGCATTTCTTGCATTGCTGGTTTGGTGGAGATAAATTCCTTCAGTCTTTTTTTTGTCTGTGAAGCTCCTGATTTCCCTTCAATTTTGATTGATAGCCTTGCTGGATACAGTATTCTTGGATTCAGACCCTTCCTTTGCATGACTTTGTATATTTCATCCCATTCCCTTCTGGCCTGATAAGTTTCTGTTGAGAAATCAGTTGCTAGTCTGATGGGGGTTCCTTTGTATGTAACTTTCTGCCTCTCTCTGGCTGCTTTTAAGATTCTTACTTTGTTGTTGTTGTTTGCCAGTTTAATTATAATGTGCCTAGGCGTCTGTCTTCTGGGATTCATTTTGCTTGGGACTCTGAGAGCATCTTGGATTTATGTGGGGTTTTTCTTTATCTCAGGAAAGTTTTCTGTCATTATTTCTTGAAATACTTTTTCCATGTCCACCTCAGTTTCCTTTCCTTCTGGGACCCCTATTATTCGAATATTATTTTGTTTTGTATTGTCCCAAAGCTCTCGTAGGCTCTCCTCCTGCTTTTTAAATTTTTTTTCTAGAAGCTGCTCTAATTGGGTATTTTTTCCCATCTTCTAGCTCACTTATGTGGTCCTCTGCATCTTCTAGTCTACTCTTGATGCTTTTTTATTTTTCTTTTAATGATATCTTTGAGATTAAAATGTGCTTTCTTGACTTAAGCTCTGGTTTTCAACTTTACCTCCTTGGCTGTGTGTTTTTTCTGTAGTTTGTTGAAAACCAATCAAAAGTTTGTGGGTTCATTACATTTCTGTTCCCAGAAACCTCATATTGATTCTGATTTCAGGTAGAAAGGGTTTTTTTTTTTCTCATGCTCTTCATATCCCTTTGGTTGTCAATCACCTTCATATTTTTTCATACACACCTTATTCTTACAGTAACAAAATCAGTTCCATTTTCTGGTGTTTTCCATTTCAATGATCAGAAAGTAGCTTTCCTCCTTGTCTCTCCCACTCACTTCACATATCCCACCCTTTCCTTGGCTTTGAAATGGGATGATGAGAAATGCCCTCATTAAAAAAAAAAAAAAAAAAAAAAAATGTGTACCTCACAATGTTCTTGTGAAGATCAAATATGTGAAAATATGTCAACAGGGATTAAGTTTGGTACAAAGATAATAAATGTGTTTTTTTCCTTATTTTTACCATATCTACTCTAAATAACAAAGCACTCACTTGAGACTCTCCTGCTCCCTTCTGTGGCTCAGGCAGGTGCAGGCGTGTTTAACAAGCTCGTAAGACAGCCTTGTCGGAAGCCTATTACGGGGCTGTGCAGCTGCCTGAGGACACTTTTCTGTTCTCTCAGTTCCTGGGCTTCAAACATACCTAGGCATGTCTGGCAAACGGAGGGTAAGCAGAAGCCTAAACACTCTTTTCAGGAAAATGCATCCTCCATAAGCAGTAGCCTGGCACAAGGATCTTTACCCACTTCAAAGCTTCGGCTCCTGGTGGGGAGTAAGGATTTGACCCACATATGCTGGTAGTGATTCAAACCCCCTTCATCCTGACCCTCCAAGGTTCTGTCTCGAGGAAGGCAAAGGTTTTAAGTAAAAACCATTCCTCTCACAAGGGAACTGCAATTTAAAGACAAAAGAAGAAGATGGAAAAGGAGGAGGAGGAGGGAGGGGATGAAGAAGAGGAAGTGGTGTTGTTCAGTTTCCTAGCAATTTAACAAGTACATTCATGTATAGAGAAGAAACACGCAATATCAGATGTTACATCCCATACTCGAAATCTGACCTAGCTGTCTCATGTCAGTCTTTCTCACTATTACAGAGCAATCTTTTTTGACTCAAAACTCCACTGTTGAATATGCATATATGACTCACCATTTCCTGCCAGAATCATTTTCTAATTATTTAACATACCATACATTGTCCATCAGAATCTGTCCCAGATAATATTTTAACTCATAAAGTCAGTATGATATTGAGAAAGATGGGAAAGGACATAATACTTAATACTAAGCATAAAAACTATACAGATTTTACTCTCTGATATATTAGAATTCGATAAGATTTCAACTTAAATAGAGCTTAACTGCCTTTCTTAGGCTGTGTGTGTGTGTATGTGTGTGTGTGTGTGTGTGTGTGTTTGTGTGTGTGTGTGTGTGTTTAGCTTTGATTTGGGGGTTTTTTATTTCAAAAATTGATATTATGCTGACATAGCAAACCACACATTTAGTCACAAATTTTACGACATTCAATTCACAGAGATTTTGGCAAAATAAACCTAGCATGAGTGTTGTTCATTTTTCATCCTTGACACAATTTGTTGTGAAAGTAACCTTTACACATCACAGTTTTTACCAGGAGACGCAAAATTGCTTCCACCTTGCGCAAAGCCCACTGAATCTTATTATGATGATGACATGATAAAGGACTGAGAGTTAAAATGTCCTTTATCTTTGTCACTTTATTTTCCTCCTCAAGTTAATATCTCCATTTTTTAGAAGAATATACTGTTATTGTTTTGTTTGCTTTTTAAAAATAGGATCGTTACTAAATCCCATTTTTATTATTATTTTAGGTACATAATTTCTCAAAGTATAATAGGTTTTCATAATGTATGGGAGAAAAAAATAATTTTTTCTCTACCATACTAAGGTTTTAGTGTGATCTCTATGCCCATCAATAAAAGACATATTAATAGGTGGAAACAAACAAGTTTAAGGGCATGCATGGGTCCTTTATGCAAGGGCCATACCCAGGAAACTGGCATGGCTTTTATGGGAGGAACAAACCTTCCTTTACCATCCTATGTTCCTTCAGCTGGTCTGAAATTAAATCTATTTGAAGCAGATTAACAAGAGAAAATAACCAAATTTAATTACACACATATATGTGGGACCCCCAAAGTGTGGGAGAGTCAGTATGGAAAGCTCCAAAACAGAAAGGTAAAATGAGGTGTATGTAGCATTATGAGCTAAGGATAAGGTAAGGGACCTTAGGGCTTCAGAAGGGAGAAATGTCAGTGCAGGGTGAGAAAGTAGGTGTTTCTGAAATAGATATGTTAAAAAGGTTATCTCTGATAATCTTGGACAATGGGCAAGATCTCTGATTTAAATTCTTCTAGGTATTTAAGATGGAGCAGAAGTTTCTCTTAACCCTCAAGGTCTGGGCTGCCTTTAGCTCAAAATAATATGCACACGCCCAGGGGCATATCTTGGTGTGACTCATTCTGAACCCCTACAGTTTCAAGTCACCACCTTAAATACCATCCCCAGCTAAGACAAAAAAAAAAAAAAAAAAAAAAATGTAGAGGTGTCCGGAGCCAGCTATGGAGCCTATTAAAAAAACACAGTAGTACTGAAACCAGTTTGGCTCAGTGGATAGAGCATCGGCCTGCAGACTGAAAGGTCCCAGGTTCTATTCCAGTCAAGGGCATGTACCTTGTTTGTGGGCACAGCCCCAGTATGGGTTATGCAGGAGGCAGTTGATGGATGTTTCTTTCTCATCAATATTTCTAACTCTCCATCCGTCTCTCTTCCTCTCTATAAAAAAAATCAATAGAATATATTAAAAGAAAAACACAGTAGTAAGAATATGGCTATGCGGATTGCAGCCTCAGCTTTCTTCATTGATAAGTTTCCAGAGATTCGGTCATCCTACTCTTCTTGGTTCAGAGAGGAAGACACCCTTCCCAATAGAGATTTCCCTTATGAATGCAAGTGTCTTTTACAAAAAGGTAACTTCTGTTTTCATTTCTTAAAAAATAATCTGCCTATAATAATCCTCATGTCAAAGAGACACATTTCAGGGTGGCAAATTCTATTCCTCTTCAATAGTTTTCAAATGTGGCTATGAAGTTTATGTTATTACTATTATAGAAAACACTATTTTTTTTTTCCACCAGAGATGTTACTTTTTATAAAAAGTGTTTAATACCCTGGTCTGTGAGGTTCAGTTGGTTGGGTGTCATCCTGTGCACTGAAAGGTTGTTGATTCAATTCCTGGTCAGAGCTCAAGCCTGGTCTGTGGGCTCTATTCCTTATAAGAGGCATGTAGGAAGCAACCAATCGATGTTCCTTTCTCACATTGATGTTTCTCTCTCTTCCTTTCCCTTCCTCTCTCTCTAAAAATCATGTGTGTGTTTTTAAATTGTTTATCATATTGACTGACATTCATTTTTAATCCTTTTCATGTATCTACAAGCTTTTACTTGATAGGTATTTTTCCTATTACATTAAGCTTAATTTCATAAGAAAAATGTTCTTTTAACTTTTAACTGGGCCAAACCAGTGTCAGATTTAAAATAACTGCTTGCAAAGCTAACCAAAAAGCAGATATTCTATAAACTAAGGGCATTCTTTAGAATTAGCACCATTGTATATAGCTAAACAATAACAGCATATTTGCATGTAAAGAAATTCCTTTCTTATATTCATATCATTATTTTTTCCCTTTCTCATAAAAGCTCCTTATCTTCACTTCATAATTAGAACAATATTTGTGTTTCTGCCTGAATTCAAATTAAAAATTTGAACAAGGCCTTTCATTTTGCCTTATTATTTTTAAGGTTAATAATGGATTAAAACATATCGGTGAACTAGTTGACCTTGGGTATTTATTTTTCAACAAATGGGCAATATTTCCAGTTCATTCTGAAGCTGGCTCAGTTCTTTTCAACTTCTCACTAAAATACACAAAGACAGAAAAAATAGCAATACCTCAAACTGCAAAGAAAAATATAACTATCAGCCAGTCTAACACTATAATCTTGGAGGGATTCACAGCAATTGCAAGGCTGAAAGGACTAGGTTTAGAAAAGCAATTCAGATTTCAGCAAATGACATACACTGGCTTCAATTTATGGAGAAATGAAAGGACTACCTAGAAATATAGGCAGCAAAATACTTGTCCTTCCCAACTACCTGTGCTTCCGATCCAGAAAACTAGAAACTGTGTCAATCTGAAAATCATATAACTTTTCTGTACCTTTCAGGTGCCAGCGAGATGGAAAGCCACTCACACCTTGCTCCCATATGTCTACATTCAGAATGAGATTACAAATCCCAGATAACAGTCAGATCGCAGAATTAGTAAGGACTCTGTGGATGTAAAAACTCAGAGAATTCTAATAATTATACCCATGTGTATAGCACTTTAATCACCATTCTATATAATAAAGAGGTAATATGCAAATTGACCATCGCTCCAACACACAAGATGGCCGCCTGCATGTGGACACAAGATGGCTGCCACAAAACGGCTGGCATGGGAGGGTAGTTGGGAGTGATCATGCCTGCAGGGGAGGACAGTTGGGGGCAATCAGACCTGCAGAGAAGGACAGTTAGGAATAACCAAGCCAGCAGGGGAGGGCAGTTAGGGGTGATCAGAGCTGCAGGGGAGGATAGTTAAGGACAACCAGGCCAGCAGGTGTGGGCAGTTAGGGGCGAGCAGGCTGGCAAGGGATGAAAGTTAGGGGCAATTGGGCTGGCGGAGGAGTGATCAGGTTGGCAGGCAGAATGATTAGGGGCAGTCAGGCAGGCAGGCAAGCAGTTGGGAGTCAGCAGTCCTGGATTGTGAGAGGGATGTCCAAGGGCTGTCAGACATCCTTCAAGGGGTCCCAGATTGAAGAGGGTGCAGGCTGGGCTAAGGTACACGCACCCCCAATGCAAAAATTTTGTGCACTGGGCCTCTAGTCTCTAATAAAGATCAGAAAGGAAGAAGTAGTGTCTTTATTCACAAATTACATTGTCATGTGTAATTTACACATTCTAAAAACAAAACAAAACTACCAATAAGTGAATTTTTCAATGTAACTGCACAAAAAATGAACATACAAAACCATTTTATTTCTATAGAATAATAATTATTTAAAATGACATTTTATTTATATAGCAACTCCAAAACATAAATTTTAACAAAATGTGCAAGAACTCAACATTGAAAACTATACATTATTGAGGAAAACTTAAAGCTTTACTTAATAAGTGTAAAGTTATATCATGTTAATGGATGAAAAGACTCAATATTGCTAAGATATCAATTCTTCCTAAATGAGATCTACAGACTTAATGCAACACTGATCAAAATACTATAAGGTTGTTTTTTTTTTATCAATACCATCATCCCAATTATATAAATATAAATTTATATTCTAGTACAAAGTACCTAGAATAACCAGTCACATGAGAAAAAAAAGTTAAATATTACTTTAAAAAATTGTGTTTATCATGCAGCATTATTGTGGAAATAGTTAACTATATTAAATTCATAAGGAAAAGGGTTGTGACCAAGATATATAAAGTTGCTTTGAGGGTAGAATGAAATATGGAGAATAAAAAGAATGAAGAATAGTGAGGAAACCATTGTAAGAACATGGAAAATGGCAAAGCATGTTATATACAGGCAAAAAAATGTTTAAAGAATTACATATAGCCCTGGCCAGGTAGCTCAGTAGCTTAAATCATTGTTCTGATACACCAAGGTTGGGGTTCAATTCCTGGTCAGGGCACAGAAAAGAATCAACCAATGGATTTGTAAATAAGTAGAGCAAACAAACAAACAAAAAAATCAATGTCTCTCTCTCTCTCTCTTTTCTTTTCTACCTTCCATCCCTCCTTTCTCTAAAATCAATAAATAAATATTTTTAAAAATCAATAAATAAAAATAAAACATTACCTATATTTGAAAGACAATAAATACATCTAATTAATTCATGACATTGAGCAAGCAGGTGTGCAGGTTGTGACAGTCAGCCTAGCTGGCCCAAGAGATAAGGGACTCTGGAGACAGACCAGACCAGAGTAGAAAATTTTAAAAAGGTAAGGTCAGTTGAAACTCAGTGCCTGGAATTCCTCTACAGTGAAACATGCAGACCTCCCTCTAGATCTGGCTAGGAGATTGGCATCAGCAAAACCGCAGCATCCTGCACTCCTGTTTGGAGTCAGAACAGACATTCTGCTTGAGGCAGAATAGGCCAGGTGGTGCAAACGGCCTAAGGAACAGCTAAGGACTGCCAGTTCTTTGTCCTGAAGGGCCAATCAGGGAGTGACAGACCAACAATGGGATGGGATGGGAAAAAGAGGTATAAAAGGAGATACTCTTACCTGGGTGTTTGCCGGCTGCTGTGTCAGCCAAGGTTTGAGCCCAGATTCAAATCTGTAATAAATTCTTAATGGCTTAATCAAATTGGTTCATCTCTTGGGAACTCACTTCGTAACACAGGTGAAATACTAAAAGCATTTGCTGGTTTATTCTAGCCACATGCAATAAGGTACTGCAAGAGAGTATAAAGCTCAGATAAAACTGGCCACTATACCTGCACTTCGAGAAATTGTGAAAGCTCAAAAATTTTGGCACTGCTGCACTGAAAACTAAAACTGTCATCTACAGTCTATATCTCTCTGTATACCTATGATTTCTGTCATATATATTCTTTGTTCTTTCCTCATAATTTTCCTAAATTTATGTATGTAACACTGACCATAGATATATTTTGATATATATATATATATATATATATATATATATATATATATATATTATTGATTTCAGAGAGGAAGGAAGAGATAGAAACATCAATGATGAGAGAGAATCATTGATTGGCTGCCTCCTGCAGGGGCCTGCAACCCTGTCATGTGCCCCTGACAAGAATTGAACCTAGGACCCTTCAGTCCACAGACCCACGCTCTATCCACTGAGCCAAACTAGCTAGAGCAGCAGCTGATACTTTTTGACTAAAATATCAGAATCAGTCTACGCATCAAATACCATGAAGATGACTTCACTATTGCTTGCTGAAATAAGGGAAAAAAGAAAGAAAAGAAATGAAAAGGCAAAATTCCAGCTATCTATCTAACCTTACCGGCTTGGGCTTCCTTGGTATGTAGCTTCCACAGCCAGACAGTCTGGTTTTAGACTGAACTGAGAAACTCTCTCATCAGTTGGGCTTCCACAGTGTGCAGTGCACGGAAGTAGGTGCTGCTGGGAAACAGCTGCAGGACTGAGAGGCTCGGGCTGCCCGGGGGAATGCCATTTCATGCTCTCCATGGGGGGAGCACAGAGACCGTGCAGGGCAGGGCATGGGAGGAAAGGAGGAAAGGACCCTGCTCTACTGGGGCCACGTTAGGCTCAGAAGGGAAAGCTGCAGCACTGCAGGTGAATTAGGGACTTACAAACAGCCCTTAGATGTGGATTCTGCTAACACAGAGAATTTTGCTAGAAAATGTTTGCTAAATCGTCAAAATCTTATGGCCTTGATTTCCAAAATTTTCAGCAACTTATGACTTCACTGTTCACCACTTCACTCTGTAAATTTGGCCAGACACGTTGCTAAAGTTTTCAGTCTTCTTTACATTTGGAGGCAGCAAGCAGTAAATCCTAAGGCAAGTCCTTTAAGATCTTTGAGTTTTAGTTTGCTGACCATTAAAATGTGAACAATGGGGGGGAAAAAATCTTAATTTACCAAGTTTTAGAGAGAACCAAGCTAGAACCAAAAATCACATTATAAAATGCATTTTCAATTTCATTTTTTTATGAATAATATTTCCAACAACTGCCTAATTGTCATGTAATGGGGAATTACATTTTTAACCTATAGTATTTCCACAAAAACTGAGGCTTACACATAAAAAAAAGACATTTTCTATTAACAATATTAGTGCTATAGACAATTTGTTTCTGTCTTTGCATATCTTTAAGTGAAGTGTATTAAACAGATGTAATTTTATTATTACATCATTTTTTTTTTTTTTTACAATGGCAAGCTAGTGGAAAGACCTTTTCATGCAGAGAAATAATTGTTCTAATACTAAGTTTTTCTGGCCTCAATATCAATTGGTTTATTCATCTGTGTTGAACTCACACCTTCAGTTTGTTTCACTAGAAGTTTATATTTTCCTAGAGGCTCTGCATATGAAATTCATGTGTGGATACGGTCCCTAGGCCTGACCTGTGATGAGGGCCATCTTTCCCAGCTGCTGCAGCCAGCCCTGCTCCACATCACCATCCACCCCCAGTTCCCCTTTTGCCATAGGGTGAAAGGAGCCTACTGGTCAGGGTGGGAGTACTCTTAGGGGGTGGGGCTGGTTGGGGCAAGGGGCTGCCCATACTTTGCAGACAGGCCACGATTCATGATAGGGTTAGGGGTCCACTTGGGAAGGGGGGCCACCAGGGTGAGGGGCTGTAGGCATTGTTTTGCTGGCTGACCATGCCCCCCATGGGATAGGGGTCCCTTTGGGGGGGTGTAGCTGGCTGGGCCAGGGGGCTGTGGTCATTCTGGTCTCTGGCCTTTTATTATATAGGACTAGAGGACCGTTACATGAAATTTGTGCATGGGGAGGAGGAATGTCCCTCAGCCCAGCCTGCACCCTCTCCAATCTGGGACCCCTCGAGGAATGTCAAACTGTCCGTTAGGCTCAATTCTACTGGGATTGGGCCTAAACGGGCAGTTGGACATCCCTCTCACAATCCAGGACTGCTGCCTCCCAACTGCTTGCCTACCTGCCTTCCTGACTGCCCCTCACCGCTTCTTCCTGAGAGCCTGATCACTCCTAATCACTCCCTTGCCAGCCTGATCACTCCTAACTGCTCCCCTGCCAGCCCAATTTTTCCTAATTGCCCTCTTCTGCCGGCTTGGTTACCCTTAACTGTCCACCCCTGACAGCCTGGTCACCCCTCACTGTCCTTCCCTGCCATCCTGGCTGTCCCCAAGTGCCTTCCCCTGCATCCTGGGTCCCCCCCAACTGCCCTTCCCTGCAGGCTCGACCACTTCCAACTTCCCTCCTCTGCTGGCTTGGTCATCCTTAACTGCCCTCCCCTGCAGATTGATTGCCCCCAACTGCCCTCCCTTACAGGCCTGGTCCCTCCCAATTACCTTCCTCTGCTGGCAATCTTGTGGCAGCCATCTTGTGGCAGCCATGTGGCAGCCACATGGGGGCAGCCATCTTTGACTACATGGGGACAGCCATCTTGTGTGTTGGAGTGACAGTCAATTTGCATATTACTTTTTTATTAGATAGGATATTACTATAGTCTTGTGTTGTCTGATGGCATGCTTGAATGTATGAAACATTAGTGTAAATTGAATTAAATTAATCAATTTAGGCTTTAAGTGATCTAGATTACCTCATAATTTACTTCCTAAACTTATTTCTTAATTCATCTATTTGCAAGCTCAAACATTGATATGCTGGTTTTCTTAAAGGGGATGTATTGAGACACAAAGGTGAAACTGATAAGAACACATAAGTATTTGTTTGGTACTCTTTGGACAATATATTCCTTTTATAACTAAAGTTACATGCATACAGAAAAAACATTGTTATAGTTTCTACTTAGGGGGAAATAATTTACCATTTTAATCAGAAATGTCAATGGCATAGGATTTTATAGTAGTAAGTGAAATTTCAAATTCAATTTTTGTTTGTTTGTTTGTTCTGAATATCTGTGTACTACTCATTTCTGTTTTTGTGCCAGGAGAGTAGGATTTATCTTTGCAGATGGCTCCATAGAAAACTAACTGCTTTCATAGAACAGGTGGTCCACTAAACTGTGAATCAGTGAAAATTCACAAGTAAGCATTTTCCAATCATGTGGGCTACTGCATGCCTTGCTTTGTTGATATTTTTCATTACATTTATTATGGATTTCATGTGATAGTTAATGCAGTGAGTAAAAATAGACTATTCAGAATAAAGGGGAAAATGATGTTTCAAATAAATTAGAGGCTCAATCTATAAGGTTCTTAGATTATGAAATAGAGGGTTAAATGAATGGCATTTTATATTTAGACAATGCCTCCTGTTTTCAAATCACCTTTTTATTTCATCTTTTTTTTTTTTAGAAGATTACAAGATCTCTATAAATGTACAGGACTGTTCATATGAAACTATCTTTCTATGAGGAAACCTAATTAAATGATGATTTCTAAAGATAATGCTGAGGGAGTTATACTAAGTTCCAATTCAGTTGGAGAATTGCTAGTTTAAAATATAATTAATGAAACATAAGCAATAATACTAGATATAATAATGCCAATTATTTGAGTAATTAAAAGAGTATTTCCAAGTGGATACTGAAGAATGTCTATGCTGCAACAAGACTGGACAGAGGAGAAGTACTCTGGCTAATAGATATTCTAGTTCATTATAATTATGTGAATTGTAACTTATATCATATAAAGTGATATAAACCATCTTGCTGTGCTTACTTTGTGCCTCCACTGATCAAATACTATCATCTAATATTGATTTTGCTTCTTAAATAATTGTTTTTAATGCAAAGAATATGTATAGATCAACAAATACAGGTCTTTTAGGTTGCCATTTCTCCAAATAGTAATTCGTTTATTTACATTCTGTCCTATAAAGAGGACTATTTTCCATTTGTTAACATAGATAAGCTACCCTCTTTAAGATAAAATGCCATCCTGGTGAGCTAGCAAAGTTAAATTAATAAAAATTAAACCTAAGATTGTTGGAATCTTGATGAATATTCATTCTTCCCCTGCCACATTCCATGGACCCTGTGCAAAAAAAACTGGAATATCTTTACTTATGTATTAAAATATTTTTCTATATATAAACCAGGCTGGCGTGACTCAGTGGTTGAGCATTGATCTATATATAAATTATATAAACATTTAATTAGTAAGGAAACTTCAGACATTTAAACTTAGTTTTCCTTATTCACTCTAATTCTTTTTCTTTTTTTCTTTTGAAGAAAATATAACTGTTTTTAAAATAACTTAGAACATAACATTTAACACAAGACTATAGTTATTTGTAAAGATACTATTACAATTAAAGACTATTTAATATTCTTTTATCATTTTTTCTCTTTAAGTAAAATATAAAACAATTTATAGAATTTTTTTAATATCTTTCTCCCTGAAAGAGTGGACAACTTAGTGAATACCAATTCATTCTGAGATCAAAGTAAAATATTATCCTTTAAAATCATGTAAAAACTGACAACTTTTGCTATCCTTGAGTGAAACTGGCAAATATTGTGTTATCAATTTTTGCTTATTTTTCCATGAGTGGATTTACAGTACCCAGGGCATATTTCTCAAATTTCTTTTAGTTACAAGTAAAATAAACCTAAATTTAGTTCACTGAGGCAAAAATAAAAGAATATATTGACTCATAAACAAAATGGGGGGAAAGTAAAAATTTAGCTCTCAAGAACAACTGATATATGAAACAACAAAAAACAGACATGAAAATAATCAGGTTTCTTTCTCACACACACACACACACACACACACACACACACACACAAAGACGCACACAAACACACTTTTTTTTCTCTCTACCTAATGACTCACTTCCCAACACAACTATAGTGACATGTGGTTCAATTCTGTCCATCAGTAAGTCAAGGAGTTTTCATTTCCTGTTCCATCTTGAGAAAAGAAAAATGACAGGTAATCTCTGATGGTCCAGGCTGAAGTCATTTACTCCTTCATCTCTGGACCACTTACTGTAACTGAGGAGTGTTATTTTTGGTTCAACTTAACTAGGTGCCTGTGTCTTTAAAAAGTCTAGAAAAGCATGAATCTAGATGTTCTTATAAAGGCCGCTGTTGGGGTGAGAAAGTGTTTCTCCAACAGAAATGAAATATAGCAGAAAAATGGCAAGCAACTATATATGTAACTACAGTGGTGCATGAGAGAGGTGGTAAGAAAATATTTGTCATGAGCAAGTGGCCATGAAGGAATGATGGCTATCACTGTCTTATTGTTATATTTTTATTCCTGTTAACCTAATGAAGAAACTCAGCAACATCTTCCTTTTAAAAAAAATTATCGGTACTGGGGATAGCAGCAAAGAAAACATCAGTAAGATTATCTTAATTTAGGTGATTCCCATTTATCATCTAAGAATTGCTAAGCTTTACAACCAATGCCACAAATATACAAAGAAATATTAAACAATACTATGAACAAGTATATGCCAACAAATCAGACAAACTAGAAGAAAGGTGGATAAATTTCTAGAAATATGCAACCTTAAAGACTATATCTGGGAGAAATACCATGTTTCCCAGAAAATAAGACATCCTCCGAAAATAAGACCTAGCGCAACTTTGGGAGAAAAAATTAACATAAGACACTGTCTTATTTTCGGGGAAATAGGGTAGAAAATCTGTTTAGACTGATTATTAACAATGAAACTGAGCAGTAATTAAAACAAATAAACAAATAAAATTAAAAAAAAAAAACTCCCAACAAACAAAAATCCAGAATCAGATGGCTTCACAGGTAAATTCTACCAAATAGTTAAAGAATTAACACCTATCATTCTCAAACTATTCCAAGATTTGAAGAGGAAGCAATACTACCAAACTCATTCTGTCAAACCAGCATTATACTAAACTATAACCAGACAAAGGCATTACAAACAAATAAAACCATAGGACAATAACTCTAATGAATATAGACACAAAATTCTCAACAAAATATTGCAAACTGGATATCAATGATACATCAAAAGGATTATATCCTATAATCAAATGTGATCTATTTCAGGCAAGCAAGGATGGTTCAATATCTGCAAATCAATCAGTGTGATATATCACATCAACAAAATAAAGGATAAAAATCATACAATTGTTTCAATAAATTCAGAAAAGCATTTGACAAAATTCAACATTATTTAATGATAAAACTCTTCAAAACATGAGTATAGAGGGCACATACCTCAACATGACAAAGACTACATAGCAAACCTATAGCTAATATCATACCTAATGGTAAAAAACTGAAAGCTTTTTCACTAAAATCAGGAATAAGACAAGAATGCCCACTCTTACCACTTTAATTCAACACTGTTGAAAGTTGTACCCACAGAAATCAGACAATAAAAATAAAAGTAAATAAATGGGGGGAGACATATGAACTACTATTTGTAATACTTTAACAATAAAATTAAATTTTACAAAAGGCATTCAAATTGAAAAGGAAGAGGTAAACCTGTCACTATTTGCAGTTAACATAATACTATATATAGAAAATTCTCAAAAATTCACCAAAAAAATTAGAACTAGCAAGTGAATTAATTAAAGCTGCAGGATACAAGTTATTATACAGAAATCTATTGCATTTCTATACACTAACAATGAATGACCAGGAAGAAAATTATCCCATTTTCAATTGCATTAAAAAATCATAAAATATCTAGTAATAAAGTTAACCAAGGAGCTGAAAGACCTGTACTTTGAAAACTATAAAACACTAAAGAAAGAAGCGTAAGAGAAACAAATAAATGGAAGGATACACCATGTTCATGAACTGGAAAAGTGAATATTGTGAAAATGTCCATACCACCTAAAGCAATATACAGATTAAATATAACCCTTATTAAAATGCCATTGGCACCCTTCCAGAACTAGAACAACTAATCCTAAAATTTGTATAAAACTGGAAAAGATCCCAAATAGCCAAAGCAAGCTTGTGAAAGAACAAATAATATGCAGGGGTGAACTTGCTTTCAATCTTTAAAAATATTTACTAAAGTATCTCCAAGCTAATCATTCTGCATTCCTTCAATCACTTCTCAAATGCATTAATTCTTTTTCAAATAAAACTACTTCAGTTGCCTTAAAGCTTTATTTTCCTCACTTCTTCCTCCAGTGAACACTAATGTTTCCTGGTGGCATTAAAGACCCTTGACCTCCACAGGTAGGTGGTACATGTCTTACTCAATATGCATGTGCGTTCATAACATGTCACGTTGATGTTATTATTTGTCTATATTTCCTTTCTCAGGTTATAAAATTTGTATAATAATAGAGAGTAGGTTATATCTGTTTTTGTAAATCTAGACGCTAACACACTCTCGGACAAGTGGTCAAGCTTAATGCAGATTTTGAAGGATGGCTGAATGCTTGCATTCCATTATCCACTACCTCAATGTTTTATTCGCCAAGAATGATGTTTTTTAATCTTTATTATTGAGAGTATTCCAGATGTTCCCATTTTTTTTACCCAATGCCCCTTTCCACGCAGTTCCCATTCCATCCCAGACCTTCACCACCCTATTGTCTGTGTCCATAGGCAATGCATTTATGCACATAAATTATTTGGTTAATCTCTTCCCATCCCCCTAACCCCTTCCCTCAGAGATTTGCCAGTCTGTTCCATGTTTACATCTCACTGGTTCTATTCTATTTGTCAATTTATTTTGTTCCTTAGATTCCACATATAAGTGCTGAATCATGTGATCTTTGTCTTTCTCTGACTGGCTTATTTCACTTAGCATAATATTCTCCAGGATCCTCCATGCTGTCTCAAAGGGCAATAGACCCTTCTTTTTTACAGCTGCGTAGTATTCCATTATGGAAATGTACCATATCTTTGTATCCACTCATCTACTGATGGGGACTTGGACTGTTTCTGGATCTTAGCTATTTTTTTTAATGCAGTTTGTTTGATTGAACTAATATTTCAAAGCACTGAAATCATGATTTCAAGCAAACTGCACTAAAAAAATATTTTCTTCTTATAGCTATTTAAAATTGTACACATTTATTTAAATTAAGTATATCTTATATAAAATATATAAAAACACATTCTAAATGAGCAATTGTCCAGTAATGTCACCAATGGTGTCTACACAATTCTTCCAAATGCAAAACAGTGTGGTTTCCTTAAAACTAGCTTACACAAGGCTTTAGAAATAGTGATTTTTATTTGTATCCCAGAATCCTAAGAACATGTAATAATTTCCACATGTAAACTCATGTCCTGGCCCAGGAAGGATGCCTATGAGTTTGAAAATCTCTTAAAAATGTAATAGCAGTGTGTGTGCATTTACCTGTTTATATTAGAATCTTGTCTATGGTTGGAAAGAAAGGTTCACAAAAAATAAATATGACAGCGTTTTGGTGTGGGATATAAAATAGAACACAGGACTTCTAAGACTGACACTTCCATTTGACCCAGATGGAAGTACTTCTATTAGAAGTAAAATATTGTAGTACAGTAAATGAAAAATCAAATTATAAAAGGAGGACTTCTTTTAAAGTAACCTAAATTGGATTTGACTTAAGTAAGAGTTTTGGACAAAGATTAATACCAGTTTTTTAAGAGTACTATGTCATAGTTCTATTATAACTCTTCTATTGAATGTTATCATGGCCTATAAAATAAAAAATACAATTCTTAGTTGTTATTAATGGACTTCTAAAAAGCATGCCATTATGGTGGAAAGCAGCTGGTAGAATGTGTTTTCAGAAATAAATACTGTACTTGGAAGAGTAAGGTAAGAGATATATTCTGACCTTAGAAATATACATACCTAGCTCATTTGTGAAAGTTACAGTGGTAACAAACATGCATTTAAAAAGATTTTCCTCTTTCCATTTAATAAATTATTTGGAATTTCTGAGGTCATGGTGAACAATGGTGATTATGTAGATGAAGAAATAAATACACAATATCATGTGAATAAACAATTTATCTAATAGGAAAGTAAAATAAATTGGGACACATTTAAATTCTAAGAAAAAAACTTGAAATAATTTTTAGCAACTAAAAAGGCAAATAAAAATTAACAATAATGTTTAAATTAGTTTTTAAAAGAATATCATTTTAAGCTATATAAATTTCAAGTCACTATATTGTGCATCTGAAACTAATATAATATTGTATGTCAATTCTACTTTCAAAAATAAGTTTATGATGACTTTTTTATTCTTTAATTAATGTAAAATTATTTCTGAGGGTTTTCATTCACAAGGAGTCTGTTGCTCTTTTTAAAATATTTGAAAAGTAGTGTTTGATTCATTTCTTTTTACTTAAATATATTTTATTGATTTTTTATAGAGAGGGAGAGGGATAGAGAGCTAGAAACATTAATGAGAGAGAAACATCAACCAGCTGCCTCCTGTACATCCCCCACAGGGAATGTGCCTGCAACCAATGTATATGCCCTTGATCGGAATCGAACCTGGGACCATTCAATCACAGGCAGATGTTCTATCCACTGAACCAAACCGGCTTTGGCTTGATTCATTTCTTATGTTTAATAATTAAAAGCATTGAACTGTTACTTGTCCCTGTAAACAGTTTGGACAGGACCACATACATTTTCATATGTGAAATTTTATGTTCATACTAAAGGCCCTATGCATGAAGATTCATGCAAGAACGGGCCTTCCTTCCCCTAGCTGCCCGTTCTGATGCATTGCCTTTGCTCTGGCCCAGAGCAAACTTTCCGCCTTCCCATGCTGCCCAGAGGCCCAGAGTGGCTGGGGCAGAGCAAAACACCTGTATCCCACCCTGCCCCTGGCAGCTTGGTGGCTGCATATGCAAATTAACCCTCCATGTTTGTTGGGTTAATTTGCATACTCGCTCCGATTTGGCTGGTGGGTGTCACAAAGGTATGGTCAATTTGCATCTTGCCCTTTTATTAGTGTAGATTCACAAAGATCATGCAAGCAGTTCTAAATTCTACTTCCAACTTACAATTGTTTAGAAAAATGTTTCCTATTTCCAATGAGATTTTAGTTTTTTCTCTTATTTATTTTCTTAAACTTTAGGCTTATTGTCAACTTTTACCATATCATTGCTATAAAATGCAGCATATACTTTTTAAATTTTGCTCTAATTTTTATTATGGTTCAGTATTTCATCAATTCATTAAAAATTCTCTAAGATTAATAACAAATGTATTTCATTTATCTTGCACATAGCATTTGACAAATATATACTAACACACATAGTCAGATGTCTGTCTTCGATTCTGAGTCCAAATGCTGTTTTTATTCTATTTTTATTCTACTCAATCTGTCAACAACTGAACCATAAGAGAAGTCTCTTATTACTCTTTGAGTTTGTCACTTTTCAAAATATATTTCTCACAGTCACTGGATTTGCCAATGGAATCAACAAATGTTCACCAATTATAGTCACTCTGTACACAAATTAAGTTCAGAATGGGAATTTCTTTTGGCCAATTTCTGGGCCCTGGGCTAAAAGAGTCTGATCATTGGATTAAAACCCCCAGATGGCATCCAGTGAGGAAGCTCAATTCCCCACAAAATGTCAGAGCGCTGTTGGAAAGGAGAAACTGACAGAGTAGACACAAAAAGGAGGCTCCCTCAACATTCAATGCCCAAAACAATCTCTCCTGTTCTTTGAAAAATGAGATGAGGAATCCCTTAATGTGATAGGAGTTTTTTTTCTTTTTTTTTTCTTTTTAAAATCTTTATTGTTGAAAGTATTACACTTTTTACCTAGAGAAAATATACATGACACATTTTCCTGGAAGCATAATGTTAATATTTGTCAGACACATAACTTTTTATCAGTGTGACAAACATGATATTTGCATGGGTTTTTAAAATAAAATCTTTAAAAAGCACTTTCCTGTTTGTCATCAGACACTGAGACCAGAGCTCAAGCCCTAAGGCCTCCAGGTAGAAGCT
The DNA here is from genome assembly GCA_963693515.1 of Pipistrellus nathusii. NCBI lineage: Eukaryota > Metazoa > Chordata > Mammalia > Chiroptera > Vespertilionidae > Pipistrellus > Pipistrellus nathusii. Next base: position 64,648,672 of record OY882867.1, read on the forward strand.
CCTTCTCCCCTGCTACACGTTTAACAGATTTCTCATTTTCCCACAAGGGAGGATTTTGAAAATTTATAAAAGTGACATTTACAGTCCTGTATATTAAGCAGGCATTTTTACCAAAATTTTGTTCTCTCTTTTTAAAAGAAATCCTTTTTTGTGATTTATAGAAACAGAAAAAGAGAGGGAGAGGGGGAGAGAAACATCAATGATGAGAGAGAATCATCAATCAACTGCCTCTTGCACACTTCCTACTGGGGATGGAGCCAGGTACCCAGATACACTCCTGGAAATAGAACCAGAGACCTCTTGGTTTATGGGTGGATGCTCAGCCACTGAGCCACACTGGCTCTGTCCTCTTTTATATTGAGATTTTCTTTCTCAATTCTGCTGTTTGCACTAACAACTACTTTTGCTTTTGTTTTGCCCCTTGTAGCCTTTCTGATTCGCCACATCTCTGCCTACAGCTCACCTTCGCACCAGCCTAAGGTCTCATGGTGTTGTACCACAGCCTGGCATTCAACCCAGATTCCTGTAACCCAAGAGGATGTATCAATCATGAACATCCAGGAACATCTAACACCTTCATAAATACATCTGCATTCACACTTAATACCCAGTCTTGCTGTAGAGAGGTATCTCACTCCACTATCATATATTGTATGTTCTTTTAAAAAGTATAATACTTTCAACAATAAAGATTTAAAACAAAAAAAAACAAAAACATAAGACCAATCCCAAGTCTCCTGGTACCTCTGTTTTTAAAAATCTGTATGTAGCTTTCATGATTTATGGACTTTGATCATATATTCCTTCACCTTTCATGTTATATTAATTTCAATTTTTACTTACCTAGTCTCTTTAGATGTTCCAGACTTCTGCAAAGCAAACCAGAGGTTACCAATATTATGTCCACTGAAATAGCATTATTCTTCCCAATGTATGTCTTAGTTTTCATAAAATTAATAAATGTTCTTAATCAAGTTACTTAACTTTACTCATTCTACAACTAAAACCTAAGAATGATCCTATCTACCTTTCAGTGTTGTTTTCAGAATTATGTATCATAGTATATGTTTTAAATATATTGTAGGCTATATTATCTATATGTGTAGATGTATAGATATAATATATAATATATTATGTCACATAGCATAAAATCTGGAATATAATTACTATCTTGGTAGAATACAAAGTCCCCAGACATCAACACTGAATTTTCCTAGCCAGTCTCTTATGCCTTTGCTTCTAACATCACACCATTTTAATATATGCATTCTGGCAGCTCCAATGGCCCACTGATGGCTCAGGTCACCACCCATCCTTGCTTCAGACTCATCATCTACTACGTTGCTATGACACCTGCCATGCCTGGCATGTTCCTCACACAAACCATAGCACCGGAGCCACAGCCGCTCATTCAGGATTGCTGCTTGTCACTCCACGATAAAGAGGAGGTGTGGGAGTGAACACTTCTTCGTTGTGTGGCGCTCCTCAAGATTATGTCCTACATGCTGGTTGTTTGGACCCTGAGGTGTTTGGATTTTTGAATATTCTGCCAGGCTGTGTGCATAGTGAGAAAGAGCTGGATGTTTTGGAAAGCTTTGTCCAGAAACTAACTCTGAGACAGATAAAATTCTCATACTGAAGATTTAATGAGAAATGTACTAAGTACAACACCTGCAGTAGTGTGCTGGAATCAATGTATTCCAACTTGCAAGAAGCAATTATGTGCCTGGCCAGCAAGACTCAGTGGTGGAGCATTGACCTATGAACCAGGCGGTCACGGTTCAATTCCTGGTCAGGGCACATTCCCGCATTGCAGAATCAATCCCTAGGATGGGGCATGCAGGAGGCAGCCAATCAATGATTCTCTCTCATCATTGATGTTTCTATTTCTCTCTCCCTCTCCCTTTCTCTCTAAAATAGATACAAATATACATATATTTTTAAAAGAAGCAATTATGTGATGAGTTCAATGATGCCAGGTTGGTAGTTTCAAATTAGCCATGGTGGGAATCTACATCTTGGTCATTGGAAAAGGCAGCAAATAAGAGTTTTTTCCCTTTTGGAGATTTCATTATTAAACACTTACCAGCATACCACTGTCTGAAAGAGGAGGAAAGCTAGAACTAGACCAAAAAAATTGAACTGTCTTAACTTGGTCTTTCCTATCATGATAACTCTTACTCTACAGTCCAAGAAACGTAAGAGTTTGTTATGCCAAATATAAAGTATATCTATTCCAATTTTATATTCAGGAACTAGGTAATGATCACTGGTCCATAGTCCCTAGTGGGCTCTCTTTGACAAACTTAGAGATAGAACTTTACTTGTTCCCTGGCCCACCTATGCTCTGATGCTAACCAGGAAATCATGATGACACTTTGGGTGCCCAGGGATCAATGTCAGATGAGACCAGTAGTTGCTAAACTACCTAAGTGCCCCTCTTTCCCAAGTAGGTGAAGAAATAGTTGCTATTAAAATAACATCAGAACAACTCCAGAGTACCAGCATTGATGGACCTATTTCAGGTCCAGAACTTGGTGCAGGGAGTCCATTGATGGACCTATTTCAGGTCCAGAACCTGGTGCAGGGAGTCTATTATAGGTGATAAGGGATAAAGTGATCTCTTTATCTCTTATCACTTATAAGGAAGTGAAGGAAGAGAAATTAAACAAGGAGAAAATACACTAAGATGTATTGCAACAGAGGCCTCAGCCAATCCCACAGAGATCAGATATAGCCTTGACCAAGGCAGCTACCCTCTGCTGAGGGCAACTTCCAGAGAGGGACTAGCCACGATATATTTGTTGCCGGTAGTGGTCCTAGGAAGCAGACTTGGCTGTGAGGCACTGGTGGCCAATATTTTGGTAGCTGGGAAGGTCCTGAAATAAGCACTTTCAACAGCATTCTACAGTGTCTATTTCACTGAATTGGTTTAAAATAAGAAGTTCTACACGATATGCAGAACCGTTCTCCTACAAAAACATTAAGGATTTGAGGGAAGCCTAGCACAGCAATCTCCTTCTCTCAGCCTACATCCTCTTTCATCAACTCTGTGATTCTTTGTTGAATTTTTGCATCATGGCAACCTTGCAAAGGCTTCCAGAGATGTTTATGTAGGCATAAACATTGACCAATATCACTTGGGCTTGCTTATTTGTTTTCCAATGTGTTTTTCAACTAACACATAAGATGAGTTAATTCAGAAATACCTGAAAGATGAGGGCAGTTTTCCAGTCCCATACAACTTATGCCGATAATGCTTATCACTGAACCCCCATGTAATTTCAAGTAATATTGAAGATATTTTTTATCTTTAGTAGATATTTGACTTACAACATAGGTGGGGTACAGTCAGCAGGAGGTGAGGAAATAATTTTCTCATTAGGGTAACCGGGCAGTTAGGGGAAGACCTTCACATATGGTTAATGTTTTTAGGAAGTTTCAGAGGCTCGGTTACATGGCACTGGCAATTAGCAAGAAATTAGATTTGTTTATTCATGCTTCAGGGAGTAGAGAGATTATGGAGCATAATTCCAGCACCCAGTGTGATGGGAATTGATGAAATACTGAATGACATCCTGAAAAATAACTTCTCTGGAACCGATCCTCAGGTCTGTGTAGCTGGCCACGCTGAGAGAGGAGTGAGCTAATAGGTTTCCGGGTGATTTTCTATCCGAACAAGCTTGGCATCGTTTAAGCAATTAACGAGCTTTCTGAACCGGTTCCAGATTATAGGAAAACATTGTAATGTGCAATACGCTCATGAGGGAAGTCTTAAAATCATCTCTGCGATTGTCAAGTGATGAGGCCATAATCACAACGCCGGTGTCCCTCAACCTCCTGACTCAGAGGTTCCTGTGCATCCAAATTCTCATTGATTGTATTCCTTTTAGAAATCTACATCACAAACTAAGGGGTGGGAGGGGGGTCTTTTATGCACACTGGCAACATATGATGTCCTAGTGTGAATCTATACTGATGCTTGTGCTTGACTTCATTACAAGGTTCACTCCTCCACCTTGATTTACAGGAAAAGGAGTGACACACTCCCACCAGATAGGTAGTGTATGGGGAAGACAGAGCCCAGGCAAACCTTACTCCTAAAAGAGCTGAATGAATTCTAGGAGCCCAGTGATCGGCAAACTCATTAGTCAACAGAGCCAAATATCAACAGTACAACGATTGAAATTTCTTTTGAGAGCCAAATTTTTTTTAAACTTAAACTTTTTCTAATGCCACTTCTTCAAAATAGACTCGCCCAGGCCATGGTATTTTGTGAAAGAGCCACACTCAAGGGCCAAAAGGCTACATGTGGCTTGTGAGCCGCAGTTTGCCAACCACATGTTACAAGGAATCCATCTCTGCTGGAGGTGACTGCCTGTTGATGATAACTAGCGCATATAGATTGGGTGAATATACTCAGGAGAATTAAGATTTCCTGTTTACTATAGACCAAAAGAAGCTGGATGCCCATTTTTGGCTCATTAATGACAGCTTAAAATTAGGTGGGAAAGGTATGACTTAAGATGACTTAGACAGAGAAATGAGTGTATCTCTGCCTCTTTTGCCTTGTGTTTGTAGTCCAGGGACAGGAGTTATTTTGGGTTTCCAGGCATCTGAGAATCTGAGCAGCCAGTAAGCCATAGCAATACCCTAGGAAGAACAGTGTTATCTCCTATGAAGACTTCAAGACTTCACTGGGTGGGAGGTGGAGGCTAGTGTATCAATATTTAACACTTGTTTCTGTGCTGAAAATTAATAGACCTTCTGGAACTATAATTAAAATTGTACAATTCTGTACTAGGTCAACTTCCAGAAAAGTAGACCCAGGTTCTATGAAAACAAAAGCTATTTGTTCTCTGGAACCACCAATCCTTTTTTTTTTTTTTTTTTTTTTAATATATTTTATTGATTTTTTACAGAGAGGAAGGGAGAGAGATAAAGTTTGAAACATCGATGAGAGAGAGTCATCGATCAGCTGCCTCTTGCATGCCCCCTACTGAGGATATGCCCACAGCCAAGGTACATGTTCTTGACCGGAATCAAACCCGGGACCTTTCAGTCTGCAGGCCGACGCCCTATCCACTGAGCCAAACCAGTTTCGGCACCACCAATCCTTGATATTTTGTTTTCTCTTCTTCTGGCCTGTTTTTTTGTTTTGTTTTATTTTTGTTTTTTGTCCACTTGTGTCTTAATTCAGCTTAGATTCTTTATTTTATTATGTAGGACACTGTTTTAGCAATATATTCAACCATTTTTCCCAATCATTCATCTATTACAACTGGCTGATAAACCCATGTCCTGGATCAATCCAGCTGTTAGTTTCTCCAGGATTTCATGTAAAATCCTAAACACTGCTCAAGATAAGTATACAAAATGTCTTACTAGATATATGCAGACTCTTGTTGTGGCTTCCATACCCTTAACTCATATTTTAATGTTTTCTAAAGCTCTTGTTTCCAATGATGCATTTTAAATGATTTCCTCGGATTTATTGTCCAGTTCATGAATTCTCTTTTCAGCTGTATCTAATTTACTGCTAAAACTTTGCATTCAGAATGTTTTTAACATATAGGCTTTTCAATATATAAACCTTTTCAAATTTTCCAATTCTCTTTATACATTTTTAATTTCTATCTTATAACTTCTCTTTGGATAGTTTAAATAAATTTATTGTAAACTCTCTTTCAAAATATGTTATTTCTAGTTCTAGCCATCTAAATTGTTTCATTTACTGAATCTGTGACTCTCTCCCACTTTGGTTGGTTCTGTATGATTTTAACACTATCACTATGAGCTCATCTTCGACCTATTATTCTGTATTTCTTTTGAGGGAAGTCAAATATACCTTTGACTGTGGAAACGTCTGAGACGACAGTTCTTTGCTCAATACTACAAGTCCCAGGTATTTTGCTGGCTTTTCATTCCTTCACCCCTCATATGCATGTGACACAATTATGAAGTTTTCATTTTTTAAAGGTATTTTCTCCCATAGAAAATAAAACAAAAGGTAAGGTTTCTTGCTACCTCCTAGTGGCTGTGGATGGAACTTTTCTGGTGTTAATTTCAGGGGTGGGGCAGCCCCTGATGATTCTGGCTTTAGGCAAGAAGCTAAGCACTAGTATTTGAGATTTGTGGCTAAAAACTTCTCCTTGTGTGGATATCTAAAACACAGAAGCTGTTAAGTCTCTATATATATTTAGTAGCCCTATGGGAATGCTGGCAGAAGCCCCCAATCACAGCTCAGATATTAGATGTTTTCTTCATTTTTGTTTCAGGATGATTTCTTTCTCTAGATTTTGAGCTTGGCTATGTTTTCAAATATTTTTGGTTTATTTTATCTAGCATTCGCTTGTGAATAGAACTGTTTCTGTTTTACATATTTCTTGTAAAGTCTAAAACTTAATCTTCATGACATTTTAATTAGGATTGAACTAGAATTATAAAACAGAGCGAGAATAGATATCTCTCACATCAAAAGAATGTCACAGGTCTGCATTTACTCAATATTTCTTACATACTCTCAATATTCCAACAAGGCTTTGAGATTTTGTTTATGCCAAAATATAAACATCTGTCATTATGTTTATTTTTTTATTTTTTGGATTTTTGTCCCCTGATATATTTTGAAAATCTTTATTGTTGAAAGCATTACATAGGTCTTTTTACCCCATTAATCTCTTCCAGCCCGCTCCCACCCACCCCCTCAGGCCCTTACCACCCCATTGTCCAGGGGTTATGCATATATGCATACAGGTTCATTGATTGATCTCTTCCTACCCACCCTCCCCTCTGAGATTCATTCCTGAGAATTTTTAAAACTCTATTTCCCCACTGCTTACTTGATGAATATAAATATTTATATTATTTTAGCAAACTCTTCATTATTGGATATAGGTATTAATCCATTAGGAGGCTATTGTATTAATCCACTTGGGAGAAGGTGTATCTGGAAATAGAAGTAAATTAAGAAAAGTTCACATTTAAGAGATATATTTAAATTATTATTAGCAGGACTTGGTGAATATAGAGGTGCTGAAAATGACTTCCATATTCTTCCTTGATGGAGATGGAGGTGCCCTTGACTGATGGGGAGAAGACTGGTGAAAGAGTGGATGTGGCGTGGCAATGAGGATGTGAAGTTTGTAAACTTATGCCAAAAACTCTTTTTATTAAATAGTTTATTGTACCACTGAAGGAAGATATTTTTGGAGGAAGGCACAGCTTCATGAAAACATGTGAGCCACAAGAAATTCTGAATGACTGGAGAGGGCAGGAAGAAAGTCTAATAAGAAGGCCAAAACTGAGACAAGACATCCTATTGTATCAAAAATCAGCGAGTGAGATACAAGACGCCTTAAGGAGCCAATTAATTGAGAGTCGTTTATTGCACTCGGCCCAGAGAGGGGTGTTTCTTCCAAATCTCTGAGCGAAGTCGCACAGGAAGTTTCTCATATTTATACCTTTTGAGCTTCTTTGTCTGCATATTTCACAAAGAGCTCTGTGCGGATTATTGTTACAGACAGTTGTAACCTTGAATACATAATGAGTTAGTACTTGGCATAAGAATATGGGAATTAATATCAGTATTAGTCTATATTAGTCTATTACTTCGGATGGCTAGCTTTTGCAAGGTCAGACAGTTAAGTTTATCTTTTTCTATTGTTCAAACTAAAAACAAAGTCATTTTATAGAATAAGAGGCTGTCTTAAAGAGACAAGAGTTCACCATGACAGAGTTTACAGGACAAGGGACTAACAATAGCAGAGAATTTCAAACAGCAGTTTTTATACAAGATAGAGCTTACTCCACTTCAATCCCAACGTCCTCTCCCAGAGGAACTGCGATGAGGTCAGGAGGTCAACAGTGGCTTCTTTTCATCCTGAGAAGACATGCAGAACACTCCATTTCCATGTCTGACTCATCACAACTATGAGGCTTTAGTGATGAAAAAATAAAGTGCGTCTTTCTGAATTGAAAACAAGAGAACAAGCCACATCGCGGAAATAAAACGTCTATTTGCTTGAAACAGCCTGCATCGATTTGGCAGGGGAGGAACATTTCCTTCTCGGGAGCACTCCAGCATCTCTATCCGGGAGTCATCAGCACAGTCATTAGCGTGGGGGCCGCTGCGGGCGCTTTGTGTGTGAAGTAGATGGCTGTGATGGAGTGTTCAGAGATCGCTGGCGGCACTGCTTGTCCAACACTGTGCATGTCCCTAAGGAGAGGAGCGATAGCATCGCCAGGCAAATATGCGCGAGAGACTAATAAGCCAGGGAGAGCCATTACCAGAGCAAATGAGCCACCTACGCTCCAGCCTGACTGATGTGTAGTCTACATTCTCCCCTGCCTTCGCCTGCAACCTGAATTCATATGCAGACACACTCTCTGCCAGTCTTCTCATGGAAATCATCCTGGAATTTAAGCCTTTCAAACTTCAGAGATGGTTTCTTTCCAGGCTATAAATGTACATAAAGTTGCACCAAAAAAGAACCCACAGAAACATAAACAATTCCATCCAGGAGGGAAAATAAAGGTGGATTGCTGCATTAATTGCTTTACTGCCTTTCCCCGACTCCTAAAAATAATAATAGGAACCATACTTCAGGGACCTCATAATCATCTCTGTTCTAATAGAGAGAAAAGGTGGGGAAAGGGATAGAAGAAATATTTCCCCAATATTACTTCCTTTATGGATGGTAAGAACTTCCTGAAAAGAAGAATGTCTTAATTAATTAGTAAATTCTACAATCTTATATTGATGCCCTACCCCCATTGAGGCTTTTCTACCCGTAGGTGAAAAACATGAGAAGAATCTCATCTGCAGTCACGCTCAGGTTTTATGGCCAGCCATGAAAAAACTTGAGTCACTCAGTACTTTCAGATTCAGCCTCTTTTACGCAGAGGGAGGGAGGAGTGAAGACTGAAGACAGCATAGAAGGAAGAGGGAGGGAAAGTGGAAAGTAAAGCGGTTATGGCTGCTGGAGGGAAAGCACTGGCAGTGCGCGAATGGCGGGGCAGGGCAAGGTGTGCAGTGGCAGCAGCAAGCGAGGCCCTGGTGGCGGCAGGAGGCAGCAGGAGGCAGCAGGGGGATGGTGAGGGCCACATGGTGGGGCAGGTAGCAGCGGCATCCGTCTCACCCACCCTGCCCCACCCCACCCTACCCTCCGCAGCGGGTTGGGAAGAAGTGGGGCTGGCTGGAAGCCCACCGGAAGTCTTGCAGGAATATTCCTGCAACAGGTGCCTAGTTTTATTAATAAAAAGGCTACAATGTTATGCACAGTAGTGAAAATCTAAAACAACACAAAGAATGGCTGGTATCCATATTTTTAATAAATTTTTTTAGTCCGCCACTTTACTCAGGCAACTGAGACTAAGCATAGCAGAATATGACTCACCCATGAAATACGTAGAAAGGTAATGGGGGCACCAAAAACAAAAGCATGATGCCTGAGCTATCGTTCTTTTTAATCATATTTAGGCCATTGTAACTTAATTTCCTAAAGTATAATACATCTGTCTTTATTTTTTCTATTTTTTAAAATATATTTTATTGATGTTTTACAGAGAGGAAAGGAGAGGGACAGAGAGGTAGAGACTTTGATGAGAGAGAAACACCCATCAGCTGCCTCTTGCACACCCCCCACTGGGGATGTGCCCACAACCAAGGTACATGCCCTTGACTGGAATCGAACCTGGGACCTTTCAGTCTGCAGGCAGACACTCTATTCACTGAGCCAAATGGGTTTTGGCAATACATCTGTCCTTGAAGAAGAAGAAGAAGAAGAAGAAGAAGAAGAAGAAGAAGAAGAAGAAGAAGAAGAAGAAGAAGAAGGAGGAGGAGGAGGAGGAGGAGGAGGAGGAGGAGGAGGAGGAGGAGGAGGAGGAGGAGGAGGAGGAGGAGGAGGAGGTTGGAGGAGGAGGAGGAGGAGGAGGAGGAGGAGGAGGAGGAGGAAGGAAGGAAGAAGGAAGAAGGAAGAAGGAAGAAGGAAGAAGGAAGAAGGAAGAAGGAAGAAGGAGAAGAAGAAGAAGGTCCCCTCTTCTTCAAGGGCATATTTCAAAGCAAGGATGTTGGAATGGGCAATAAAAGATGACTCTTGTTGGATTGACTTCTTTATTATTATGAAATGCCCTTTGTCTTTTGTTAGAGCCCTTGTTTTAAAGTCTATTTTATCTTTTTATAAATATATTTTCCATCCTTTTACTTTCAGTCTGTTTGTGTCTTTCCATTTGAAGTGGGTCTTGTAGACAACATTTAAATGGGCCTTGTTTTTTGTTCATTCAGGCACCTTATGCCTTTTGATTGGAGCATTTGGCCCATTTACCTTAAAGTAATTATCGATAGGTATAGTTATTGCCAATGTTATTAACTGTTTATGACTGGTTTTGTAGTTCTTCTCTGATCCTTTCTTATTCTCTTCTCTTGGATGCTGATGTCTTTCTGTAGCAGCGATTGTGAACTAGTGTGCCACGGCACTCACAATGGTGAGCTGTCAGAATTTTTAAAGCATGCAATATCTGACTAGTCAGGGGCACTGACCTCTTTTCCTTTAGATTGTCAAATGAAAAATGACAACAGCCATCTGATGTTAATGAATCAAAATTATGCCTATTTTTTTCAGATTGGCCAAAAAATATGTTTTTGGTGTGCTGCAGAATTCTTGTAACTTGTGTATGGGTGCCATGAGATGAAAAACAGTTGAAGATCTATAGCTGTTCTATAGTATGGTGCTTCAATTCCTTTCTCCTTATTTCTTGTAAAAAATGTGGAGATGACTTGCTCCTGTTTCATGTGGATAATTTGCATGTGTGAAGATTTCCAGAAGCAACCCCACTTCTTAGTTCCTCTGCATCCCATGAAATCTGATCATAAACAACAACTGGCCTTCAGGGGTTCTGAAGAGAACATCCCTCCACGTGTACATGAAGTTGAGCAACAGGTAAATTCAGTCTTCATCATGAAGCAGGACTGGGTGGCTGCTTTCTGCTAAATAGACATCTATAATAATAAAAGGGTAATATGCTAATTAGACCAGACAAAGCTGCAGTGGGTGGGGGCTGTGGCAGAGGTGGTGGCAGGGGCAGGGGCCAAGGTCCTTGAACAAATTTCGTGCATCAGGCTTCTAGTCTATTGCCAGAACCTGCCGGCAATGAACAGTACCTGATTGAGGGGGTGAGGATGAGAAAAAAGACAGACAAGAAAAGATGGGGTTGGGAGGACTGAGACTGAACTCTGCATTCCCAAGTTTATTTCTTAGCTCGTTTTTATACAGCAAAAGCCGGGAAGTACAAGATACAGTACCTAAGTATTTACCCAGCACCACATCTTTGTTTCTGTAGGTAAGCAGAGAATTATTTCCTAATCTATACGCAAGCAGCAGGTTAAACAGTATATGTTATTCTTTACAAAGGTCAGTAGTATTTTTACATTAACAAGCTGCAAAACAAGCTGAACAGCACATTCTCATGAGAGCTATGACTTTTGTCCTACCAGAGCTGTGTCCACCAAGAGACCCCTGCTTTCAGGGCAGCTCCCAACAGTCCATATGTTAAAAAGTAATATAAAAATCATCCGAATGGTGGAATAAACAGGATGACTGCTCAACCAGTCACTATGAGGTGTCCCTTCCCTCCGTAGCTGGCAGGCTCTGAATGACCAATGACGAACAGGGAACCAAGGGTGGGTGGTGGTGGAGGGCGGGCTGGCTGCCAGCAGCTAGGGAAGATGGGCCAGGCCTAGGGACTGTACACACACACAGATTTCGTGCACTGGACCTCTAGTATTCCCATAACAGGTGTAGCTTTATTGAAGAAATCTAATAACTCTGGAGGTGATTTTACTTTACTATAAAATGGGGACAAAAATATATGTCTTCTCTATTGCACAGAATTTCCTTCGAAGGACATGTGATGTAGGGCATGTGAAAGAGCTCCCTGAGATTTCCAGAGGTGGGAAGGCTGTGAGAATGAGCACCTTAAACTTGATGAGCAAAAATACACTCTGTCTTTTCCTGGTATGTTTTTCCCTCTTCCATTCAGTTTTCCCATGGGAGGTGTGCGGAGTTTTTGAGCTGAGGGCTAAAGGAAAGCTTGCATTTTCTATTCCTATCAATGTTTTTCACAAGGGGTAATTTTAAAGACATAGGCAGACTCCTCTCTTGCCTGAAAATTTGAGTACTTAAATCTCTCTAGAAGATATTTGAAAAATTTCTATGTGATTTTAAGAGTAGAAATAATGTTAGCAGTAGCTTCATATCATATTCTGAAAAGAATAGAGGAGTAAATTACCCACCCCTGGTGCTATAGATGTAGAATTGTCTAAATTATTCAAACAAAACATAGAACCGGTGCTTGCACTGACTTGTGAATGATTCTCTTTGATGAGTTACTTCCCAATAGTGGGCACTCAGCTCTCATCTTCACTACCCTTCATTTCTCAGAATTTTCTATTACACAGTTGTTTTCATATCATAGAATTGTCAAAGCCCTAGCTGACTTCTCAACAACCAGAATCTATTTTTACTGGCTTTATCAAGAAAGTTAGTGCTGTTCATTCACCCAATTATTTAAAAAATAATAATAATAATAAAAATTTATTGATCCCCGTGTGTACTAGAAGAATGCTAAATACATAAGAAACAGAGATTGAAAGCAACGGTTCTTGCATTCAATGATGTCACCACTAAGTTGGCACATACAATTAAGGAGAGAAGTACAATACAATTGCAGACAGAGTGAGACAGAGAGAGAGAGAGAGAACACATTACTACAGAAGCACAGATAAAGGATTCCTAACTCGGATGTGCCCTCATTGGGTAGGCTGTAGAGAGGCTAAAAGCAGGGTATCATATATGATTGATTTATTTCAATAATAATTATGTTTTATAATATTCTGCTTAAAAATAACTATTTTTGCTAACATAACAGATCTAACATAAAAGATCTTTTGCTAACATGACAATCTTAGACTTATATTCATAAATATCTAGACTATTTCAAAGTAAAATTAATTACTGAAACATTAATTACTAAGTGTAAATTTGTTTACTTTAGCAACTTATTTTATATGGTACAGAAAAACTAGATATTTGAGTATGTTAGTAAAACATTCTCTTTTACCAAATTGAGAAACTGTTCTATAGACTATGTGAAATGTTATGTTCATAAGCTTTGCTAGTTTGCTATAAAATGCTGGCATATGATGCACAGTTCACAATTATTTCTTAGTTTTCTCTTTAAAATGAAAGTTATTAATAGTGACAAACTATAATCAATGTGTGTAAATGAAACTAATTAGAAGCAGTAAGGATAAAGGTAAACACTTTGTGTGCAGAGTATGCAGGGTATGTGGGAAGTGTTTTTGTTAAGGAAAAAGAGAATAACTTTATCCTAAAATAAAGTCCACTGCTTGTACCAGAATAAAAAAGAACAAGTTGTAAGATAAAACCATAATGGATGTGAAAAGCAATAGAAGTTTTGCAGATATGGAATTTAAATTCTAGTGGTCAAATCTGGCTAAGATTTAATAGGTTCTTAAAAACGAACATTAGTGTTGATAGCATATTGATTGCAAATGTTGAAGAGGAAATTTTTTTCTCTATTCTTTTAGATTCTTTTGTCTGCTCTAACAATCAAGTTGACATAAGATACATTAGCAGGAGAAAAACAAAATAAAGCTCAGTAATATGTCTACTTCCAGTATACATGGGAGACACCCAAGAATACTGATTAGCTCTCTGAAATGTCTGAAGCTAGATTTCAGGGGTAGAGAGTAAGTTATGGAAAAAGCACAGAAAATAAGAGTAAGGTTGTTATGAAGACTTAAGTCCTTTCCTTCTCCATTGATAAGAGCTTCTACATAGAGTTAAGGCCCTTCCTGATAAAGTGAAGGGACACCTTTAAGAAATAGAGATTTCTCTTATACATGTAAATGTCCTCAGATGATGTATTAGAGAATTGCACACCTGAAATCCATATAAGTTTATTAACCAATGTCATCCCAGTAAATACAATAAAAAAAGAAATAGAGTATATCCATATCGTATTGGGGAGGAGAGGTAAATAAATAACTCCATTGAAAATAAATAAATGTAAATGTATCTTACAAATGGGTTAACTATACCTCTATTTTAAGACCTTCTCTATTTTTGTTTCTTAAAAACCATCAGCCTAAAATAATCCTTAGTGCTTCCTGACAAAAACTAATTTTATTTTGTTTTCTCTCTGGAAAATGACAAAATTTTCTTGGATTATTGGTCTGCTCTTAAGTGGTTGTAAAATATTTTCTTTGCCATTTGAATAATGGACCTAGACAGTTAGGCTTTGTTATCAGAATTAGAGTCCCAGTGAACAAAATCGGTGCATGGGGAGGGGGGTTCTTTCAATTCAGCCTGCACCCTTTCCAATTGGGGACCCCATGCGGGATGTCTGACTGCCAGTTTAGGCCCAGTGCCAAGGATCGGGCCTAAACTGGAAGTCAGACATCCCTCTCACCATCTGGGACCACTGGTTCCTAACTGTTCACCTGCCTGTCTGATTGCCCCTAACTGCCTCTGCCTGCCAGCCTGATCACCTCTAACTGTCCTCTCCTGATGTCACCTCCCACTCTTCTCCTCTGCTGGCCAATTTGGTTCTGATTGGTTGGTTCCTATGCCAATATCAAAAGCTTCGCTTTCTAGGCAGCCATTGGCTCCCCAAAGCACCCAGATTTGGTTCTGATTGGTCAGTTTCAATGCCAGTCAGCAGCATAAGCTCTGCCTCATAGGCAAGCCATTGGTTCCCCACAGCACCCAGATTTGGTTCTGATTGGTCACTTTCAATGCTAATCAGTGTCAAAAGTTCCACCTCTTAGCTATTTGGTTCCCACAGCAGCCACCTTTGGTTCTGATTAGTCAGTTCCTATGCCAGTCAGCATCATAAGCTCTGCCTCATAGGCAAGCCATTGGCTCCCCACAGCACCCAGATTTGGTTCTCATTTGTCAGTTCCTATGCCAGTCAACTTCAAAAGTTCTACTTCCTAGGCAGCCATTGGCTTTCCATAGCACCCTGATTTGGTTCTCATTGGTCAGTTCCTATGCCAATCATCATTTCCAGGCCTATCTCTGGGCTTGATCAAAGAGGTGGAGCTTAACAGCAGCCCCCACAGAGCCAGAAAAGAAAGAAAAGCCTGGCTGCTGGTGAAGATCAGAAAGAAAGAAGGAGAGAAAGAGAGAGATAAGTACACTGATCAACACTGAGGCTGCAGATCAGACCCAGACTCACTTTCGGGGTCTCAGCCACCTGGGCAGTCAGTGCTGGGTTGCCAACTCCTCACCTCCTGGGCAGTCAGTGCTGGGTTGCCCCTCCTCACCTCCAATGGCCAACTGGGAGTGACCTAGGTGCCAAGGAGGTTCCCAAGACCCAGGTATGTGTGCAAATTAACCGCCATCTTTGTTGGGTTAATTTGCATACTCACTCTAATTGGCTATGGGTGTAGCAAAGGTATGGTCAATTTACATGTCTCTCTATTATTAGGTAAGATAATTTCCTGTGCTTTATATTGACTTTACAATGTCCTCAATTATGTAAAAGAACTGAGTCTTCTTACTTTTAAAAGATCTAAGGATTGTTTTAGTTATGTTACCTCTTATATTTACTTTTGAACACTTTCATTGTCACTCTAGTTAAATATGCAGACATCATTGTTTCTCAAGCACTTATGAATGATCTAACCAGGTATTCAAATTTCCTGACAAACATATGACATTTGCCTCCTTAAAAATTAATCCTAAATATCTTTTACTCCTAAAACCATATGTGGTATTTTCCAGAAAGCCCTTGAAAGTCACAAAGGATCTTTCACCACATAAAAAATAGATGCAAAATTAATTAGGTATTTTAGATATGTTGAATTGCATGGCAAGCAACGTCAATAAGAAAGGCTACTTGACCTCTTCTAAGTTACATTTTCATGGGAAAATGTTAATATTGACAAAAAGGAAATTCAGAGATGTCTTAAATTGCAGCAGACAAGAGGGTGAGGAGAAAGATACAAGAAAGGAATAATCAGTTAACAACTCCAGGACAAAACCAACAAAACATTGCTTACATTCCCGTGTATGCTGGACCTTTGAATTAACTCCCAGGTGACCTTTTCTATGTTATCTAACAGAGAATAGCCAGTTGCCCCTGACCCTTAGGAGCCTCAGCTTCTTACTTACAGATGAACTTTCCAGACAGTTGCCCACAACCAAGCAAAGGAGCAAACAAACACTACCCTAGAACTGGCTGCTAGGTCCGGGCCCAAAGGAGCCAGGCCAAGAGATGTGAGAGTTTAAAAATGTATTCCATTCTCTCACAGCGGCTGAGACAGTGTGTGGGTGTCAGCAGGGCAGAGTAGGGGGAAACAGAGGTCAGTCAGAGTTACCAGTTGGGGGCCAGGTGCAGGAGGTCACTGGAAACTGGATGAGGTGGTTTACTGGAATTAATCATGAAACCTACAATGAGAATAACAGGAAAATCTCGGGGGGAGGGGGCGGGGGGGGGGGCGGGCAGAGCCCCCAGCAGGGCATAATGGAGCTCCCAGGGAGTGGGGAGAGCCCCAAGCAGAGCACAGTGGAGTGCAAGAATGTGCCTAACACTGGCCAAACCTAGGACAACTGTCCTGAAGCAAAATCTCAAGGGATTGAGAAAATGCTCCAGAGAATGGCAGTTTTATCACTTATTTAGTGCAACCAGAGCAGGAGGTGGAAAAGGGTCACAAAAATCCACTGGTGATGGATTAGGGAGGCAGGAGGAAGCAAAGGGAGAGGGAATCGATGGGATTGGATAAAAAATAGAATAGAAACGTCTTTTACATTGGTTGGTACAGGATAGTTAACAGGTAACAACATAACAATAATCATGAAAGGTTTCCTGGTCTCCGGTCTGGTGGGAGGTTGTGCCCTGAAGGGTTTGGAGAATGGAAATTGCCCTGACATTCCAAAAGTGTGTTATTGTAGATTCAAAAAGACAATAGGCAGGCTCAGTTCGGATAAAGATTGACCTTTGTCAAGGACAGAACTGCCACTACCTCTTGCTTTTAGTTGGGTAGTTTTCATTTCAGACGGTCCTTTGTGATTACTTTAGGTTCTGAATTTGTAAGGCTGCCATGCAAGCCTCCCACCCCTATCGAAAGCTTGTCAGGTTTAGTATGTGGCCCTTTTTTCATCCGTAGAACTGATGGAGAATGATTGTGTGTTTTGTTTGAATATTACTGCTGCTTTAATGTTATATTTCCTGGATAAAAGGAACTCCTTGTTGCCTTTCTTTAAGCTATTTGTCACTCAAAATAATTTAGTAGATTATGCTTTTGTTAAATAGAAATGAGACATTTATGGTTTTCTCCTTGAGCCCCATAGAATTTAAAAACTTTTGAGTATCCATGGCAAGATGATTATCTGTATAGGTTCAATAAAAATTCACCCTCCTTATAACAAAACATAATTAGATATATTGATTATATACCCAGGGCTTACATTGAAGTGTCATATTAGAGGATAATGTGTGTAGAATCAGATACTGAGAGGAATTAGCTTGACATGCAGGCAGACAGGGCAGGGGTCCAGTGGAAGACAAAGGCAGATGGAACATAGGCAGGGACAGACATGCCGTTCCAGCAGCCTGACCACAGGAACCAGCCATGCAGACATAATAGGATGTTTCTCACTCAAAGTGGGGAGGCAAGTGAAACTGGGGAGGGTCTACCACAATACAGTGATGCTGAGGAACTGGGAAAGTTCGGGTTCATTGCTGGGCAAGAACAATTGAGGGAGTCAACTAGGTGATGATGTGGTTAGATACAAAAGCAGGCTTGTAGCAAATATTTATATACCCTTGGACCACAACATTTCATGGGCAGCCCATTATGCCCACACCTCCCCCTCGCTTCCCCCCTGCAGGCGGGGAGTCTGAATCTGCTTGTAATAAACTTTTCACACTTTTGCTTAAATCTCCTAGTTTGAGGAGCTCATTCTTCAGCATCACGAGACAGGACCCCTGGAAAAACCTTATGCTCACCTTTCCAGTTACCAATAGGATCAGACAGTTTTAAGGAACCAAGGTCAACTTTATGGCGCTAATGCCTACAAACCCTTTTAGAAAAAGGCAGCCTGGTGCCTGACTTATAGAGGCCCAGCCTTATAGATGAGTATGGAAAGTCACAACAAAGCGGGCTAGGTTGGACACCTCAAAGAGCAGAATCATCAAATTCTATAAGTACTGCAGGAAACCTGGTGACAAGTTCTTAGCTCAGCATCCTAGCCTCAAGAAGCTTTACAGGTTCAATCTAAAATTCCTTATAAAAACTTGCAACAAAGCTAACTTTAAAAGACTTCTGTGCTAATGAGTAGTTTTGCTGTACCTATATAAATAATCAGCCAAATCTAATGAGACCAAACTTTTTTGTGATTGAAGAGAGCCTTACTTTGACTGTGATTGATCAAATATGAGGCAGTTTTAGAGAGATTTTTTTATATTTCAAGAGAGTACTATAGCACGGCCTTGTGGGTTATCAGATTCTGGTCCTGTTCATTGTCTTTGAGCTAATTATCACCTCTTTGTAAACTTCAGGTGTTTTTACCCACCTGTTAGTCACACTACATCTTGTCATCTTGCACAAGTTGCCATCCTTTCCCAAATTTAAAATGTTTGCAATTTACTTCAACATCTGATGATAAGCTCCCAACAAACAATTCCTATTTTTCTCCTACCCACCCCTTCCCCACCCCTGACTTGGAGTCAAGGTAACTAATACCTGCCCAGATCCTCACTGGGACCCTAGACTGTCTTGTAGCTGGCATCCCCCACCCCAGGGTCTAAAAAACCCCTAAGCTGAGGCTAGATGATCTGAGATAAACCTCAGAGGACTCATCACTGCAGATGACATCAAAGCAAACTCCGTGGCTGAAGCTATAGCCTGAGGGCCACTCGGGGAGTTCACTGCAACTGCTGCACCTTCCATGCCCTGCTTTGGGAAATGTCATTACTGTAGACAATCTTATCAAAATCTCTCATGTCTTTGCCAAAAACATGCTGACTGAAAACTGGGAAATCCTTCAGCTTGCCACTGCCGTCCTCACAGCACCATCTAAAGATGCTTTGAGTTCAATGACTACGAGTCATCTAGACTGGGTTTACTGCTGGCTCCTACATTCATCTGTGTTCTCCTTTTTATTTCCATAGAAATGCCCTTATTAAATGCCAGATTGCTCACACCACACAGCAAATATCCTCTGCTGCCAAGACTCAGGAGATGGAGTTCAACATGGGCTAGCTAGCATTCTCAAGTTGTTCGGTGAAATGGCTGGTTCCCTGGAATACAAGACTGAGACTGTGGCAGGAGAGTAAGAAGCTAGGAAAATTCCTGGGCAAGTGAAATAGGGAAACGGAGACAAAAAAAAAAAAAAAATTAAACACAGCCAAACAGTTTGGGCAGTTTGCAGCTTGTGAATCACCAGACCTTATCTTCCCCAACCACAGACACTTGAGAGCCAATAAATGGTTTATACCTCTCCTCCCTAACCAGAGAATATACAGCCTAAATCACTGCTGTCTGGGATGACCTAAGATCCTTCAGGCCCAGGTCTTTGTTATGGTGAAGTGGAGGTCAGACGTAATCGTGGTCTCCCACAGCAATTGCAATAGCCGTGAATAACTTCTTCCTTGCCTGCTTAACATTGTCCTAGGCAGCTTTTGCTTTGACAGTGGCTACCATGATTTATTAGGAATTACCCAATAGTTAACACAGACCAAATGGAGTAAGCCAATTCCTAGCCATCTGTACAACACTGGACAAGTTACTCTCATTGAGCTCAGTCTACTCCTCACTCTTTTAGTCACATATATTATCATGGGACTTTTGTAAAGATAAAAATCACTAATGTTTGTAAAAGCTATCACATTGTCCAAAGAACCTGATGCTCTAAAAACTGCTAATGTGTCTCCTTCCTAACTTATCTCCTTAGCTGATCACTTAACTAACACACGGCAAGGTGATTTGTTTTGTATGTCATCCATATCAGACACTTCTTTTAAGAGCTTGCACATGATCTGCGGTAGTCTTTTTTTCCCTTCTATTAATGAGTGCATTTCAGACAAAAGAAGAGATCACACCTCCCACTGAGCCCAATGTGCAAGCAGCTGAAAAAACTAGAAATGTGGAGAGCGAGCAGCTGTAGCAGAAAAGCTCATATGAAGCCGGGATTTACACAGCTCCACAATCCAACCAGAGCCTTCCCCAGATTGGAATCTCCCAAAGGCCCAATTCCACTGCAGGCAGCAGACTGAGGACTGTCCTCTCGGTGCAGAGCAGCAGCTGCAGGCTCTCTCCTGGAAGCTGCTTTCTCTGACCACATTCTCTTTGCATCCATGTACTGTTTTAGGCTAATAACCTACAACCCTGTTGTATTCAACATTTCCAGTAAATGCAATCTTCTGGGGCAAGTATCACTTTCCAAAATTAATGTTCTCCTTTTATTAATACTTGTCCTCTCATATTGGGAAATGTGAAGAGTAAGTGCCTCTATCATTGGTCTCATTCATCTGTTAAGTACGTATCTAGGGGCCAGTACTTCAATCAATACATGCCATCTTTCAGAATTAAATTGCCCTCAGATAGGAAGCCAGAAAAAAAACATCTTTAGATGATGAAATACTTTTGTGTTTATCTTGGTTTCTTTTGTTTAATTGTTTTTGGGACAAGTACACAATTTTTCCTAATTTAAATATTACCTGTCAAGGTTTGTAATCAGCCAAAGGCTGCCTTGTATAAAAGGGGTGGGGAGAGTATTTCCTGATTTCAAAATAGTGTGATTCTGAAAGCATTTTTTAAATGTGGTAAATTTAAACTTATTAAGAATAGAAGGGACAGGCTATCAAAATAACACCTGTGTTAATTGATTGGATTAAAGAAATGATTTGTCTTATCAAAGCTCAGATCATTGCTCACCTGCAGAAAGAGAGGCACACTCAGGGGAAGATAGGCCATGAATATACTCATGGTCTTTCACCCCACCGAGTGGGGTGTTCAGTTTTCACCAGCCACAGAGATTCAGACAGATTGCTGCTCCTATTTATTGGAGCCTATTGTATTGTTTGGGTGTGGGGAAAAATAAATTATTTTAGTAAAGTACAACTTCACATTGTCAGTGGTCAGCCAACTGAGCTAGTTAGCCCAAACTGTCCCACTCTTAGCATTTAAAGTCCTGCATCCTGTGGGAGGTCACCTATTGTCTTCACTATCAAAAATGTGTAAACAAGGAGCCCAGAAAGCTGGTGAACCTTGAGCCCCTGGCAAGGTCCAGAGCTATGCACCCAATTGTTTAGTCCAGCAATGGTGGTTCAAACAATTTCCTGACCAAATAGTCTCAGAGTAAATCTTTCTAATATTTACTGACCTTTAAATTAGTCTGTTACCACAATTGCCTGCCTGACTAAGGGCAATATGTGTATTCAAAATTGAATAAAAGGTTGCCAAGGCCTGAGCACCAGAGGAAGTACTTCTCCTTGCTTTGGTCTTCCCTCCTGGCCCCCAATATTTCTAAATTATTACTTCTTGTCTCCTCTCTGCATTTGGGCATGGTCTTTCTGCAGATCCCAAACCCTAAACCACACAGGACATGGATAATCACAGCCTGCTAGGAACTCTTCACCAGGCAAACCTGAGTTGGTCCACTTAGCATTGCACCTTCTCCTTTGGTCCTTTCTCATTTTTGCACCTTTATGGTGAACTATGATAATGAAACTGCTTATTCAATAGTTTACTCAATTTTTTTTCTATAAGCAACATTTCAAGGTGAACTACATATGGGCCTGTTAACTCTGGGCACACAACTTGGTGGTGTTAGCAGTGCTCACCTGGGAAATAGCAATCATAGCAGTTATTTTAAGAGATAACTTAATATAGAGAATTGTCCACCAGTAAGAGACTGAACATACAGACAATAGCCAGATCATATATGACCCACAACCTCTGTAAACATCAGCCAAGTGTGATTAGGATTTAGTCAATGACAACCAGCTTCTCTATTTTTGCCTCTGCTTCCAACTCTGGACCAATTTGAGAAGACCAAATATGCCCTCAGCACCAAACACATAAGATGCCCCACTTCTAGCAAACCCACTTGCTGATTCTTCATACCAGCTCCCTCCAATTGGGACACACCTGAGCCCTCCTTTAATTTTTATTTTTCACTATAAAGTTTTCCAACTCACATACTTGCATTCCACTCTGCCCTGAAGATTCAGATACATGCAAGTGATGGTGGGTGACAAATGATAGCCTCCATTTGTTCTCATCTGAATGGTCTTTGCCTATTTCTACACCAAGTATTGGTTGTCTGGAAAGCCAATACAGGAGGATTTAAGTTGTCACAGAGGACATAACTGCAGAAAGAGCTTCCTACCAGTCCCAGGGCTGGGAACCAAGGGAAGAGTTAAATTATTATCACCTAGATGCTTGGAGAGAGCCTTCCTCCATTGACTTGTGATGATAATGTGCCATGAACATAATACTCTACACCATAGATTCAAACACACGCACACTTACATATACTAACATCATAAAACTAGAGGCCCAGTGCACGAAATTTATGCACTGGAAGGGGTGGGGCCCCTCAGTCTAGCCTGCACCTTCTCCAATCCAGGACCCCTCGGGAATGTCCATCTGCTGGTTTGTGCCACACTTTTAATAGACGACAGTGCCATTTATTTTTTCTTTTTATGCTTAAACCCAGTGGAATTAGTAGATATTCAAAGTGTGTATACATTTTGGGGAGACACCTGTATATCTCTAGTCAGTGGTGAAAGGAACCAATGGCGGATTTGGAACCCCCAGACAGAGGACCTCACTCACTCCCCATGTATCTCCCCACTCCACTTTCCACCTTTGTGAGCAGCAGAAGAACTAATGTTTTCTCTCATTAACTCAGTAAAGCACATTCTGTCACCTGCTGCCCTGCAGGAGTGCGCTAGGCTCCAAGCAAGCAAGGCTCAGTCAAGGCAGCCTTGGCTCATGGGTGCCGGCACCCAAAGTGCACGTTGCTCCTCTGCCATCACCCCAACTATCCCACCATTTCACTGAGAGGACAGAACTCCTCACCTCCTCTGGGTTCCTGATCTTGAACGCTGACTGAAGGTACCTCAGTGAGGGCTGCCTGCACCTGCTCCCACCTCAGCATCTGCATTAGCCCCATGGAGGTGATCTCATCACTGTACTGGTCTCCGCAGGAACAGAGCATCACCACACTGCCCTCTCACTGTCATCTCACAGACACCCACCCTCAGCACCCAGAATACCCAAACACTCTCCCAAGGACATGAGCATGCCAGAGGGGATGTGCATACATCCTGTGGGGATGTGGGCATGCTGAGGTTGATGGGAGTGCGGCAGAGGGGTAGGGGGAAACTTTCATGCACCATGGTCTGCGACTGTTGTGGGCGTACGTGGGTGACAGCGCACTGAGGGATGTTTGCACACCAGGGGGGAGGAGAGGATGTGCACACAGGAGGCCTGCAGCTGCACAGATCTGCAAACCCCAGTGGTGCAACCAGGAGGACTTCAATCAGGCTCACCACAAAGGCTGCCCCTGTGATTGCCAGGAGGCAGGACTTAAACAGTCACTCCTCGGCACTGATGGTCTGCAGCACTACTTCAGCTCAGCCCGCAGGCTCCACTTGGTGCAATAATGGCTGCCACCGCTGCTATATGGGGAATATAGGCCACCCTTCCCTACCCCACTTTCCCCAACCAGATGCTCTCTGCTTGTGCTGCCTCCAAGCCTGTAATGGCCTGGGAGAGACAGGATGCCTGCATGCACTGCCCACCAGCCCAGAATACGTGGCCTCAGGCAATGAAGGCAGGCGTCCTGCCCCGCCCACCAGCTGCTCTGCATCTGCACGCGCTGCCCACTGGCCCAGAAAGCCTTTGACAGCATGCTCTGGGTGGGTGGGCAGGAGTCCCGCCCCACCCAAGCGCCTCCGGGCCTCCATGCCTGCACACTGCCCTCTGGCCCTCCGCAGGCGGGGTGGGGTGGAACACCTGCATCATTGCTGTGACAACAGAAGGTTCCCAGCCCAGCTGCCACCATCTTTGTCACAGAGTGACCCTCAATTTACATATTCCCTCCTTATTGGCTGTGGGTGCTGCCATCTTTGTCATGTAGTTTTGGTCAATTTGCATATTCCCTCTATATTATATAAGATTATAAATATATATATATATATATATATATATATATATATATATATATATATACCTAAGTGACCAGAATGTTTGGAATGACTGGAGTGACCTGTCACTATGATGTTCATTGATGACCAATGGAGAGATAC
Organism: Pipistrellus nathusii; assembly: GCA_963693515.1. NCBI lineage: Eukaryota > Metazoa > Chordata > Mammalia > Chiroptera > Vespertilionidae > Pipistrellus > Pipistrellus nathusii. The sequence continues at coordinate 64,673,020 of OY882867.1, forward strand.
TTAATGCAGGAGCTGCCCACTTGACTGTGGGTTAAGTGTGCTCCCACAGTCAACCTCTTGCAGCTGACCAGCAGCTCCCCTGCTCCCTCCCTGTGCTGGCTAACCTGCCGCAGACCCTACCCCTGTCCAGCAGGCCCCGGCCTACAGCTGGTGACCAATGGCTGGCAGCTGGCAGGAAGGCTCCAACCGGCAGCCAGAAGGCCTCAATCTGCCCTGATTGCCACCAGGCCTAAGGACCCCACCTGTGCATGAATTTTGTCATCCTATATAATAAAAGGGTAGTATGCAAATAGACTTAAAGGCAGAACAACTGAACAACCAATCAAAACATAATATGCTAATGCATGCTAAGGCTGTTCAACCACTCACTATAATGTGCACTGACCACCAGGGGCAGATGCTATGACCAGTAAGTTAACTTGCTTCTGGGGTCCGGCTGATCGAGACTGAGCAAGATGGGCCGGACATGCCCTGGAGCCCTCCCCTGATCCCTTCTCAGCCCAATCATGCACTGGTGGAGTCCCTTAGCCTGGCCTGTACCCTCTCACAATTCAGGATCCTTTGGGGGATGTCAGAGAGCCAGTTTTATCCTTGGGAGGGTGCCAGAAGTAGGGCTCATGGTTGGCGAGCGCTGCTGCAGCAATGCAAGCCTCTCCTGATCAGGACTGATTGACCACAAGCAGGCACAGTGGGCTGGGATGAGTGGGAGCAGCAGGTAGGAGCTGCAGGTGGTATTGGACTACAGGTTTCAGCCTGATCCCTGTAGGCTACCCAGAGGAACCCCACCTGTGCATGAATTCATGCACTGGGCCTCTAGAACTATAATAAGAGTGAAATTAATGTTCCTTACTGAGGGCCCACTCTGTATCAGGCCATTAAAAATCTACAGCATGTATTAGTAGTTCAAAGTATGGTTCAAAAAAACCCTAGGATTCTCAACACCCCTTTTAGGAACTCTGTAAAGTCAAAACTAATTCCATAATGCTAAGAAATTATGTCTTTGCTCATTGTGTTGCATTTGTATTGATGATGTAAGATTAATTGTTAAAAATATTGATGGCACTTAGCATGAATCAAGGAATAATCACATTCTTCACAGCCATGCACTTGTAAGAAAATAAATAATAAATAAATAAATAAATAAATAAATAAATAAATAAATAAGTAAATACTTCACTTAAGGTTGTTTTTAATGAAGCAGTAAAAAATATTAATAACCTAAATGATTAAATGAAAAGTACACACAAAGCTGCATGTATAATAGAAGTATTATGGTTGTCTGGAGGCAAAGCACTGCGTGAGTATTTGAGTTGTCAGCTGCACTTGCCATTTTTTCATGGAATACCATTTTACTTGAAAGAACAGCTGATAAACAAATGATGGTCTTCAGATTTGGATAACTGGAGATATTTCTTGCAAATGAACAAAGTAAACCTGTCACTTTAAGAAAAACAGCTAACAATATTTGTAGCCACTGATAAAATTTGAACTTCCCAGCAAAAATTCAAATTTTGAAGACTTGTATTTACCATATGAGCTTAATAGCTTTCCAATACTTAAAGATTTTTTTGATCCAATATGTAGTGAGTTTAACAAGTATGACTTATTTTTATATCCTGTGATAAAATGTATCAATATATGAAAGATCTACATAACTCAATAAACCAATATATTCCAATTGACCCAGGTACAAAGCATAATAAATCAGACATGGGTTAAACTCCATTCAAAGTGTAAGTCAAACCAATCAACTTTAATATTACAGAGTACAAAATGTTCATTTGTATGTTTTTAAGGGTCCATATTTTAAATAATCTTTTATGACTTACTACTTGTTGCGTTAGGTGGAATATCAAAGGAGAATATTGACAATTATCTGAAAAGTCTATAAGAGTATTCTCTTTTCCAGCTGAATATGTGTGCTAGACCACATTTGCTTCATGTACTTCAGTCAACACAGCATACTGCAGCAGATCAAATGTAGAGATGTATATGAGAATCCAGCTGTTGCAAAGAAGGGACTGGAAAATTATAAAGCAATGTTTCTCCCTAAAGTTATTTTGAAAAACATAGTTATTTTAATTAAAAATATGTTATTTGTGTTAACATGTAATGGATTTCTTATTGCAGTTTTTAATAAATTAATGCATGAATGTTATAAAATAGTTGTTTTAATTTCTAATACAGTAAATATCAATAGATATTTATAACTCATATAAATAAAAACTTCTTTAACTTCTCAATAATTTTTAAGAGTTTAAAGAGTTTTAGGTCTAAAGTGTTTGAGAACTGCTATTTTAGATATTTTATCCTCATTCATTCTTTGAAATACAGTCTTCAAAAGAGCTATTAAAGACTCAAATAAGATAAATAACTTGCTGAAGGCAACTCAGCCAGTTAGTAGGTACCAAAGTGTATATAATTAGTCATTGGATGTGTGCACTGCAGACAAACATAGTACAAAACAGACAGACATGGCAAAACAGGAAGAAAGAACAGAACACCAGACATCGGATAGTTCAGTGTTCAGCAAACCATGGCGGCTCTTTGGCCCCTCAAGTGTGGCTCTTGCACAAAATACCACAGCCTGGACAAGTCTATTTTGAAGAATTGGTGATAAAGAAGTTTAAGTTTAAAAAATTTGGCTCCCAAAATAAATTTCAATCATTGTACTATTGATATTTAGCTCTAATGAGTTTGCCAACCACTGGGAGTTGATCAAGAGATAGTTGCTCAAGTAGGAAAGTGAAGGTAGTAGAATACATCTTTTTGTTACCAGTTCCACAGAAATTTTGCATGCCCTTAAGTTCTGTTGGAGAATCTTTTAATCATTCAAAGGGACATCTAATATCCTGCTAGCTTTTGTGAGGGCTATAGTCCATTTGGCTGGGACATACCCAGTGATGCTTACATATTAGTACCTGGAGCTTCTAAACTCTATAAGATGTCTGAAATGACTTAGATTCTTAGGATGATACACAACATTTTGCCTTCCTCAATAAATGTTTATGGCAGTAGTTGGCAAACTCATTAGTAAACAGAGCCAAATAGCAACAGTACAGTGATTGAAATTTCTTTTCAGAGCCAAATTTTTTAAACTTAAACTTCTTCTAAGGCCATTTCTTCAAAATAGACTTGTGGAAGAGCCACACTTTAGGGGCTAAAGAGCCACATGTGGCTTGCGAGCCACAGTTTGCCAACCCCTGGCCTAGGGAATGAAGGATGGTAGGGGCTTATTTTCATTGAGTGCCTGTGGTCTGAATGTGTCATGCGTAATATCTCATTTATTCCTCACAACAGTTCGTGGAAGGTTAGAAGTTTCCTCATGTTGAACATAGAACCAAGAATAAGGCAGAAAGAGGTAACTTGCTCTTGGGGGGAAGATGAGCAAGGGCAAAGCAGGCCTGCCCTTCCAAAGTCTGGGCTCTAGGGGGAGGCCAGATTCTAAAAATGAGGGTAAAGGGCCAAACCAGCATCTCACTTATCAGAACTGGAACAGTCAAGACTGGAACAGGCACCTCCTTTTAAATTCACAAAGATTTGGTTTAGGTGATATCCTACGGTCTGCAGCCAGATGTTTCCAGTTGTGGGAAGTGTAGAGCTATAGAGACCAATGCCTAAGCAAGACCTGACAATGAGAGTCATTATTTAAAGACATTATCTTTAAATATTATTAGCATTCCAATGTGCTACTCTCACTTGAGATGAATTTTTAATGTATTTAATTTACATTATTCACTATTCCAAATTTCTGTATTTCTTGACAGCTAGCTAACTAAAGATTGTAAGGGAGGCTAAAATTCCACTGTATTTGAGTATGTGTTGTCAAAAAGATTTTCATGTCATTGAACATTCACATGATGTTTTTCCTAATTATATGTTTACAAGTTATAACATTTGTGTATTTATTGAACATTGATGCATTAATGATAATTTGTGCTTCTTTCCATGAACATGTGGGAAAGTCAGGAATGGGTATTTTTCCATGAGTGGAAGATATTAGACTATTTTTTCTTTATTCCTGGAAAGAAGGATAGGTATTTGCCTGATTCAGGATAAACTTGTAGTCTTACTCAAAGAAACTTATTCACGTGAACCCACAAGAAAGCTAGATGCTCCAGTAGGTCACTGCCAGCCTTGTGACCTTGACAATGTCCAGAGTTCAACACCCTGGGACCACATGCCCCAAGATGTAATTCTTATAAGAGACCAAACCAGAAAATATGTTGGCTTCTAGGTGCTGAGATTTAATCCTGCATTATTGGCTCACTGTTAGAGCCGTAAAAAAGGTTTTCATAAATTTTTTTCGTAAAATATTAAATAGGATTAACTTGATAAATAGGACAGAATGGGCTGAACATGGGAGGAACAGTGGAGCTTACGTTGCGTTAGAATTCAGATCACTCACTTCATCTCAACATGTCTGTTATCTTCTTGCAATGTTTCTGCCAAGGGTGCTCCTGCAGTCCCCTGTTCTGTGCTGTGTCCCCTGTCCTCTAAGAGCGGATGTAAGAGTTGTCTCTTCCATGGCATTAATCATAAGGGAGTCATTTCTTCCTCAGAGCTAAGGCTGCTGAGTTTGTCTTAGGTGTCACTTATGTGTTGCTGGTGGAATGGGTGTTTGTGTTCATGTCTTCTCTTTGTTGGAGAGAACCGCCTCTACTCTGGCTTCCTAACTTCAAGATGCACGTGTTACGGTCTATCCTGCAAGCTTCTGTTTCACAGAAACTGGTCACTGTGCTCTGTAGAAATTGCCTGGGCTTTTTCAAGCTGTCTGTGATTGGCTAAAACTAAATCTGTAATACAACATTAAAAAAAAAACAACAATACTATTTCCATACAACTAACTTATATTCTCCAAAACCCCTTCTAATAACAAGTTTGAATGTGTATCTCATACTCTATAATTTCTTTGCCTCTAATTGAATGAAGAAACAAACTGCTGGATACTGTCTTTGATTGTCCTAGTTCCGTGGTCAACAAACTGCGGCTCGCGAGCCACATGCAGCTCTTTGGCCTCTTGGTGTGGCTTTTCCACAAAATACCATGGCCTGGGCGAATCTATTTTGAAGAAGTGGCGTTAAAAGAAATTTAAGTTTAAACAATTTGGCTCTCAAAAGAAATTTCTGGTGATATTTGGCTCTGTTGACTAATGAGTTTGCCAACCACTGTTCTAGTTCAAGGACCATGAGAAACAAAGAGGGGAACTTGAATAGTAAAATAACACCTGGAGATTGAGGCATCTGCTGCAGCCCTTGAGAAGCCGATCTCCAGACATTTGGTTTGAGCAGCCTGTACCTTGCCATGTAACTTGAAGTGGTTTTTACCCCTTGTGTTGGTTTTGCTTGTTTTTTGTTTGTTTGTTTGTTTGTTTGTTTGTTTTTGACTGATATACTCTGAATGGACAGCTTTAAGATTGAGCCTTTAGCAAGTGATTACCACATGGCATTTGAACCTTGTCAGGTCATCAAAGTTGATGACAGTTTCAACAACAGGAAAGTGGCTCTTTATAAAGGCTGAGCTGAAGGCACCAGGCCAAAGAATCATACCCAGAAATCTGCCACATGGATCTTGGACCTGGCCTGCTGCAATCTGACCTTAAATTCCACACATGTGGCTTAGACTCATGTTGAGTACAATGGATGGGCAAAGTTATCCTATTTTACTGCTTCACAGACAGAACTATTTGCAGTGGTGTTCTACAGAGTATGAGTGACGGTCCAGCTGTAGTACCATGTCTAGGCAGACAGAAAGAGATTGGTCTCAAGCTCCAATTCCATTCTTCATTCAGGAATCAGAAGACTATTATCCTGAATCTTGCCTATAGGCCCAAGAACCACTCCACCATTTGGTTTGAAACTGGCTTTAGACAGTTTGAAATTAGTCTTCACCCAAAGAAGAATAAATTTCACTATCAAATAAAAAGACATAGAATCTTTGTTATAAAGAAAATATGTCCACTTCTTAGATTGTTTCAGTCTTCCTGTTATAATAGAATAAGAACAATTAAGGAATGAATATAAAATAACAAAAAGCATACTGGTTAAGCAGAAGCAAGAGAAAATTGCTTAGGAGGATGGTTGAGACGTGAGCTGACAGACTAAACAGACATGAAACAAATCAGAACTAAAGGTCAGAATAGATGGACAAAAAAAGGTTCAAACTGCTTTGGAAAAGGTATTTCAAAAATAAAACATTTTATCTCAGTGGTTCTCAAACTCCTGACATTAGAATTATTGGAAGACTGCACTTCAGACCAAATAAATCAGAATCTCTGTGGGTAGGACCCATCACCAGTGTTTTTAAAGCTCCTAGGTGGTGCCAACATGCAGAGAAGTTTCCGAAGCAATGTTTAAACAGGAGACTGTTAAATTGTTTTAATTGTTACTAACTCAGAAAGAGTGCCTCGCACTGAACAAAATCTAGCAAAGGAGGAGAGGAAAGATGTCAGAGAGCAAACTGGAATGACCCCTCCAGCGGGTACCAGAATCCAAGAAACCATTAAGAAGCATCCTTTGAGAGCCACAGAACAGTGGAGATCTGTAAGATCAGCAGTGTAAAATTCTCAAAGCAATCCTGAGAAAACTGCAATGAGAAACAATTATTGCAGATAGAGTGACAGAATTAGGACCATGCCTCAAGTGTTTATGAAATTAGGAGACTAAGATGAAGTACATTAAAATGGAAGCCATGAGCCCTAGCTAGTTTGGCTCAGTGAATAGAGTGTCAGCCTGGGGACTGAAGGGTCCCTCCCCCAAGGGGACAGGCCTAGGTTTCAGGCTTGATCCCCAGAAGAGGATGTGCAAGAGGGAGCCAATCAATTATTCTCTTTCATCACTGATGTTTCTCTCTCTCTTTCCCTCTCCCTTCCTCTCTGAAATCAATAAAGATACATTGAAAACAAACAAATAAAAATAAAACAGAAACCACGAAGAACAATCAAGTTCTGGGTTAGCTGTTAGTGATGGGAGAGCACTACCTGCTGGAATTACATAAACCAGAACAATGAAAGCAAAAAAGATGTTAGACAATTAAAAAATTTGGCAGAAACCAAAACTCTTTGATTTCATATCTCTTGCTTGGAAGACCTACAAGGTTGAATCTAGAAGATTATATGTTGAAGATATTTCTTCAATGGGTAGTGAAAGAATTTATCTGGCAGGTAAAATTAGAATAATCAACTTGATTACACAGCTTCCTTCTTGAGAATCCGCTGTGTAGGAAGCACAGTTGGAGATCTGCTCTTCTATACCTATGGTTTACAGGGGCCGCCCTTCCTGCAGGGAATAAGGGAGATTATGATGTGGAGGGCATATCTACCTAATCCCAATGTTGCTTCACATCTAAGCCACATTCTTCAGCTACTTTATCATAACAGTTTTTTATTTTACCTTTGCATCAATTTTTTTGTCTCTCCCTATTCATTCAGAACTTGATTTGGGAAAGGTTTATTAAACATTGACCTCCTGAAAATCCTGATATTTTCTAGTCTTTACCAGATTGTAATTTCCTCCATGGAAGAGACCCTCATATTTGTGTTGGCAACAGTGCCTCACACACTGTCTTACCCATTCCAGTGCCTCTACAAATATCTGAAATGAGGAATAGTACTGGTCTTTCCCTACCTGTCCACCCTGTCTTAAGAATCACAGTCTCTGCCTGGCCAGCTGGCCTGGCTCAGTGGTTGAATGTCAACATATGAACCAGGAGTCACAGTTGGATCACCAGTCAAGGCACAAACTCTAGTTGCGTGGTTGATCCCCTGTGTGGGACAAACAGGAGGCAGCCGATCAATGCTTCACTTTGTCATTGATGTTTCTCTCCCTCCCTCTCTCTTTCTCTCTGAAATCAATAAAAATATATTTAAAGAGCAAATCATAGTCTCTATACATGAGTAACTAGCACTCACTTCTTCCACTTCTTACTAAATGCTGAGAGAAGGAACTCAGCATTTCCCCTTCAGCTAGAGCTGATTTCTCCTTCAGCTCTGACAGCAGTTGATGGTGACTTTTGTCCCGGAAGCACTACCTCTCTTTAAATGTCAAGGTCCAGAGAAAATGTGAAGTCTGCTATTGGGCCTTGGAGCTGAAACCAAGGGTTCTGATTTAACTTACTCTGATTCCATATGGAGTCTTAACACTCTATTCAGTTTCTAGCCTCAGCCTCAGCTCTTTCCCTAATAAGTCATTAACCCCCTGAGCAGCCAGAAACATTGGCCTTGCCTTGACGGAGGGTCACAAGGTATGGCTTCTGTATAGCTAAAGATAATAGCTTGACCTAAATTATGTTTCTGACCCTGAGCCCTAAGGTGGAATGACCTCTGGCTTCTTCTCCATGAAACCAGATCGAGGAACTGGGGAGATCCTGAGAGCGGTCTTCAAAGTCCTGAAGAAATTACTAACCGCTTCTCCTCCAGCCATCAGCTTCCAGCCTGACCTTGAACCCCTAGCCCATGGTGTCTTGTGATTTTTGTCCTATACATGTGTAACCTACCCGCATCAGGGAGTTTGTCTTTTGAACATTAGCTTCCCATTCTCCTGGGTGGTGCCATTCATGGCGAAATAGTCATATAGTTCTGAGGGTTTAGTGTTTGCCCTGCCAGTACCAGGTGGACGAACTTTTTCTGTTTGGTAACAGAGTTTAGCCTAACATCTAGGCCAGTTTGCCAGCAATGAACCCAGGAGAATGTGGGGCAGAATCTGAGACAGAATTCATATTGCATCTGCACGGTATCCTTTGGGCAACTTCATCTCAGTCAGATGAGGAATTTAATATATTTCATATCCCAAAATGAGGAGACATCCCCTCATATCCTCTCTTTAGAATTGGCTTATATACCAACTTCCTTTTTTTTTTTTTTTTTTTTTTTTTTTTTTTTTTTTTACTGTTGACACTATTACCAAAATCTTCATGCCCCCTTCTCCTCCCTTCATCTAGCCCCTTCCGCCTTCCCTCTGGCCAGCACCACACTGTTGTGCATATAAGTTCTTTGGAAGGGATTAGCCCAATCATTTTTGTAATCAAACTCTATCTCCTTTATCCAACTACCACAAATAACTAGGTGACAGATTCTCTTTCTAGAATTTAAATGGCATAATGCTTTTTTTAACAGGAGTAATAGCACTATGGGTTTAAGAATCCATAGTATCTAAGGAATTTTCTTAACCTCATTTGTTTAAAGGATGGATGTTGAGAGGATTTTTGTGTAGATTCCTTAAAATCCAATGCATAGTTAAATTCTGTCTGTTCAGAATAGTGCCATAAATAATTTTTCCAGGCATTGTCTAAGAGTATTAAAGAGCCTTCAGCAGTATGCCAATGCTGGCTACCCCAAGCCTAATTCCAGAGAGGTTACCAGTCTCTTCCATTTCACCCTGCTTGGAATACCTTCAGGATGTGACACCCATGCCTGAATAAAATGAAAACATTCTAAGGAACAAAAGTCCAGATTATCTCTTTTTGTTACATATACTCTATTATTTTCCATTCTAAGGCCTAAGCACTTTTTCTTTTTTCCACATTCTTTGGATAAACCTCAATTTCAAAATATGTTTAAAAAAACAGTCTCACTCTGCTCTAACCGGTTTGGCTCAGTGGATAGAGCATTGGCCTGTGAACTGAAAGGTCCCAGATTCAATTTCGGTCAAGGGCATGTACCTTGGTAGTGGGCACATTCTCCAGTAGGAGATGTACAGGAAGCAGCTGATGGAAGTTTCTCTCTCATTGATGTTTCTAATTCTCTATCCCTCTCTCTTCCTCTCTGTAAAAAATCAATATTAAAAACAAAACAATCTCACTTTATTTCTCATATATTCAAATTAATTTCCCTGTGACTTTTTAGAATGGTAGGTTAATTTATGTTTCAGACACTAGATCCTTGTTAATCTGTTTTAGCCCAAACTCAGCGTCATCAACCCAGAACTGCCAAGGTCTCTGTGTTTCGCACACTGATTACTCACCTAATGACAAGTTTTATTCCTGAATTTTAATCAGGTCTATTCTAACTTTTAATTACTTTTAAAAATGAGATATTTTTAAAAGAATCTATACATATTTGGCATGATCATAAATAATTTTAAAAAGAAAACTCTCATTCTGGAGACATCTGAAAGACTCATCAATTAAAGTAAATAGGACAGGGCACTTGCAAGATTGAATTGCATTTTTTTCACACCAGATTGGGGCAATTAATAAATTACACTGTATGGACATCAACAGCACATGTATTTTAAACTTGTGTCTTAAATTACTAAAATGATTTAATTACAAAGCCGAGTTCTCTCACTGCAGAAACATACTTGCTGTGTATCACACTAATCCTTTGGTCACTAAATTTTTCTTCCTCATTGATATAGAATAACAGTATGCCCTTCAAATGACCTCATTCTGTGATGGTCAGAACCCCTCCAGCTCTATGTAGCTTTTACCAATTGTCAGATAAGACCTTGTACTATAAATCAATACGTCAAGAGAAAGGCATCTTCTTCACTCTGGGAACTAAAAGAGGAATCTCAGGTGCGTACCCTGCCGCTCAGACATTGCCACTTCTATTTCTCCTTCGCTTGAACTTCCATTTATGTTGGAAAAGGCTTGTTAGTAAGACTAGCGAAGGTAAGGAGTGATTGGACAAATATAGACAGAAAAACATTGCCTTTGAAATGCAGTCTCTTCTTCCCAAATACTCAAGTTGCAAAAACTACCTTGAAGAATTTTTATTTCTACTCGGCAACCCCATGCTACTTCACAATTGTGACTTCAGTTACAGATTAGAGTTGTTGTCAGGTTTGGGAAGAAGAGAGAGTATTAGATTTGATAAAATCATATTCAACTGGAAATTGCTCCATTATTTAAATTTTAATTGTAAAAAAAAAAAATACTAAACACATCAAAAAGTACAGAAAGTACCATAAAAAAAACACCTTTATCTATATTTCAAGAACATAAACACTGTATTATTTTGTTTCAGATTTTAAACTAAATAAAATATTGCAGATGCAGCTGGAGTTCCAGTTGAAAGTGATCCAAATTCAATTTTTTTTCTCTCTCTCCAGTAGCAACTGTTAACATTGTTTAACCAGTTTTTGTATTGTAACTACCTATTATATATCCACTAGAGTCCTGGTGCACAAAATTTGTGCACTGGAGTGGGTGGGGGGGAGGTGTCCCTCAGCCCAGCCTGCACCCTCTCCAATCTGAGACTCCTCAGGGGATGTCCAACTACCAAATTAAGCCTGATCTGGATTGGTCCTAAACCAAACTCAGACATCCCTCTCCCAGTCCAGGACTGCTGGCTCCCAATCACTCACCTGCCTGCCTACCTAATTTCCCAAAACTATTTCTGCCTGCCAGCCTGATCACCCCGTAGCCACTCCTCTACCAGCTTTATCAATACTTAACTGCTTCCCTCCTGGCCTGTTCACCCCTAACTGCCCTCCCCTGCCAGCCTGGTCACCCTCAACTGCCCTCCCCTGCCGGCCATCTTGTGGCCACATGGTAGTGGCTATCTTATGTGAGGCATGACAGTCAATTTGCATATTACTTCTTTATTATATAGGATGAGCATATTGTATTATAATATGAGTTCATCAAATTGACATGAGTGATATGCAATATGCATTGCATTGTAGTTTGCTTTCATTCTTAATGTTTTAAAATCATATGTATATTAATACATATGAACCTCATTCATTTTTAACTACACCATTTAAGTACACCATTGTATAAAAACACCACAATCCTTTCACTTAAATGATAGCTATTAAATTTGTTTCTAATTGTTTATTTTTGCATAATTATAACTATGATATATTAGAACTTATTTCAGACTAGAGGCGCAAAGCACAAAATTTGTGCAAGAGTAGGCCTTTCCTCCCCTGGCTGCCAGCACCGGCTTCCCTCTGGCACCTGGGATCCAGGCTTGCTTCGCAGCCTGGCTTCATCTGGAAGATCCGGAAGGATGTCTGGTCTAATAAGCATATTACACTTTTATTATTATAAATTCCTCCCTATCTTGTTCTATCACCTTGCTTTTATACTCTCAAATATGTTATTATTTTTTTAATTTAAGGTCATATTTATTTATTTGTACAAAATTCATGCATGGGTTGGAAGGTGTCCCTTAGCCCAGCCTTCACTCTCTCCAGTCTGGGACCCCTTGGGGGATGTGTGACTGCCCGGTTAGGCCCAATCTCAATAGATTCAGGCCTAAATGGGCAATTGAACATCCCTCTCACAATCCAGGACTGCAGGCTCCCAACTGCTCACCTGCCTGTTTTCCTGATTTCCCCTAACTGCTTCTGCCTGCCAGCCTGATCACCCTCTAACAACTCCCCTGACAGCCTGATTGATGCTTAACTGCTCCCCTGCCAGCTTGTTTGCCCCTACCTCCCCTCCCCTGCAGGCCTGGTTACCCCTAACTGCCCTTCCCTTCAGGCCCAGTCGCCCCCAACTTCTCTCCTCTGCTGGCCTGGTTATTCCTAATCACCCTCCCCTGCAGGCTTGATCACTCCCAACTGCCCTCCCTTGAAGGCCTAGTCTGTCTCAACTTCCCTCCCCTGCTTGCCTGATCACCCACAACTGCCCTCCCTTGTAGACCTGGTTCCTCCCAACTGCCCTCCTCTGCTGGCCATCTTGTGGTGGCCATTTTGTGTCCACATGAGGGCAGTCATCTTTGACCACACATGGGGGAAGCCATCTTATATTTTGGAGTGATGGTCAATTTGCATATTACTTTTTTATTAGATAAGATATAGGCCTGGTACATGGGTGGGGGGCAGCTAGTTTGCCCTGAAGGGTGTACAGGATCAGGGTGGGGGTTCCCTTGGGGCATAGGGTGGCCCGGGTTAGGAGCCTGTGGTGGTTTGCAGGCCAGCCACACCTCACAGCAACCCAAGTGGAGGCCATAGTATCTGGGATTTATTTATCTTCTATAATTGAAACTTTGTAGCCTTGAGTAGAGGCTAAGGCAGGCCAAGGCTGTGGGAAGCCTGGCTTCCTCCATCACTGAGGGCATCTCAAGCTTCCGGCTCTCTCCATCTCCATGGCTGCCACAATTTGTTGGGATTTATTTATCTTCTATAATTGAAACTTTGTAGCCTTTAGTGGAGGCCTAGGCCAGCTAGGGTGTGTAGGAAGCTTGGCTTCCTCCATTGCCGGCGAAACCCAAGCCTCCTCCTCTCTCCGTGACTGCAGCCAGCTTGGTGGGTTAATTTGCATACTTGCTCCTGATTGTCTGGTGGGTGTGGTTTTTGGGTGTAGCAGAATGATGGTTAATTTGAATATTACTCTTTTATTAAATAGGATTTTTATAATTTCTGTTTGTTTTTTTTTAATATATATTTTTATTAATTTTTTGCAGAGAGGAAGGGAGAAAGATAGAGAGCTAGAAACGTCGATGAGAGAGAAACACCGACCAGCTGCCTCTTGCACACCCCCTACCGGGGATTTGCCCGCAAACAACGTACATGCCCCTCACCGGAATTGAACCTGGGACCCTTCAGTCCGCAGACCGACGTTCTACCACTGAGCCAAACCGGTTTCGGCATCTGTTTTGTTTCTTTATGTAAACTTATTCTTTTTTCATAATATCCTGCTCTTACTTTATGGCTTCTTTCCTTCTTTCAACTTTGTTCATTTTTTAAAATTTTTAAGTCTTGTTCAGACTGCATTATTGGAAAACCTTGGGCTGTTTATACATCTGTTTATTCCTTGCATTAACTTTCTCAGGGTGACTTGTTTCCTCAATAATTTGACATTTTTTATTCTCATTGAGAATTTTTTTCTTCATAAGAGATAACTTCATAAGGAAGTTCTATATTCGTTCCCCTTGGGTTTTCAGCATCCTTTCCCAGTTCCATAATACATTAGGCTTCAGTTTTAGCTCATTTTTATGGTTAGACTTCCTCTTGGTGTCTGAAAACTTGGCATTTTTCTATTTATCTTTGATGTTTACTCTATAGTAATGTTTCTTCTTGCTGTGTATTTCATTCAACACTTCTGTGTTTGGGAAAAAATGTGGAGGTGTTCCCCCCTCTTCTAAGTGAATACTTTCAAATCCTCCCTCTAAGCTTTCTGAGGCCTACAACCACCCCTGAACCCACTGAACATTCCTTTGCTTATAAAGTAAAAGGAATATTTCCTATTGTAATAAATGTAATTTTTAGAGTTCCAGTTCAGCTGCTTGCAGCAACCAAAACCAAACTCATAAGACAGGTGCTGATGAAAAGAGAGCAATTTATTTTCAAGTGCTGGCTCTCATCCTAAAGCCCATCTTACCATCTCAGTGCACACAGGTGTTTTTATTAGGAGGAAAAGGGAAAGCAGAACAAAGAAACCAGGAGGAAAGGGGCTGAAAGCTCTCTATGTATAAGTTAGCTCAGCCCATTCCCATGGTTATCTGGAAACTGATGAAGCAGAAGTCTGGTTTCTGAGGTTGATAGACAGAAAGTCTGCCAGAATCAGAACATCCAGTTGCTAGAGTCAGCCTCCTTCCCTGAATTTAGCTACTGGAACTCTCTTTTTTAATCCTCTCCAAAGACATATCTTTATTATTGGTTTGAGAGAGAGAAAAACATCAATGTGAGAGAGAAACATTGATTGGTTGCCTCCCACACACACCCCAACTGGGGATCAAATCTGCAACCTTAGTTTATGCTCTGACTGGGAATCTTTTTGGTGTATGGGATGATGCTCCAACTAACTGAGTCACCTCACAAGGGCTAATTCCTCGAACTCTTACACAAATATGCAGATTATCCATGGTTACATGTTAGTTACCAATTCATTGTTTACAAAAATACTTTTAACAGATATAATATTACAAGAATAGAGAAGTGTGTTACAATATTCTTTCTTTATGTAATTTATTTTTCCTCTATAATCTGAAATCCTTTCCCACATTTTATTCCTGGAATAGCTCACTGAAAGATAAAACTAAGGCTCTAGAAAATGTGTATGGTTTCATTCATAAATGTAACTTATATGAACATTTTATTTGAAAGCAACTTTAGAAATATTGTTTTCTAAACTATTTCATGTGGAGAGTGGCTACAGTGTTTGGACAGGTTCAAGCCTCGGACTAAGGAGGGGGCACAGTCCTCTCATTGCCATGTGCAAGTCCCAGCGTGGAGGGCAGAGCCCTCCCAGCACAATTATAACCAGAGGCTATCGTTGTAAGCTTGAACCTATGGTCTGAACACGTGGTCCCACATGCCTTAGTGATGTGGGCTTGATAGAGTTCAAGTGCATGTAATTGAGTAGATCCGAAACCCATGAGAATAATGAGAACATTGTAACCACGCCCTTTCTTTGCCTCATGGAATCTGGCTATAAAATAAAGACTCAGCTTGTGGCGCTGTTGCTAGCTCTCCATCAGAGAAGACATCGCCCCACCCAGACCCAGCTTTCATTCTCTTGTCTGTCTTTTCTCAATCCTTCACCGCCTCCCTCTCAGACACATCGAACCTGGATAACTTGGCACAATTTCATCTGTTTATTTTATTACTGTTCTTCTTCAAGGATTGTGTCCTTCCGTGAAACAAAAAACACTCTTGGCAAAAACCTTATAGAAATATAAATCTATATTTATATTTGAAAACATATTGTGAAAGTTTCAAGGAAAAAGTTGAATCTAAGTATGTAACAAGTCCTGAAACTTTAAATTAGAGCATTATAAGAAACAGATATATACAGTAGGTCCTCGGGTTATGTCAGAGACCCATTCCTACGGTGCTATGTAACACGATTTTCACCATAAGTTGGAACCCACGTGCATAAGCACCTATATCACTCACATGGAGCACATACACAGCAGTACTGAAGTGAAACAGTAAAAAAAAAAAAAAAAAAAAAAAAAAAAAAAAATTAAAAGAAAGATAATTCCTGACCTTTACCTCTGGTAAATAAGTAATTAAAAAAAAAAAACATAAAGCACATATGTACATACGTCGAAATGAAGAAACTTTTTTTTTTTCATAAATAAATGGGAGATGGCAATGTCACCACAAAATTATGTACGTCGAGTCCGACATAATCCAAGGACTATCTGTACTCTCAATTTGAGCTACTGAAAAGAATATAACTTTACTAAGCCAGATACATATCCTATATAATAAAAGCCTAATATGCAAATTGTCCCCTCAGCTAGCTACCAGGAGTTCCACTGACTGGGAGTTGGACTGCTCCCTATGGCTATAACGTGTGCTGACAAGGGGGTGGCATGAAACATGGAAGGCATCGGCAATGCAGCACTGGCAGCAGGCAGCAGTAGAGATGCTGCCGGCCCCTATTTGCCCCATTGAGAGCAGGGCTGTGGCAGAATGGTGGAGCAGGTGAGCAGGTGGTGCCCGGCCAAGGCATGTGCAAGCTAGGGCCCAATCATCTGCCAACCACCCTGCAGGCAGCAATCACCAGTGGCAGTGGAGGGCAGGGTCGCTGGCCTGCTCCCAGGCACTGAGGGAGCTGGGCAGGGTTCTGGCTCCAACCAAATGCCCATAGGCAGAATGGTGGAGCAGGTGAAAGAGCAGCACCAGGCCAAGGTGTGGTGCCAGGCAGGGCTGTGAAGCTGAGAGGCTGGGGGCATGAGCTGGGCCTGATCTTCACAGGCTACCGCAAAGGACCCCACCCATGTACAAATTCATGTACTGGGTCTCAAGCTGTTTGATAACTGCCTTAAAAACAGGCAAAATGAAAAATACACTGTCATTCCTCCTCCCACTCACATTAATTGACATTCAACAAATTATCACATTACTTTCCTATGACTGGTAATATCAGTTATTTACCAGTTTGACTTAATACTTCAAAAACTATAAGATTAAACAAATCTAAATCTATTTAATTAAAATAAAAATTAAACTTCCAGAATAAGTTGGCCTCTATTGTACTTTTTTTTCCTATATTTTGGACCCTCCTGAAAAATTAGCAACAATAATTGGGAAACCCTCACCCAAATATTTTCTATAACCTCACTGAAAGGTATCAGTTAAGTGGCTGAGCTGAGTTAGACCCAATTTTAACAAATTCCAAACTCTGTGAACTTTCTACTTTACTGTTCTTCCCAGATTAAAGACTTTTGTGGTCTGGCATGCGTTAATAAAAGGGCCTTGTCCCAAAAGTCAAGAGATTTATGTCCAAGCCTGGACACCACCAATCCCATTCTTCCCATTCTGGGTGTCTTAATGAGAATAATAAAAAAGCCTTGATAGCTGTCAGGGGATGCTGCCTGACACAGACAGACACTGGTGTTTCCCCTGTTGAACATAAACACGTCATGGAGCACACCATCAGCCAAGGTCACTCTGCAATTGAGATGATGAGAAAAACACAAGATCAGCTTGTAATGATAGCTGATCCTACAGAAAAATAAGAACTATATGCCAACCACCAGCTCTTATGAATAGCCAATGCTTTTTTACCTATTAAAACTTTATCCCCACTCTGTTCCTCCTATATCCAAGATGCAAAGAATTGATTCCCAGTATAGGATAACTCCAATTTCCTGATAGTACCCACCGTAGCAGATTCCAGCCCCGCTTCCCCCTCCCCCCCGACCCCAGAGCTCTCCCTCAAGTCACCTAACATAAAGCCAGACTCTATAACAAATCTTGCTACATCCTGTTATTTTGGTGCCCACAATTACCATGGGGTCAGTTTCTTTGTTGCATCAAGTAATAAACCCAACTTCTTGTGAATTAAAGTGTCTCTGAGGGTGCCTGAATGGAAGGCACCACCATTAGTAGTCACACAGTTCTCTGGAATTTTATAGTCTATCCATCTACAAAAAGAGGACATTGGACTAATAGCTCCAGTTTAATCCTCTCTAAGGGCCATTCCATATCTGTCATGCCACAACCACAAAAGTCTGCTGCTTGTATCCTTTCCTCAGATTTTATGTGATATTCACCAAATTCCTGAGAAACTACAATAATGATTATTTCTATGTTTTACAATAATTAGCACAAGCACTGAGCAAAAAGGCAATTCTGCAGTGGTCTTAAGAGAGCATGATTAAAAGTAATGTTGTCATATAACCTATGCAGCTTTGAAGTCAGAAGTACCAGACCCAGATTCACACTGTAAATAATCCGGTAATCATAAATACAGACTTTATAATCTTTTTCTTCCTCTGGGGATTTAACCATTTCACAGATATTAAAGCATGGAGGTACATTTTTTTTGGCATGACAACTTATAAATTAAATGTGATTAAAAGCAACTCAGTGATTAAGCTTTGTTCATGGAGCTATAATCATAAAGTCAGTAAATACGTAATTTAATTTTATTTCTGATACACATAATATGGAAGTTAGACATCATACTAATCATTTGGATTAGAAATATTTTTCTATCTTTTGTTGAAACTTGGCTGAATGGATCATTTGGATTTAATGAGTTTGATTAGAGAATGAAGATTGTTCTCTTTGTTACTGAGAAAAAAAAATAGAGTCCAAAAAAGAAAGGTATGAGGAAATGGTAGTGAAGGGAAAAGGTCCATGTAGAATATTCAAAGGCAAACGGACTGCCAGACCAAGGAAGAACATGAACAAAGATAGAGCAGCAACATTGTCAATGGAAAATACCTTCAAAGAAAGTTACCTGTAGGAAGAATCTTATTAATGATAAAAAGCTATGAATTAAGATGACCTTTTTGAATTAAGGAAGCAAAGCCATTCTTTAGAAAATTGCTAAAACCATCAGGAGGAATGTTCTACATTCTTCACTTTAGAAATGCTTATACCCAGGCAAAATATCCTAATATATAAAAATCAGGGTCTATAACATCCAAAATGACTGAAGGCTCAACTGACCAGTAGTCAGTGCAGGGTTGCCATAGTGACCCAGCTCTGACTGCCCGCCGCTGGGCCTCCCAACCCAGCACTGACTGCCAAGGTGGCTGCAGATCAGGCTTGAAGAGAGGTCTGGAGAGAGAAGCAGGGTGAATTGTTGATCAGCCCTTGCTTCTTTCTTTCTCTCCAGGTCTGGCCAGCAGCCATGCCTCTGTTTCTCTCCAGGCCTCTGCAGGGGCTGCTGACCAGCCCTGACTCTCAGATCAGGCACATTGATAAGCCCAGAGATTCTGTCTGGCATAGAAACCTATCAATCAGAACCAAATCTGGGTGAAGTGTGAGGAGACAATGGCTGCCTAGGAGGTGGAGCTTTACATGCTGACTGGCATAGAAACTGACCAATCAGAACCTAATCTGAATGAACTACAAGGCAGAACCTAAGGTGGGGGCTGAGGAAGGGTCTCAAGGGCAACAGCTATTTGGTATAATGTATAAGAAAGTGTTTTGATTTTTTAATGCCTGGTTTGGCAGTATATTGCATACAGCTGGCTATCAATCCAGATATAGGGATTATGTATTTTTGTTTGTCAAGAGCATCTCCTCCTGATGAAAAGGGACCTCTTCCCAATTTAAGCAATCCTATCTTATGTAATCTATCTATACTACTAAAAAGGTAACATACTAATTAGACCAGGTTGACCGGCCATCTTCCAGACATCTGACTTCCTTCCACACAGAGTCATGGTGGTGGGGGCCAAGGCAGAGGCCATTAAGGGTGTCAGGTCAGCAAGGGAGGGTAGTTGGGAATGATATCAGGCCACCAAAAGAGGGCAGTTGGGGGCAAGATCAGGCCAGCTGGGCAGAGAAGTTAGGGGTGATCAGGCAGGCAGGCAGAGGCAGTTAGGGGTGGTTAGGCAGGCAGGGAAATAGGTTAAGGACTATCAGGAAGGCAGGCAGAGGGGTTAAGGGCAATCAGGCAGACAGAGGAAATTAGGGGTAATCGGGCTGACAGGCAGATGAGTGGTTAGGAGCCAGCGGTCTGATTGCAAGAGGGATGTCCGACCCCTGATTTAAGCCTGATACCACAGGGATCGGACCTAAACTGGAGATCTGATATCTCCCAAGAGGTCCCCAATTGGAGAGGGTGCAGGCTGGACTGTGGGAATCCCCCCACCCCTGTGCACTAATTTTGTGCACCAGGCCACTAGTTTATATATAGAAAAGCCAAGCAACTGAAATGACCGGAATGACTGATTGTTTTGACGTGCACTGTGGTGGACAACTGGCCAGATTAGGGCCCTGAAGCCCCGCCACCCCCCTAATTCCCAATGCCCTTCCTCCCTCCACTCTCACCCCCCGTTCCCCCCTCCTCCCCTCGACCCTGATTGGAGGCAGGGCTGGTGGCCAACCTCCTGCATCCCCTCCCCCCAACACCCGGCCCTGATCCACCCTCATCGAGGCAAGTTGGCTGGACCCCACCCATGCACAAATTCATGCACCAGGCTTCTAGTCAAATAATTGACAGGTTGAAACCTCTTTGGTCCACAGAACATACAAGCTTGGTTATCTTCACTCTGAAATAGATGAGAAAAATGAAAATAAAAGCTCCACAATATCAAAAAAAAAAAAAAAAAAAAAAAAAAAACTTTCAAGTGGGATAAAGAAAAACAAACAAAAAAGCACCACCTAGAAAACTGGGAGCTAGAACTCATGCATTCTAGTTCCTGATCCAACTCTCTGGAATGTGCTTTGGGGTGAATGGTGGCCACAAAACTTATAACACAGGCAAGATAGTTTAAAACTCAAAACACTAAGAATATTTGATGACGAGAATCAGCATCTCTGACATTTGTGTTACACTTTAGAATTTTCAGGGGGCTTCATCTGATGTGATCACCAAGCCAAAACTCTCTTTGGCCAGTGAAACAGTTATGATTTTCCTGTCTAACAAATTAGGTGCCACGATGTCCCTGCAAGGAGACTGGACTTCCGGCATTGCATTTTTGTCCTGTGTCACATCTGTGCCGCACGATTTGCGATGTCCACCATGAGACTTAGATAAATAACGTGCAAAGACTGTGGGCCCTCTGACCATTCCAGACTTTCTCTTCCCTTAGAAATTTTTCCCATAAAAAATTTTTATATATTTTAGACTTGAACATAGCTTTTAAAGTTCAAAGCTTAGATGCTTTCCACATTAGTGATTTTTTAAAATTTGTCTTGAAGATGAAGTTGATGGGTTTGATTTGAGAATCATGGTGAGTTAACTGACAAATAGACTCAGAAATGCCAGCACACAGATTAGACACAGCACTGGTCATACCTCTGCTTGTGCAGAAGGATTCCATGAGCAAGTTTGAAAATTCCAGCCAGTGTTTGCTGTGTTACCAAAAATAAATTAAATAAATAAATAAATAAATAAATAAATAAATAAATAAATAAATATTGTAGTGGCTTATTTGTTTATCTCTTAGACCTGAGACTAACCTGGGAAAGTTGTGCTTCAGGATACAGGTCAGATTAAGGTCAACTCCATGCATTTCTCATTTTCCTTACAGCAACAGCTACTTAGGATGTGTTCCTCTCAGAAAAACAAAACAAACAAACAAAAAAAACAAAAAAACTGAAGGACGTGTAAGTGACAGGAGCAAAAACAAGCCTATCTTTAAGGCATCTTCTCCGAACTGGACATTGTCCCAAGCCAATCGATGGGGAAGGGTCCCCATACCCTCTGCGGACATTTTCTGCAAAGTCACACAACAAAGGCTGTGGCTGTGCAATGGTAACACAGGGAGGGAGTAAGGAAAGGGATCATTAATGCAGTCCACCACACCATTTTATGTTTTATTTCGCAGAGCAAGTAGGTATTGGCAGTGACAATGCATATCAGGGACACGAAGGAAGAGGGCCGCTGGGAACACAGAAATGCTGACTCCTGCTGCTGCTTCTGTTTAGGAATAAGGAGACTCAATTATTAAGCCTGCAGAACTCACTGATAGCAACATGATCAATACTATGATTGTGTCATTTCATAACTTAGACCGACTTTGTGCTAATATCTCTTCTGGCGTTTTAAAGAAAATTGCAGTTGAACAACAGTAAATTTCAGACAGAAGTCATTTGGTGCCACAACTTGGGAAATTTAAGATTCATACTAAAACAGGATTGCTTATGAAGTCTGAGCGCGAATGAAAACTGGTCTGCTATACGTTCCAAAGCAAAGAGCACACTCGGCATTGGGTGTTCTGTAGTCACATTTATCAACTCATTTACTTCTCAGAGTAAGTCACCGCATTGTCTACTCCCTCCCAGCCACCAAATGATAACTATGCAAAGGAATTCACCCACAAAAGAGGGGCGAGGGCACACACCAATTTAACCTGCTTAAAATAAATAACTACAACAAAAATCTAAAAATTAAAAATTGATCTCACTTCTAAACAATGAAGTGTAAGATGTTGATGTCGTGTTTAGCATCAGGATACTGATGCTAAAGATAATTTTCCACATTGGGTGCCAGAAAGTGTCTAACTGGTGTAATACCCCCGCACTCCCCAATTTGCTGGAAAAACTAGGAGCAATCCAAGATCTGCAGGCTGCCTATAAGCCCTAATCTGCTAAGAGAATGCACAGAAACAGTCATATTTCAGGCGAGAGTGACACAACAGCTGCTGCATGGTGTCCCCAGGAGGAGCCCTGAGAGCAATGACCTGCTTTCTGATATAAGAGATGGGCATGCACACAGGGTCTATCTCGGCAAAGAGTGGACACAGGAGTGAATGAGTGAATGAGTTGACCTCCCTCTGGAGATTGCTCTTCTTCCCTCGGGACTCTGTAGCATTTTACCTTTCCTTCTCATGTGTCACCTCCTGTAACCTATGGTGTTTACCGGCTTTATTATATACAGGGGGAGCCCTATGAGGCCTCACCATTCAACCATAAAGGCATAGCCAATACAGAGCTTGTCAGAGTAGAATTCTAGACAGAGGGGACTAGAGGTATGACGTGGGGATTATGGGAACAGGGCTGGGAGAGTAACTAACTTATGCAAGGTGGAAGCTTAGGGCCAGCCTCTTAAAGAGAGTGCTTTGAGCTGGTCTCAGAAGAAAGGAGTTCGTATGCCACCTGCAAGGCAGAGGGTGCCAGGAAGAAGGTGACCCACGTGAGGTGGCTGAGTAGGCAGAAAGTGTGTCCCATTTTGGAAACTGCAAAATTATAGGCTGCATAGAAGGGGTGAGGGCAGGAAAAATGAGGAAGGGTTTTATTCAGTATGTTCAGGGATTTGCACTTGATACCAAAGGGCTGAAGAGCCACTGAAGAATTTTAAGCAAGAATAATGTTTCAATTTCAAGAAGATCTCAGGGAAAGATTGGAGTAGGCCAGAGGGAAGGAAAGTGCTAGAGACTGCTGCAGGAGCCTGCTACAACCTTCAGGATTTTAGGGATGAAAAGCTGCGATCGGGTGAGCAGAATTGTGCCAGGTTCACATGAGGAATAAAGAGCATCTCAGGGAGGAGGCAGCGTGATCAAAGGGTTTGGGAGAAAAGTGGGGAAGAGTACCCTGTCCAGTTTGCATGAGGAGCTGGGTATATGAAGAAATTAAAGGAAGAGGAGGCTGGAAATGTAGGTTGGAAGAAAACAGGTGAGCTGTTGAAGGCTCAATGCTAGGAGGAAGAGTTCATGCAGAAGAGTGAGTGACAGGGCCAGCAAGGGAGGGCAGCATCCCAGTTAACTGTCTGCATTTCTAATGACATGACCAGCAGATCTGTGTTTCAGAGACAAAGGTGATCCAAAGCATGAGAATAACACAGAGGAACAGTCAGGGGAGAGATCAGCCAAGGCGGGGAAGACGGGGTGGGCAGGAGGAACACAGCAATAATTCAGACAGCAAGTGACAATGCCCTGAACCAAGACATGGCTGTAGGAATAATTTTCATCTTTTATATTAAAAATCAAACAAACAGATCATTCCTCTCGAGGCTCCTGCTGGGGACACCATGCAGCAGCTGTTCTGTCAATCCTGCCTGAAATATGACTGTTGCTCTGCATTCTCTTAGCAGATTAGGGCTTACAGGAAACCTTCAGATCTTGGATTCCTCCTAGTTCTTTCCATAGTCAATGGTGTGCTCAAGTCAATCATAGACAAGACCATGCTTGGCCAAAGATACTCTGGCGTTAAAGGCAGCTCTTGCCTACCTCCTGTAGGCAGACTTCAAGTTAGCAGACCTCAATTTTGAGCTCTGCTCTGTCCTAGAGACAGAAAAGCTGGAACTCAGGGATGAATCTGAGTCCAGCCCTCTAACTGCCTACTATATCCTGGCCAATGGATCTGTGAAAGGCTTTGCAGCAATGCTCACCTTCCCCTGGGACACCACAGCACCACCTACACTGCCTTCTGATCTCCCCATGAGGGCACTGGCTCCAGGGCCTCAGGTTGTAGCACAAGCACAGCTTTCTATTCAATACCCACTTCTTTTTCCTAGAATCACGGTGATTTCAGGTACCTCACCTCCAGACATTGCTACCGATGGCAGTTACGGATGGTGCACTTAATCCAAAATGGTGTATGCACACAAATGCCAACTATGTGAAAGACCAAAAATAATCCCCCACGTTTTCACAGGAAGCTGGCTCAGGACACTAACAACTGAGACACAGGGAGGCAGAACAGAACAAAGCACTTCTGAGTCAGGGGACCTGGATTCAAGTCCTGGCCCTACCATTTTCTCACGGTGTGATAGTGGGAGAGTTGCTGACCCTTCAGCCCCCCGTTGGCCCATCTGTAAAGTGGGATATTATTGATTTTTGAATGTGAGATCTTTTGTAAGAAATAAATGGTGTTTTTAAACTCATTTGGCTGGCACATGGTTAAGTGTCAACAAATGCTTATTACTACATTGTTGCTGCTGCTGCAAATTATCTACAGAACAATATTCTTTAAATTGTCCTGCCATTTCATCCTACAGGCAGACACATTGGGTTCAAAGCCCCCCAAAAAAATGCCTGGAATGTAGGCCACTGCCTATCATAGAGTGCGTGGTTAACAAATGACTGTTCAGTCATTGATCAATTCCTTCATTCCACTGCAGTCAGTTCAAATGTCTTCAGACTAATAAGGAGGAAAAGAGATGTTAACAATACAAAAATTGTGATAATCAAAAAATAATGTAAACTTGCCTTATAGCCATGTTTCATTCACCTTTTACAAGAAAATATAGGTCCAAAGCTTAGAAAACTCAAGTGGAAGTGATCCTTTCACTCAATTAGCAAATGTTAGTTGAGACTGTGTCTCTCACCAGGCACTCCGTGGCCTCTCTGTGATGCAGCAGACAACACCACCCATCACCGATCTCTGCCTTTAGGGAGCGTACATTCCAACAGAGGCACCGTGGCCAGTGTTGCTCAGTTGGTTAGGGTGCCATCCCATGCACGAAGGGTAATGGCTTTGATTCTATTCAGAGCATGTACCCAGGTTGCAGGTTAGATCCTTCAGTCTGGACATGTATGGGAATCCATGCAATGGATCCATGCAATGGATTTCTCTCTCTCTTTCTCTCTTTTCTCTCTCTCTCTCTCTCTCTCTCTCTCTCTCTCTCTCTCTCTCTCTCTCCTTCTCTCTGTCTTTTTTCCCTTCCTCTCTTTTAAAAAAAGAAAAAACATATCCTCAGGTGAGAATTTAAAAAAAAATTCCAAGTTGGCAACTAGGGATGCTTCATGGCTTTTGTGTGCCTCTTTCTCTATAAAAATAGATTTAAAATTATACTCTATGGCTAAATTGCCATAAGAATCTATACTAATTATAGGGTAATATACAAATTGGTCAGGATGCCGTCACGTAATGACTGATCAGCAGGCTGCGTGCACAGCAGGCACAGGTGGACGGGGACTTGCAGTGTTGGTAACGGGGGCAGGCTGTGGTGGGGTCCTCCTCACATGTGCACTGGGGGTCCTGAGGCATGCAGAGGTCCACAGACCTCCACTATGGCACAGCCTGGGGGTCCGCCAGCCTCCCTCGGCTCCGGCCTACCTCTTTGGGGCAATCTATCGAGAAGCCCTGGATGGGTGGGCAGGGCCTACCTCTTTGGAGTGATGATGGGTCACGGGGCTCTCACCCTGTGACAGTCATAGGCCAGGCTGGGGAACATCCCCTCCCACCCCGCGCACATGAATTTTGTGCACCAGGCCACTAGTAAGTTAATATTACATATTAAAACAATTCTTTGACCTGGAAATGTATTTTTTGCCTTTTGATTTTAAAATAAGTCAAAACATTTTTGTGGATCCCTAAGAGTGTTTTGGACCCTACATAACCTACTTACTGCACCTAAGGAAGAGGATGATGACAAAGTAAAGTGAGCATGGGAACAAAATACTCCTAATGGCTCTTTTATGCTGAACCATTTGAAGGCAAGTCGCAGACATCATGACATTTCACAGCAGAATACTTCAGCAGGCATCTCCTAAATAAGGCTGTTCTCCGATGTATTCACACATCATTGTCATACCTCAAACATTAACACTAATCCATAACACTGCAGTATTTTGCTGACATTATTGTAGTTTCTACATCTTACATCATATAATTTCGTATGTTATTTATATTGATACTTCTTTTTTGAATCAAAATTATATCTAATTTATCCACTCACATTATTTGCCACATTTGTCTTGGAGGACATCTATCTGTGTCAAAATGCCTTCATTTTTAACACCTGAAATGTTTTATTTGTGCTGAAAAGTGACACTTTCTTGAGACACTAAGTTCTCTATCCTGAATTTTTTCATTGGCATCCCGTGATAACTTTTTCTTTCTCCCCAAAATATTTAGCCCATACTTCTTTTCAGAAGGTTTCTCTGTTTCACAAATCTAGTTGCCGAGACTGAACTGTTATGAAAGAGTAATGTCATGTTTCATTCGGTGGATGTCGTTTTGTAAGGTATGATAGTTACTGAAGTTAGCAGCAGATCTCAATCTTATCTCTACTGTACTGTCATAGCGACAGAGTGTCCTGCAGAACAGACAGCGCATAAACTCAGAGCAAACCTTCAGCGTACATGTGTGATGTTCTCATGACCTGGTAAAGGCAGGTTGAAAGATTAGCTGAAGTTGTTATCAGTACCAGATGCAGCCTTCAATAGCAATCCTGACACATTTACGGAAATAATCTTAACCTCTCTGAGCACAGGACCCAGCTGAAAAACAGGGAGGGCAACAACACTGCTGTGAGATTATATGAGATAGCCTGTGTAAAGCACCTGCCACCTAAACAGGTCATAGCAAATGCCAAGAAATCTGGGGGAAGAGAGGGAATCACATAAAACTAAATCGACCTTATTTAATAAATACAAGCGAAATTTGACCTGGGTTATTTCTTATAAATGCCTCTGAAAATAAAAAAAAGGCACTTCAGTCATCTTCCGAAAAGTGATATGAGGTAATCACTTCTAACCAATCCCCTACCCTCTGTCACGTCATTGTCATAACCAACTACTGCCAAGGGTAAACAACCTCATTTCACTTTATAAGCCACCCTGAATGAGCTTCTTATCAGTTTTTTTCTGTTTTTGTTGTTGTTGATCCTCACCTGAGGATAATTTCCCATTAATTTTCAGAGAGAGTGAAAAGGAGGGGAGAGAAAAACATCAAAACATCTATGTGAGAGGGACACATCAATTGCCTCCTGCACGTGCCCCAACCGGGGCAGGCACATCAAGCCTATAACCCAGGTACCTCTCCTTGGATGGGAAATTGAACCTAAGACCCTTTAGTCCTTGGGCCAACACTCTATTCACTGAGCCAAACTAGCTAGGGCTCTGATTTTATTTTTGAAGACTCCCAGTTCACAAACTGTTCTTATATACACAATAAAGTCATCCTATGTAATAAATAAATAAATAAATAAATAAATAAATAAATAAATACAAATAAATGAGTTCAGCAAGGTCATAAAGTACAAAAAATATTTAAAATTCAATACTATTTCTATTTCCTTGAGTAGGCAAACACCAAAATTTAAAATTCAATACTATTCCCAAATGCTCAAAAAATGAAATACTTATATGTAAATCTAACAAAACATGTGCAGAATAATTATGCTGAAAACTGTACAACACCAATGAAACTATGCAAGAAGGTCAGTAGACGGAGAGACATACTACTGTATTCATGAATAAACACAGGAAAGATGTCAATTCTTCACAAATTGAAGTATAGTTTTAACACAATTTACATCAAAATCCTAGCAATTTTTTTGTAGATATAGACAAAAATTATTCAAAAATATATAAGGAAGGGCAAAGCAACTGGAATATTAAAACAATTTTGAAAAAATAAAGTATGAAATATTAGTCTACATTTTTAAGCCATAGTAATTAAGATGGTGATATTACCAGATGATTGGCTACTTAGAACAATTGAACAAAAGTATTCAAATATGCACAACTGAGTTTTGACAAAGGTACAGAACAATTCAATGAAGACACGATTGACTTTGCACTAAATAGCGCTCAAGCAATTGAACATCTGTAGGCAACTAAGAAAAGAAACACACAAAAATTAACTCAAAATGGATTACAGACTTAAATGTAAGCTGTAAAGCTTTTAGAAAAAAATATAATGTAATTATATTTGGAATGTAAATCTAGGCAGAGTTTTTAGGCTTGACATCAAAAGCATGATCCATAGAAAGAAAACTTGATAAGTTGGGCTTAATTTTAAAACATTTGCTCTGGGAAAGACATGCTAAGAGAAAGAAAATACAGCCTGGAAGAAGGTATTTGCAAACCACATATGTGACAAAGGACATGTATATAATAAGCTCTCCAAAATCAATTCTAAAAAAAAGCCAATCAGCTCAGTTATAAAATGGACAAACGACATAAACAGACATTTCACCAGAGAATCAGATGACAGATCAGTACATGAAAAGATATTCAACATCACTAGCCATTAGGGAAAGGAAATTAAAACAATGATGAATTATCCTATACAATAAAAGGCTAATATGCAAATCAACTGAATGGCCGAACAACCAGTCACTATGATGTGCACTGACCACCAGGGGGCAGATGCTCAATGCAGGAGCTGCCCCTTGGTGGTCAGTGCACTACCCAGAGGGAGTGCCACTCAGCCAGAAGCTGGGCTCGTGGCTGGAAAGCAAGTGGCAGTAGCAGGAGCCTCTCTGGCCTCCAATGGCAGTGCTAAGGATGTCTGACTAATGGCTTAGGCTCACTATCTGCAGGGAGTAGGCCTAAGCCATCAGTCAGACATCCTGGACTGCTAGAGGGCACAGGCCACGCTGAGGGACCCTCTCGAGTGCACAGGCCTCTAGTCACTACATATCTATCAGAATAGCTAACATAAAAAGAGTGACAACGTCTAATGCAGGTGAGAATATAGAGAAACTGAATTATTTATATGTTGCTGGTGTGAATATAAAATGATACAACCTCTCTGGAAAACAATTTGGCAGTTTAGTAAAAGTCTAAACATGCACATTTCAAATAACTTAGCAACAACACACCTATGCCAGAGAAATAAAACATATATTCACACATACAAAACATGTACATGAATGTTTACTGCAGCGTTTTTGGTAATAGCAAAAACTGGAAACAACCCAAATGTCCTACAATGAGTAAATGGTTAAATAAACTAATACATCCTTACCATTGAATACTACTCAGCAATAAAAGGAACAAACTATTGATACACACAATAAATGAATCACCAGAGAATTATGCTAGTAAAAGAAAGGTTACATACTATATGATTCCATTTATATGACATTCTTGAATTGAAAAAAATTACTGAATAGAGAAGAGTTTTAGTGGTTGCCAAGAGATAATAAAGTAATTGCTGTGGATGGGAAAAGGGCATGGCTAAAAAAAGAGCATCATGGGAGATTTCTTGTGATGATGGAAATGTTCTGTATCTTGACTTTATCACTGTCTATATCTTGGTTATAATATTGTCCTATAGTTTGGGGTAAAGAGTATATAGGATTGCCCAGCTGACATTGCTCAGTGGCTGAGCACCGACCTATGAACCAGGAGGTCACAGTTCAATTCCCATCAGGGCTTATCCCCAGGTTGTAGGCTCTATCTTCAGGAGGGGGCATGCAAAAGACAGCCAATCAATGATTCTCTCTCATCATTGATCTCTCTATCTCTTTCTCTTCCTCTCTAAAATCAGTAAAAAAAAAATATATTTTTTAAAAGAGTATATAGGGCCCTAACCTGTTTGGTTCAGTGGATAGAACATCAGCCTGCAGACTGAAGGGTCCCAAGTTTGATTCTGGTCAATGGCATGTACCTTGGTTGCAGGCACATTCCCAATGGGAGGTGTGCAGGAGGCAGCTGATTGATGTTTCTCTGTCGTCAGTATTTCTAACTCTCTATCCTTCTCCCTTCCTCTCTGTAAAAAAAGGAAAAAAAAAGAAAAAATTCAATAAAATATACATATATTTTAAAAGAGTATATAGGTTCTCTCTATACAATATCTCACAACTGCATGGGAATCTACAGCTATCCTATATAATAAAAGGCTAATATGCAAATCAACCAAACAGCAGAATAGCCAGTCGCTATGATACACACCAGGGAAGGGGCAGACACTCATCACAGGAACTAACCCCTGGTAGTCAGTGCGCTTCCATAGGGAGAGCACCATTCAGCCAGAAGCCCTGAGCCAGGCTCACAGCTAGTGAGTGCAGCGGCAGTGGCAGGAGCCTCTCCTGCCTCCATGAAGCAGGCGTAAGCCATCAGTCAGACATCCCCTGAGGGCTCCTGGACTATGAGAGGGTGCAGGCAGGGCTGAGGGACCCCCCTCCTCGAGTGCACAAATTTCATGCACTGGACCTCTAGTCTCAAAATAAATAGTTTAATTAGCACACACACACTCACAATATGCAGAGTTTGCCAAAAAGCCCTACCTCTGTCCTTGATAAGTCAGCTGATTATGAGCTAGTTACCCTGAGCAGGGAGGGATTCATGACTCTGCACCCAGACTGTGATGTTCAAATTCATCAGCTCTCTGACTGACAAGCATTGCTTTACACTAATATCACTGGAAATATAGTGAGCCTTGATTACCTGTACAGTTCATTAAATATTTGTCAGCTGATTTGACTATTGGGTGGTTATCTGATTTGAGGTCATGCTTTACTCTAAGCTCCTGAACCAAATCGGTTTCTCAGCAATTTGTTCCTGCCTCAGCCACCAGCCTCGCCCCACACAGTGGCTGTCACCCATGGCTGAGCATTAGAATTGCCTGGGGAGTGACTGATTCAGTTGCTGAGGGTTGGGATTCAAGTATTACTTAGAAGCTCACCAGATTCACAAGCAACCAGAGCTGAGAACCACTGGTCCAAACCAGATAGACAAAGTCAAATCATCACATTGGGGGGAAAAAAAAATGACCAACACTCAGATTTTTCAAAAATAGTACCAATACTGGCCAGGATCAAGAGAAACCTTCATTCTCAATCACAGCTGAAGAGAGAATAAAATAAGGCCCTGCCCTTTCTGAAGGGCAAGTTACATCTCTGGAAATATGTATCCCTTCCAGGGAGTCCCCTGCAACCTAGCACAGACCAGAGGGAGAACTCTAGGTCGGTATTCACGACCTCCCCAGTCTCAGGGAGGACCCAGGATGCCCTTAGACGTGAGCTCAGTTAGAAGTCCGGCCCTCAAACACCAGCTTTTTAGAGAAGGCATAGGCTTCCTTCAGGGGAGGGTGAGAGATGGGAGTGTTGGCCTGCTCCCTCCATGCAAGCCCTGGGGAACAGCCACAAGGAGCCTTCCTGAGCCCGTTAAGAACTGATTTTACAAACTCAGAGACACAGGCAATGAAAGGGCAGTTATCAGATGAGAAGTGGGTTGGAGGGAGGATGGAGAGGGTAAAGGGACAAATACAGGGTGATGGAAGGAGACTAGACTTTGGGTGGTGAGCACACAGTGGCACATACAGATGTATTATAAAGTTGGATACCTGCAAATAATGTTACTGACCACTGGTACCCCAATAAATTTTATTTAAAAAAATAAAACTTTTGTTTGCTCTAGTCTTGTGGGTCTTGTGGACACAAACCCTGTTGGCTTTCTGAGCTAGATGTTTGGGGGGCCCATTTCTCAGGTCTTAAAGTTGGGGCACTGGATATTGGGTCCAAAACCCCTCCCTCTTAAGAAAGAAACTGGCAGCTGAGAGGTTTCCTCCCAAGTGTGTGTCCTGGACCAGGCTGGAGTGTATGTCTTAGCCTTCCCTCCCCACGGGTGGAGGTGTTTTCTCACACCCCATGTGTACGAGCTGCTCAGTCCACTTCTGGGTTTCTTTTGGGAAGAACTGCTGTCTGCGCCGTTGTGGATTTGGGGTTCCCAGGGAGTTGTGATGTCAGGGGCCTCCTATGTTGCCACCATTTACTGGGGCCTCTCCCTTTTTATTTCTTAAAAACCCATGTTGTTTATCTCTGACCTTACAGAGAGGTATTAGTTGGCCAACATTTCCCTCCCACCGCAATTACTTCCTTAACTCTAGCTGGCATCAGGCTTACAGGATCTCTATTTATTAATTCTGACAACTTCAAGTGGATCTACATTTCTTCCAATAAAAACTTCAATTAAAAAATGCATGGCTAGTCACAGAGTTCACTCATCAAAGTCAATCACCCTAACAGCATCATATATACCAGCTGTATGATGAAATTTATGCTACAGTTCACTCCAGTTCACTCAGTTCACTCCACCTCGCTTGTTTTTGGGGTATGCAGTTGACTGTTTATCAACTCAGGGCTTGGGGGACTGAGTAGTCAAAAATCTGCATGTAACTTAATCAGCTACACACACACACACACACACACACACACACACACACACACTCCTAATCGCTAGCTGACCTTTAAATAACGGATTTCAGCTGCTTGGTCGACTGAATGGTGAGATCAATTGAACTGTGTATGTCGATTTTTTTTTTTTTAATCCATGTATATGTGGATCTAACACAAATTGCTCAAGGGTCAACTGTATTTATATTTAGTCTGCTCATTAAGTAACACTATTCATTTCTTCAGCTCTTAATTTTTGGTGCTTCTCCCACCAGTATTGCTCTGTATTGCTAGCGATAATGACACCCTTTGTAACTAACCCAGTGATTCACAAAAGGAAAGGAGCACAGGTAAGACCAAATATTAGGACATGCCATTTGTACAGCTTTGCCAGGAAGCTGCAGGTTAGACTCATGCCCAGTAAAGTCTGGGTGACACAGGGAAGGTACTTATCAGTCACATCTGGGATCAGGTCATTGACCAGAGTAAGTGATGATGAAACGATAACAAAGAGGTAAAAGTACTGGGGTTGGAGAAATGCCTGGATGGTCTTTTTCCATTCCTATTTGCAGAGGGGTTCTGGGGTGGTCTCTGGCCACAGCAAGCAACGGAAGATCTGAGACACGTAAGCTCCTAACCAAAGGAGCGTGCTGCTCGTGTATGCTCTCGCTCCCTCTTCGCTCCTGTCTCCTGTAGCTCTCACACTCTGGTATTTGCCCATGCTACACTTGACCCAGCTCCACCAGGGAACGGAAGCTCTGAACATTGGCTTTGCTTCTAACTCGCTGAATCCCCATCTGCGCTTCTTCCAGAACTGGACTAAGAGAAATGGGATTCTGCAACTAGGTCGGGAGCGGCAGTGACCTGACCCAGAGCAGCTTGTTGTGGAACGAACCAGAGCAACAGAGGCCAGGCCCTGAGCAGCCAGGCCCGGAACAGCTCGCTCCTCGCCTGCTCCTGCCCCACGGCTGCCTCTCAGACATGGCTGGAAACTTTCGCGGGAACTTGAGGGTCTGCTGAATCAAGTGATGAAGGCTTAGATCTGGATGTGTTGAGTTAGTATAGGGCTGGGGGGTTGATCTGTGAATGCCTTGGGTGGGGCCTGGATGAGGCTGGTGGACCTATTGGGAAATGTCTTTTGTGTGAAGTGTATCATTGGGCATGTGGAGGTATTATTGATATGAGAAAATGCTAAGTAACCAATTTACTATCTGAAAAGGGATTTACTATCGGGGAAAGGGAGGGAAGAAGAGACTGAACATAAACTGTGCACCTATGGATGAGGACAATGGGGGATGGGGAGGGGGCGGAGGGTGGGGTGGGAACCTGGTGGAGGGGGGAAGAAATGAGGAACCTTTGTAATAATATGAACAATAAAGATTGATTTTAAAAAAATAAAAATAAAAAAAAATAAAGCTTTCTGCCACATCTCTTCTTCCCACAGAGGCATCCAGAGATGCTCATTCCAGGGCCACCCCAAGAACCCCACTCCCACTAGCCACAGAGAAAGGCCTCCTTGGATTTTTCTAACAGAACTTTCATCTCATTGTTCTTGTTTCATTGGAAAATAAACTTAAACTATGTAATAAGATAGTTTTCCAAACAGAGAAAAAATAAAATAGCTTACTAGAAATAAACACAAAAATTCTTGAGTATTTGGTCATTCATTTTAATAGTGCCAGGCACTGAAAACAAGGTAGTAAATAAAACCAAATCCCTACCTTCTTGGAGGTGACAGTCAACTGGTTTAAAGAGATAAGCAGATGGACAAGTATGTGACACAGTGTCATGGAATACTACTAAGTGCCATAAAGAATATGCATCTGAGTAATTTTAATAGAAAGTGATGGGGCCACATGTAAATAGGGTGACAGTCCTAGACAGGCTGTCTGAAAAGATGACACTTGAGCAGAGATTTTAATTTCATGACAGGTAATAACCGGCATATAGTTCATAGTCATCAAGACAAAACAAATGAGATGCTTCTGAGACAGATGCTTATTAATTCTCGATTCCCAGAGAGTTAATAGAAAAATAAGTGCTCAATAAAATTTCAATATCTTTCAATCCAAAGGCTGAGACATTTTGGTTACAAAATAAAAGAGGGTCAAGTACTAAATTCATTCTCCTTACCTTTGATATTTTTAAAAAGCTTGTCTAGATGTAAAAAAGAAAAAATAATAGCATTTTAATGAGCATTGCCATTAAGAGATGCATCCCTGGAAACTGACATCCTTTGAGCTCAGATGAAGTTGGCCTCTTCTTGTTTTGAGGTCAATAAAGTTACAGTGTTTGTGTCTCCCAGGGAAAACCCCTGCAGGTAAAGTCATTTGACTTGCTCTGACTCTCCTTGTACCTCTAAGAAGCTCAATCTGCAGATTAAAGCAGCCACTCCTTTTCAATTAGCTCTCTTTCAGGCTTGATCATTGTCTTTGTCTTCACTTATCAGGCGGTGCTCCCTGTGGAGACAGGCAGCTGGTTATTCTGAGCTAACTCAAATAACCTTTATTGCAATAACCACCTCCCTGGTGCAAATCTATCTCTTACCCTTACCTTGATGGCCCGTCAGCCCAGCACCTGGGTGCCTTATCTGAATCCCAAATGGCAGGCCTCCGGACACCCAACCACCTTGCAACTCTGCACCGTCAGCCCAGGGATGCTGTTTGCAAAATGCAAACTTGGCCGAAACCGGTTTGGCTCAGTGGATAGAGCTCAGTGGATAGAGCGTCAGCCTGCAGACTGAAAGGTCCCAGGTTCGATTCTGGTCAAAGGCATGTACCTTGGTTGTGGGCACATCCTCAATGGGGGGTGTGCAGGAGGCAGATAATCTATGTTTCTAACTCTCTATCCCTTTCTCTTCCTCTTTGTGAAAAATCAATAAATTTATTTATTTATTTATTTATTTAAAAAGAGGGCCGTGGGAGACAGAGTCCCCTCGGGGAACCTTGATGAGGAAACTTATTGCTAAAGCTGTGAGAATTGCTTCAGAGCTGCAATCACCAGCCAGGATGAAGGAGGAATTTAAAACTTGGAAAGAACTGAAGAATCCCTGCTACAGGAAGTGAATATCTAAAAGTCTAAATGTAATAAATATACCATGCTAATTGACATACCCTTGCCCCACTAGGGAATGTAACAGAATTTGAAAAGATTATGTAATCTGGTTACCAAATCAGTAGAAATTTGAACATTTGTTCATTTCCTTAAAAAAAAATTCCTCCTTCTGATTAATTATAGCTAAAGATTTTTTAGATAGAGATTCCAGGCTGCAGTAGGAGAGGTATCTGTCCTCTTAAATTTACCTAATCTATCACCACACCCTAGCCTGAGTAATTGTTCTGTAACATAAGTGGATTCTTATTATTCTTGTATGACAATTATGATAGATCCTCCCTTCCAAGAAAGGAAGAGAGAAAGAAAGAAAAAAGAAAGAAAGAAGAAAGAAAGAAAGAAAGAAAGAAAGAAAGAAAGAAAGAAAGAAAGAAAGAAAGAAAGAAAGAAAGAAAGAAAGAAAGAAAGAAAAAAGGAAGGAAGGAAGGAAGGAAGGAAGGAAGGAAGGAAGGAAGGAAGGAAGGAAG
Source organism: Pipistrellus nathusii (assembly GCA_963693515.1). Classification (NCBI taxonomy): domain Eukaryota; kingdom Metazoa; phylum Chordata; class Mammalia; order Chiroptera; family Vespertilionidae; genus Pipistrellus; species Pipistrellus nathusii. The sequence continues at coordinate 64,709,202 of OY882867.1, forward strand.
GAAGGAAGGAAGGAAGGAAGAAAGGAAGGAAAGGAAGAAGGGAAAGGAAAGAGGGAGAGAGGGAGGGAGGAAGGGGGGGAGGGAGGGAGGGAGGACCTATCAAATCATTCAATAGTTCTCATTGTAATGAATAGCAAGTTCAGAATCTTTATTGTGGCTTATGAAGCCTAAGCAATTTCTCTGCCCAGCTTCTTCTTCCATCATTATCAACACATAGCCGTCCTCTACATAAGCAGGGCATTTTTCCTTGAGTAAGCCAGGCTTTCTTATTTCAGATTATTCTCTCTGCCCAATTCCCCCAGTCCTTCACTAAGCCAACTCCTCTCCATCCTTCAGGTTGCAACTCAGAGCCTACTTTCATTAGTCCTCAGATTGCATTATGAACCTATCCAATGTGCTCCTTCGGAATATCATACCCATTCTGTGGTACTTATCATCTGTATTATTATTGCTGACTTACCCACAACCCCTCGCCAGTCTATACATTTCTTGTGGAAAGATACTGCCTCTTGTTTATCTTTACATCCCCAGCGTAATAGGATCTCTTGAAAGACGCCATAAATGGATGGGAGCAGCATTATCACCAAGAGGCAAGAGACCTGCACTCAAGTCCATCCCTTACTACTTAACCTTGATTTTTAAACCAACTATAAACCCCCTGAAGAAGAGCGTATAGAAGTAGAAATGTGATCTATGCTCTGCACAAAACCGGGTGGCTGCACTACACAATGCCCTTGCAGTCCTATCAAAATACTATATTCAGCCCTAGCCAGTTTGGCTCAGTGGATAGAGCATTGCCTGCAGACTGAAGGGTTCCGGGTTCGATTCCTGTCAAGGACACATGCTTAGGTTGTGGGGACTATCCCCAGTAGGGAGGCATGCAGGAGGCAGCCAATCAATAACTCTCTCTCATCATTGATATTTCTATCTCTCTTTCCCTCGCCTTCCACTCTGAAATCAATAAAAATATTTAAACACACACACACACACACTACAACCCATAGTTCCATATGCAATAGATTGCAAGGAACACTGGGTTGCTATAAAATCCCTAAAAGACAAGCACCCCGGGGCACTGTGAAGAAGAAATATGAACGGTCACCATAAATTCAGAAAAAAAAAAAAAAGAGAAAAAAAAATCTCTGTTCTGATTGTTATGGGAAGGAGGGAATTAACTGAAAGGACCAGAATAGAAACATGAATACTGGGCCAGATTATGCTCCAGCTCTGCTCTCTCAAAATCAGGTGTTTATTAAAAACTAGCGCTAATTAGGCAGGACTTCAATCTCTGTTGATTGGAATTTACTTATTAATCTTCAGCACAGCTTCCAGGTTTCTTCCCGGCTGTTGCCTGGGCCCTGCTCCTTCAGTGAGAAACGCTCACGTGTGCACAATGTGAGCACCTCCCGGCACTGGCCTCTAGGGCGCCTCCGCTGTGCAGGGAAGGGCAGAGTCCTCTCCGTCCCCACAGAGCCGGGGCCGTTTTCACGTTTTCACTGGCATGCAAATGTGCAGTGAGGTCCCTTATGTTTTATTGAAGAGAGTCGTGGAGAGAAGGAAAAAAGGGGATAGTTGTGAATTAAATGTCCTTGACTCTTCAGGCAATGAGATAAAAGTTCTGATTGATTGCTCAGATGGCTGGAAATGGAAGTATTAACGCAAAAACAATGGTTTTGTTATGTTTCTATCCTCTGGGGTGTTGCCAATAGTGTAGTGGAAATTTTATTCCAGAAACAGCTTAGAGGGGGACCGTGTCCTTTGCCAGAACAAGCAAGTTGGGTGAAGTGCAGACGCAGGTGAAGAGCCGAGGAGGAGGGCTGGAGAGCGGCATTCCAGCCCTGGCTCTGCTGTGTTCTTGGCCTTGAACAAGTCCTTGACTGCCCTGACCCCCAATTCTATAAGGTTTGAAGTTTGGGCTACATAGGAGGTCTAATGTCTCTTCACTGCCTGTAACGTATACAATTATTTCTCCTAAATTAAGCCACACAGTGAGCACCGTCCTCTGGAGGGTGCTTCTGACCCGCTCTGCCCTGCGCTCTGGTATTGTGAAGAAAATCATCAGAGATTCCACCAAGTTCTGCCATTTCTCTTCAACAATATATAAATAAATCATTCTACTAAGGCTTATCTCGTAACAAAAGAAAGCACACGTGTTAAATCACTCTATGCAATGGATTGACTTGACAATTTACCAGAATTAACTTCCGCCTAATTATGTACATAATGAGCTATTTGCAATATGCAGTGCGGTTTTGGTGTTTCCTTTGAAGGGAGCTTCTACTTCCTCCTCACTTAAAACAGGGGGAAATCCTCAGTTCAGAGCAAAGTATGAAAACAGCACAGCCACGCTCTGGTCCTGACCCTCTCTTTCCCCCTTACTGATTCTGCAGCTTTCCCTGATTTGATGAACCCCTGCGTTCCTATTGCTCCATTTCCCAGCTGGTACACAGAGCGGTTGGCTCACTGATGCTTGAAAGTCCTCACAGGGGATTCCCAGCACTTGACCACAGCGGCCAGGAGTTCAGAATTTAGGTATCTTTCACCTACCATGTTTCTTTTTTATTTTATTTTTTATTAAGTGTATTGGGGTGGCATGGGTGACTAAGATCATATAGCTTTCAAGTGTGCATTGCTCTGACACATGATCTGTACATGGCATTGTGTGCCCACTGCCCAAAATCAAATCATCTTCTGTCACCAGACATTTGGCCCCCTTTACCCTCTACAACCCCCCCCTCCCTTCCCTCCGGTCACCACCATGCTGCTGTCTCCAAGACACAGACTCTGCCTCAAAACTGCTATCCACATCCAGTGTGGGTTTCTTCTGCTCTAGCACCCAAGATAGCTACTCAGCAATGGCTGCTCTCATCTCTGTGGCTCCTGCTCTGGTGTGTGTGTGTGTGTGTGTGTGTGTGTGTGTGTGTGTGTGTGAGATTAGAGAGAGAGATAGATTCAAGGGAAAGCTGTTAAGAGATAACTACCAAATTCTACAGCTCAAAATGTTGAATCTCAGACCATGCCCAATATTACCCACGGGGTCAGAACTCAAATTCCATACAAGGACAGATTTTAAAATGGAATTTAAAGATTTTGGTCCTCAGACAAAAGCCAGACCATTTCCAGAACTCACTGCAGCCCCAACCAGTTTGGTTCAGTGGATAGAACATCAGCCTGCAGACTGAAGGGTTCCAGGTTCGATTCCAGTCAAGGGAATGTACCTTGGTTGCAGGCACATCCCCAGTAAGGCAGGGGGGAGGGGAGGATGCAAGAAGCAGCTGATTGAAGTTTCTAACTCTATTCCTCTTCCTTCCTCACTGTAAAAAAAAAAAAAAAAAAATCAATAAAATATATATTTTTAAAAAGAACTCATTGCAGTAGGACATGCACTCTTTTTTTCTTTTATTTATTTATTTATTTATTTATTTACTTTTACATATTTTATTGATTTTTTTTACCCCCCCCTCCCTCCCTCCTACACATCCCCTCCCTCCCCAGAGTTTTATGTCCATTGGTTGTACTTATATGCATGTATATAAGTCCTTCGGTTGATCTATTATCTCCCCCAGATCCTCCTCCCCTCCCCACTGTAATTTGACAGTCTGCCTGTTGCTTTACTTTCTCTATCCCTGTCTCTTGGTTCATCAGTTTGTAAAGAGCTTTATCGTCCACCAATGAGTGAGGTCATGTGGTATTTCTCTTTCATTGATTGGCTTATTTCACTCAGCATGATGTTCTCCAATTCCATCCAGGTTGCTGCAAATGTGAGAATTCCTTCTTTTTTATGGCAGCGGACATGCACTCTTAATGTGGTTGCGACCTGTCCTTTCACCTTATATGTGAAAGGACAGTTTCTTGTTAAATATCTGATTTCTTAAGTATTGTAGGATTGTGTAGGAGCACAATTTGCATCCTACAAAACTTGGACAATGATTCTGTTTGAATCAGAAGAGATGCTGACTTGGCTATTGCTTTTGTTCAAAAGAATTGCTTCATAAGTTATTCTCTGTTGCATCCATAGCTCAACACCTGGTCTCGAGCACACTGGTTTTCCTCTCCTGCTCTGATTGTTTAATTTTATTTACAAGTGGTTTCTGGCTGCAGGAAGTCAAGGATAGAAAGATGAAGTCTGGTGTTCCGGGTATGATGAAATGGAATCCTTCCCCTCGCTAACATGACTCTCCCGTAATAAACACTGATCATTCTCTCTAGCCACCTGAGCACAGCCACACACACAGGGTGAGGAATGCCCTCGCAGAGGAAATTAACAAATGTAGCGCAAATGAACTTCACTTGTTAGAGCGCAGAGTTAATGAGCCTGAAACGTGTGAGATTAGTCTAGGAACGTGGGCTTGGGCCGGCTCCCGAGCAGCGGAGTGCATCCCAAACGCTGGCACATGTAGGCCATTTGTCACAGGAGGGGGCAGGAGCGAGATCCACGGTCAGCGACAGCCCTCATCATTGGAGGAAAAGGCAACCACAATGCACAGGCAGAGATCCCAAAGACAGCATGGCAGACACTGTGCAGCGGGGAGCAGCATTCTCAGATGCACTGAGTGGATTTGGAAGACTCAAAGATTTATATTTGTAAAATTCTATTTGTACCCACAGTAGAGTCTTCATATTAAACACACATTTAGCCTTAACAATAGCCTTATTTTTTCACAATTCAGTCTGAAAGTGCATTAGGTTTTGTCCTATGTACTTTTAAATGCTTTAAATGTTTAAAAGGGGGAAAATAAAGGTGAAAATACAAATATGAGGAAAATGCTGTCCTACTGAATGCTCTCAGAATAAAACGTGAAGTCCTGGGCCAGCCCCTGAAGTCAGACCGCCTGGTGGCAGCTACTGACTGTCCTGACCCCCGAGGCCATGTGTGTATCTTGGACTCGGGTAACCAACGTCGCCTTCCTGTGCTTCCACGTCTTCTGCTGAAGATGGGAGTGAAAATAGTACCTGTAGATGCTTGTGATGTGCCTGTACTTAATGCATTTCTGTTGTTATTTCAAAAGATATCTTATTCTCCAAAAGAAATGAACTTAGATTTCTACCTCCCACCATACAAACAATAATAATAATTGGACTAAAGGTTTAAAAGTTAACCGTGAAGATTTAAAAATCCCTAGAAGGCTTCTGATACACAAGAACAAGCCCTAGAGGTCAGCTAGGAGGAGCAGAGCTATGTTATATACGCAAAACCTGCTGAGAGGGAAGACTTTGCTGTGTGTGTGTGTTGTGTTGTTTTTCACAAAGGAGTGATAAAAATACAAAATAAAGAGCATGAGAGAAAGCTTTTGGAGGGGATGGACACGTTTCCGGCGTAGATTGTGACCATTTCGCGTGTGGATACCCCTCTCCAAATTCATTACATTTTCTCCATTAAGTGTGGACAGCTTTCTTTATCTCAACTATACCTCCATAAAATGGTTTCAAAAGGGAAGAAGGAAAATGTACAATGTTGAGGAGAAGTTTGTGTAAGCAGGACAGCAAAACTGTTGTTCCAATTATGCCCCAATTAATTGATTATCTGTCTATACTTAGTGGGACAAAAGCAATACTGGCCTTATCTCTGTACTTCAGTGTCTAGGCAGCTGAGCGAATCAGAACACATGACACACAGACAGAATGAGTATGTTCTCACACAATAGGGTTTATTTCCCTATTCCTAGTGGGTCCTGGGCTCCGGCAAGGCCTCCCGGCGATGCACAGTGAAGGACAGAGGATGGAAACAGAGACAGGCAGGCGGCCACAGCTGGTTCAGGCTCACACAGCAGAGCAACAGGGGCTTGTCTCTCGGAGTGACGTGGAGTCCTCTTATCGGGCAGGAGACCTCAACTGAAGCTGGTCCCGGGTTATATGGACCACGGTAACCAACTGTGTCCTTATCGGTGTGGGCCAGAAGGTGTGCCTCATGCCAGGAGCAGGGCATTTACACTTTACGGGCTCAGAGCTTTTACATCAAGATATTGGGGTGTTCATTCATTTTGGAAGGCACAGAGTATTGGGGGTTTCCACACAGCAAACATTTCACACAATAATTATTTCATACATTAGAGGGTTTACATTATCATAACAGCTGGGTCATGGCACACATAACTAACAGATTCAAGTTTATAAAGATTTAAACCTTCTATATGGGGAAAGTAGTTTCCATAAACCAACTGAAGAGGGAAGAGGAAAATTGCATTTTAAAATATTTACACATATGTGACAAAAAATAAACTAATGTACTTAACCTATTTTAAAGCTTAGAAATTAAGTACAGGCTTCCCAATGGAAAAATGCAGGAAGAGACATGAACTGGCTTCTCACAAGGGAAGTGATATATGTTTCTTGTTTAAGTCCTCACCTCACGAATGAGCAAAGTCATGAAAATTAAAACAATATTGAGTCTAGTACTGTTACAGAATTTACCAGGCGACCACAGAATACGCAGGAGTTCCCTGAGATACAGGAAAAACCCATGTATTTTGCAGAAAGCCCCGAGTGTTGGGTGGGGGCCGTGAGACCACACCTAAAGGCCTGGCCTGGCATCAGGGCTGATAACACCCTCTGGGGTTGTGTATTGTTCATGATTTATGGCCTCTGTGAAATGGGAGCACTTAGTAAACCAGATAATCTACAAAACCAGATAATGGAGGAAGGGGCAGTGACTAGGCTATAGGCTAACAAGAAGGTGCTTTAGGGATACAGAGTCAGGCTGCTAACACACACACATGTGCACGCACACACACACACACACACACACACAAAGTCTTATTTTCCTCATCAGTAGTACTCAGAATGGTGTCAGCTATGTGAATCAGGGAAAGATGGGGGAGAAGGGAAGGTGGGTTGAGAATAAGGCAATAAGATGGAAAATGTGGAGAATTTTCTTAAATTTACTTAATTTCAACAGGAAGAGGGAAGAGGACAGGAATGGGGAGAAAAGTCTGGCCTGGTTTACCTGCAGGAACCCTAATGGCCCTTTGGGTCTTGACATGAAATAGACCTGAATCTGAATATTTTCTGTCACCCCTCACCCAGCCTTGGCGAGCTACTGGCTTTTATGATTCTTCATTTCTTCATATTTCCTCATCTATAACTTCAAGGAGAGTGGTGAGGATTGAACAAAACAGTACGTTTGGCTCTGTACACCCCGCCTCCACTGCTCTGGGCCTCCAGGTTTAATAATCATGTTTTTCCTGCTGCAGCTCTCCCTCCTGCTATTGATGAGGCTGAGACCATCCTGTCCAGGAAGAGCAGATGGGCCTCCTCTCTCCCCGTGCCTCAGCCCCCAAACCTGCACCCCCACCCCACACCCCCAACCTGCATCCCCATCCCCCAACCTCTCCCCTACTCCCCACCCCACCCTGCACCCCTAACCCCCATCCCCCGCCCCCATTCCCCACCCCCATCTGCACCCCATCCCCAACCTCACCCCCACTCCCCACCCCACCCTGCATCCCCATCCCCCAACCTCACCCCCACTCCCCACCCTCACCCTGCACCCCTATCCCGCATCCTCCACCCCCACTCCCCACCCCCATCCTGCACCCCCATCCCCACCTCCACTCCCCACCCCCATCCTGCACCCCCCTACCCCAACCTCACCCCCACTCCCCACCCTCACCCTGCACCTCTATCCCGCATCCTCCACCCCCACTTCCCACCCCCATCCTGCACCCCCACCCCCTTTCCCCACTTCCACTCCCCACCCCCATCCTGCACCCCCATACCCCAACCTCACCCCCACTCCCCACCCCCATCCTGCACCCCTATCCCCCATCCTCCACCCCCACTTCCCACCCCCATCCTGCACCCCCATCCCCCATCCCCCACCTCCACTCTCCACCCCCATCCTGCACCCCCATACCCCAACCTCACCCCCACTCCCCACCCCCATCCTGCACCCCCATCCCCCAACCTCACTCCCCTTCCCCACCCCCATCCCCCATGGATAAAACAGGCAGCAGGCTGAAATCCGCACGCTCCTCCCCAGGTGGAAAGCCACATGGACGTGAGGGAGTTTGCAGGTCTGGGTCTGCATGAGCTCCAGGCCCCGGGCACATGCCCTCGGACCAACAAGTGCAGGGGGTTTGCCGATGGCTTTGCTCCCGCGCAGAGCAGGACGGGTTACCTGCTCACACTCGGTCTTCGGTTCGTTTTTTGTAGTTTGCTTCTGTGGGGCTTTATGTTTGGTTCTTGTTTATGTGTTTTATGTGCATTTCTTAAGTGGAAGGGAATACTCTCTCCTGCTGCTGCTAAAGCATCAGAAACCCTCCCTATCCCGGAGACGGAACGAAGGTTGTGACAGTAAGAAAGCAAATTAATGTGCTCATAAAGACATAAATAAAATGCCTCGTGGGAACAGACGGCCAAATAAAAAAGTATGAAAGAGAACAGAGGGAGAGAGGAAGACAGAGAACTTAGCGGCTTCAGGTTGCAAATGAAGGAGCGTTTCTCCGGCAAAGGCTGCCACCTAGCGGCGCCGCGCCGCGCTGTCCCTCGGCCCCGCTGTCCTGAGGCCCCGCTGTCCTGGCCTCCGGCCAGAGGAAGGGCGGGAGAGGAACTGCGCCCTCCCAGCAAAAGAAAAAGCAGGTGAGTAAATGTTGGTGCATCAGTGAGCTCTACATCTTGCCCGAGCAGGGACCTTACTTACCTGAGCACTGTGCACCCGAGACTTCTCAGCTGCAGATGAGTGCTGTTTATGGGGCAAAACCAGGCCAGAGTCCATGTGAGCAAATGAAAGAAACAAGCCTCTTGTGGTAAAATAAATAACAAATACGGACGCTGGTGCCTTATCCTACATAAGCCTTCCTGGACCTTTTTTCAACACATTTAAGTTAGTTCTTAAAAAAAAAAAAAAAAAAAAAAGAGTATTTAAAAATTTTTAATGAAATAACCATTGACATGTTTTTAAATGACCAAAAGTGGTTTAAATTTTAAGAGGTTAATTCTATCCAGCAAAACGATCATGTCAATGGGAACAAAAATGTTTTCCTGTTAAATGTTTTCTCTGTTCTTTCAAACATAAATCAAATCAGATGGAAAAAGAGTGTGTCCTTAACGCCATGCCTCCATACTACTTTGCTGACTTAAACAAGGATTACTCTACCATATATATGCCAACAATCTACTTAAATACCAAAAGTAACTCTGTGTTTCCAAGCCTTTGTGTAGCCTTTCTAAGTGATAGAGAAAAAAGCAAATAAGACTTGTCTGTTCTTTTTACTCCTGCCCTGGAAAAAAAAAATTAGAGACTCTTATATTCACTTTAATCACATTTTCTACCTCTAGTCTCCAAATGCAGCTCGCCTTTGTGGATTTCAAAGGTTTGCATCATGTTTTAAAGCAGAGCACCCTGCATTTCTGGTCTGCGTGGTGAGTAGAATCGCGCTATGTTAGCGCACAGCTGGAATGACCATCCGGATTCTCACAAGGAAAACAGGTAAACATCCAAGAGGGTACTTGGATGTTTACCTCTTTTAACATCCATCCAAGGTGAATGTTCAGTAAAAGTTAACTGAATAAAACTAGAACATAGAACCCCCTAAAATAAAATTTTTTTAAAAAAAGTTAACAGTAAAATTCTTGTTTGGGCACCCAATCTAAAAAGCTTCACAAGAAACAAAAAGTAGCTCCAGCCCCTGCAACACACGATTTGCCTTGGTTAGAGGATCGCTCCACCTTCTCACTGAGGAGGACCTACGGGGATCTCAAATCCCACCGTTTCCTTTGCTGAATAAATGTGCACCACAAGTCACGTGTATTCCTCATAGAGAAATAAGGGTTAAGTCATTCCCCAGAAATTCTTTAGTCACCTTCATGCAATGTCAAGTTCAAGAACCCCTGCGGCCAGTGGCAAATAGGGAACCCCTTTCCAATGGCACAGGGACAGGTTTGGATTAGGGGCCAGCCCTAGCCCTACTCTGCTCCAGGGGAATGACTTGACTGAGCACTGGGGTGGGAGCACAGCCTCCCTCCTCCCCAGCTCATGGTAAGCACGGGGCAGGCTCCACTTCTCATCATCCTTCTGGGCTGTCCACTCTCCTGCATCATGTCCTCGCCTCTGGAAATGGCGGCGTCTGCCCAGAAGAAGAAAAAAATTCAGTCTGTCACAGTAAAGTGGGAAGTCAATGCATTTTCAAGTTCCAAGGTTATCTTAGCAACTTCGATACATATTGCAAAAATATAAGGAGAAAAGCCTTTCTCCACGATGACATGAGCTGAAAACTTCAAAGAATTCATGTGAGGCCGGCATGGGGGAAATATACCTTGCTCTAAGATTAACCACTGGAAGGAAAGTAAGTAGGCAGGTTTCTAAGTAATTCGGCCTCCTACAGAAAGGTGAAGCTCTGTGTACAAGTCTCATGCTTTAAAACAAGGAAGGAAGCATGATCGGCCTACTGTGTTCTGTTCCAAACATGTCCTCAGCCTCTGAAAGGTCCCCTGGGCACCCAATTTCATTGTGTTCTTTAGTGCTTTGCTAATGACTTTCTGGAACTTTCCACGTGCATAACAGTAAGGCTTCAAGATAGAAACAGGGTGGGTCTCACCCAGGGCTGAGCATCTGAGAGCTAATTACATTTTATCCCACTCAGGATGGCCTGCCAGCTGCTCCTGATCTACATTTTCCAGATTTCTGGGCAAGAAAAAGAGATCAGCTATCCATTCTCCTGTCCTTTCCAACCAGCACCCCCACTGGCCCGGAACCTGGTGACAGATGGAGGGCTTGTCCCTCAGCCCTCAAACTCCGTGTTTCCACAAACAATAAAAACGGGCCTGCATATTGGTTACGAGGGACCGAGAGATCAAGTGTGAAGTGGAGTAAGTATCCTCTTAGAAACGCCAGTGCTGAGAGAATCATTGATTGGCTGCCTCCTGCACTCCCCTCCCCGCCTTGCACTTTGGATCCAGCTAGCAACCCAGGCATGTGCCCTACCAGAAATCAAACCATGGCCTTCTGGTTCATAGGTCAACACTCAACCTATGAACTCAACCTGGTCGGGCAACAAAGCATCTCTGAACACTCAGTCCCTGGCACCTACAGGTCTAGAGAGAACTCCTCTCTCCTTCCCAACAGCTGAGCCCTCTCCTCCGCCTGTGTCACAGGATACATACACACACACACACACACACACACACACACACACACACACACACACACGTTGTTTGCAGCTTGTTCCTCCCTCTGTACTTGAAGCTCTTCATGATTGGGAACAGATCTTTCCATCTTTTTAATCTGAGACCCTAGCATGAGGCCTGGCACATTGAAGGATTCAATACATGGGAACAGATGAGTCAAGTGAATTAAATTATATTTAGTTCAGAATTGAAATTTAAAACAAAGTTTACAAGTCAAATTGATTTTATTTCAAATATAGGGAAATGTACTGGGAGTTATCAGAATAGAAAAAAAAACATTAAAGATTCATTTTTTATTCAAAGACAATCCTTGCTGACCACATTGTTATCCAATGTGAGGGGTATTTGAGGTGATTCTTTCTGGGTGGGGCAGAGAGCCCATTAAAATGAAAATTACTCAGTCCCAGGAGGGTAGCTCAGCTGGTTACAGCATCCTCCTGGTTCACCAAGGTTGTGAATTCAATATCCCATCAGGGTGCCTACAATAAATCAACCAATGAATGCATAAATAAGTGTAACACCAAGTCTCTCTCTCTCTCTCTCTCTCTCTCTCTCTCTCTCTCTCTCTCTCTCTCTCTCTTCTCTCTCTCTCTCTCTCTCTTTCTCTCTCTCCCTTCCTCCCTTCTTCCTTCTTTCCCTCTCTGAAATCAATAAATACTATTTTAAAAGTTTTTTTTTTTCAAAATGGAAATTGCTCAGGATAAACATCCTCAGAGATATGACTTCCCCACTTGGGACAAGAAAGAAGAACCTGCTAAACTACTTTGTCCTTCATCACTGCGGGAAGGATGTCCCTGCTGGAAGAAAAAAGTTGGGGGGTTGGGGGAGAGCAGGGTCCATAAACTCTTCCCCAAGAACGAGGGCCAATCTGCCGGGATTCTGGTTACTTTTCCAGAAGGGAATGACAGGTGTCAGTGAAGCATCAGCACTATCTCCTATTTTTGTCTCACATTTTGAATAATGTTAAAATGCACAAAGCCATGGTTCCCTGGATTTGTCTTCTAAGAAGCACAGAGTACTGAGATGAAGGACCATTCTGGCCTGTGGGCCACTTTTCCCTGTACAGTCAGATAAGATTAGAAAAGATGGAAAAGAGAGCTCATTTTCCGCGAGGGAGGAAAGTAAATGTAATCAACTTCATTCATCTAGCTAGCTTATCTCCCAATGGGCACCCCACCACGCTTATGCTGCAAAGTTAACAATGTTTCCCCATGTTCTGGTTTCAGAATCCGAGCTTCAGGGAATTAACTCATTTGTCTTCAGTGAAATAGCTAGCAAACAACAGAATAGTGACTGAAAGCCAGCATTCCAAGGCTCCCATCCCATAGTCTTCCCTCTCGGACCATGCATGAGGTGTTGGTCTAGACTTTAAGTCACCTTTCCTTTATTGTAAGGACCACTGATGAGCATCACCTATGTGCCAGGAGGCTCTTTGCCAAGGGAGGCGCCCTGAGAGGAGGCACTGGGGTGCTACACTGGGATCCAGCACCCAGAATGAATTTCCTGCCAGGAGAGGCCCTTATATTTGAGAATATTTATTTCAGCCAATAGTTTTTCTGATATTATCTAAAATTTTTTTCCACCCATATATCCCTGTTACAAGAGAACAAATATTCTACCGCAAACAAAATCGATTCTGTCAAGTGTAGGAGTGGAAATCTAATGGAATACTTGAGTTAATGATGCTTCCAACAGTACGGCCTATTTGGTATCTTATTTTATGGTACAAACTGTGCCCAAAAAAATATGCTCACTTGTCTCATATGTCTCTGCGTGGAATGCAGCACTTGAGAGCTTGAGATTTTAAGATCTAAATAATACCAATATGGAAGTTCAAAAATTCAGTTAACTGTTTAGGGGTTTCGACATGTCAGCCTCCTCCATCCCCACTATGTGAATGAACACAAGGAATTTAACAAATGGTGGCTGACGATTGAAAGAGCCAGTGCTGCCTTTGATGCCTTTTCCATATTGTCTCAACTAATTGCTTCACCAGCCCTGTGAACTAGATACTCTATTCATATATCTGATAGGTAATTATCTAATAGATAATTGGCACTCATTATGTGCCAGGTATTGTGCAAAGCATTTAACATAGCTTTTATTATTCAGTCACTCAATAACTATGGATTGAGAGCTGATTATACTCCAGAGACTATAACCTATAAAGATATAAGAGCAAGCAAATAGGCAGGGTACTATCCTCATGGAGTTCATTTTCTAGGTGGGTGGAGACCACAATAAATAAAAAAACAAATAATTACAAGCTAATTACAGATTATGATAGTACTGGGAAAGAAAGTCTATATATATAAAACCCTAATATGTATGTAAATAGACTGAACAGCAGAATAAGCAAACAACCAGTCACTATGACATGCACTGACCACCAGGGGGCATGCGTAGAACACAGTGGGCATTAACAACAGGTGGCAGAGTGCAGAACATGGACAACGATGGCTGTGGCAGGATGGTGGAGCAGGTGAGTGGGGGCACCAAATCAAGGCAAGGCACCAGTCGCTGTCATTGGGATGAGTCTCTGGTGGTTACTGAAAATTCTTTGCTCCTGCCACAGTCCTGCCCAGAGTTCGCACCTGCTGCTGGCACTGGAGCCACTACTGCTAGCTCTCAGCGCTGGCTCCGATCTCTCGGCACTATCAGAGGGTGGGAGTGGCAACTGCCAGCCCCTGTTGCCTCTCAGGACTTCTCCACCTTCCCCTGATCCTGAGGGGCAATTGGGGCTGGCAGCTGCCTCTCTCACCTGCTGCCAGCGCTGGAGTTGCCACTCACACCCACTGCCAGTAACGGAGCTGCTTCTTGCATTTGGTCCCCATGCCAGTCCTGATTGCTTGGTGCCATCAGTGGGTGCAAGTGTTGGCTGCTGGCCCTGGTCACCCCTGAGGACTTCTCCACTTCCCCCTGCTCCTGAGGGGCAATCGGGGCAGCAGCCTTCACTTGCATCTACTGATGCTGGTGCCTGATCACACCCACTTCTGGCTCTGGCCCCAATCATCAGCAATGGGAGCAGTGGCAGTGAGAGCTGGGCTGCCAGCAGACAGGGGACCAGGGGCTGTGGTGGGAGGGTCTGGGCAGGGGTGTGGAGGATGAACCAAGACCTGCCCTTATGCCCACCACAGCCTCATGGCACACAGTTCCTTTCAAGGTGCATAAATTTGTACACTGGGCCCTAGTAATGAAATGAAGAGATAAAAATGCCCTGAAAAGAATAGGGTTATCTACTTTAGAAAGAATGACCAAGGGAGGCTGTCTGAGGCAGTGACATCCAAACAAAGGCCTGAAGAACACCAAGTAAGAGCCATGGAGCCACCTGGATGAAGAGGTCCCAGGCAGAGAACAAAGGCAAAGGCCCTGAGGTGGGCAATGGCTGGGTTGATAGATGAGCCGAAAAGACATCAGCAGTGAGTCCAGAGAGGTAGGTGGGAGTTGGATGGTGCAGGGCCTTATGTTTCATGGTAAGGAAGTTTGATTCTATTTTAAAGCCACACCAAAGCACTGAAGGCTTTGAGCAGAAGTATGATCTGATCTGATTTGTACGTTTTAAAGATTTTTCTGGTTGCTGTGTGGGAAATGAACCTGAGATGAACAAAAGTGGAAGTGGGGAGGGCAGTACTGCCAACCAGACAGGAGATGGTGGAGGCTTGACCCAGGAGGTGGCAGTAGATATGGAGGAAGGCTGATAAATCTGAGATATTCTGCGTGGTAGAACCAACAGAGCTCACAGAAGAATGAAATGAGGAAAGTGACCTTGTGGAGCTGGCAAGTTTATTGCCCGTTTATTACCCCTTTACATGGACTTTAAAAACCTGGAACTTAAGATGTTAAGTTATTGTCAGTTATATCTCAATAACATTGGGAAAGAGGGGGTTAATGGCAAGAGCTAAAACGTGGGAGCACTAAGAATCACAATAGTTGTGCTTCACTTGAAGCGCTTAACCATTCCATCTCTTCCGACAAGTCCCTACACTGTACGCAGGGTCTCCCAGGGCACCTCGGTGTGGTCTCATCTCCTGCTCCTGGTCCTCGGCCTTTGGTTTCTACAGGACTGCTGTGTGCAGCTGTGTCATCGTGCCCGCACCACTAGGGGGAGAAAGGGACACCGGAGGTTTCAGACAGAGTTACCAACTCACTGATGCTCCTCCCCTCAAATTCCTCACATCTTGTGTGGGGACCGGAGTTAGAGATACACTGTGGGAACAGGACATGCAGAAGTGATTGGATGTCACCTGTGAGATTAGGTTATAAAAAGTTTCTCTCTCTCTCTCTCTCTCTCTCTCTCTCTCTCTCTCTCTCTCTCTCTCTCTCTCTCTGTCTCTCACCCCCACCACACCTCCACTCTCATCATTGAATCTGGGAAAGTCAGCTGCCACATCATGAGAACACCCGAGGCCTATGGACAGACCCTAATTGGCATAGCACCAAGGCCGGCCCCGATCTTGTGGGTGAACTTGGAAACAGATCTTTCCCCAGGCAAGCCTTGAGATGATTTCAGCCCCAGCCCACCGCTGGATGCAACCACATGAGAGACTCCCGGGTTTGACTCATGGGAACTGTGATAGATTATTTATTTACTTATTTTTATATATAATAAATATTTATTGTTCAGATTATTACAGGTGTTCCTCTTTCCCACCCTCTTCCCCCATAGATCCCCTCCACCTGATTCCCAACTCCACTCCATGCCCTTACCCCCGCCTCTGTCTTCATCCATAGGTGTAAGATTTTTGTCCAATCTCTTCCCTGAGAATTGTTAGTCCAATCCCTTTCTATGTCCCTGATTCTATTATGTTCACCAGTCCATTTTGTTCTTCAGATTTTTTATTCACTTTATTTTTAAATTCACTTGTTGGTAGGTATGTATTTTATGTCTTTTTGATGTTCATAATTTTTACCTAACTTTTCTTCTTCTTCTTCCTCTCCTTAAAGAATACCCTTCAGCATTTCATGTAATCCTGGTTTGGTGTTGATGAACTCCTTTAATTTTTTCTTGTCTGTGAAGCTCTTTATCTGACCTTCAATTCTGAATGATAGCTTTGCTGGGTAGAGTAATCTTGGTTGTAGGTCCTTGTTGTTCATCATTTTGAATATTTCTTGCCACTCCCTTCTGGCCTGCTTAGTTTCTGCTGACAGTCGTATGGGTACTTCCTTGTAGGTAACTAGCTGTTTTTCTGTTGCTGCTTGTAAGATTCTCTCTTTGTCTTTTGCCCTTGACATTTTAATTATGATATGTCTTGGTGTGTTCCTCTTTGGATTCCTCTTGTTTGGGGTTCTGTATGCTCCCTGAATTTGTAAGTCTATTTCTTTTACCAGGTAGGGTAAGTTTTCTGTCATTATTTCTTCCATTAAGCCTTCAATACCCTGCCTGCTCTCCTCTGGCACCCCAAAAATCTGGATGTTGGTACATTTTAAGCAATCCTGGAGGCTCCTTACCATATCCTCACACTTTTGGATTCTTCTTTCTTTCTGCCTCTCTGGTTGGGTGATTTTTTCTTCCTTATAGTCCAGATCTTTGGTTTGATTCTTGAGGTACATTGATCTATAGTTCAGTTTCTGTATATTTTTTATTTCAGATAATGTATGCTTAATTTCTGACTGGTCCTTTTCCATTTTTTTTTTTTTTTTTTTTGTATTCTCTTTAAGGTCCTTGAAGGTCTCTCCAAGCTTCTTGGAGGTCTCATCAAGTTTCTCAAAGGTTTTTAGAAGGTTCTTGAGTAATCTTATAAATGTGATTCTGAACTCTGTCGTCCAGTAGTTTACTTTCTTCCATCTCTCCCCTTCGTGACATGTTTCTGTGTCTCCTCCCTGTAATGATGGAGTGGCTTTGTGTGGTAGGTGACCTATCAGCTTCCCCAATCACCTGGGGTGGTCGCTTTTGGTACATCCCTTTGTGGGCTGAGTGCAAAGTCTTGGTGTAATTAAGCCTTGCTTGCTGTTGGTACTCTGGGAGGAATTGATCTCCAGGCCAATTGTCTGTGAGGAGCCGCTGTGTCTATAAAGGAAGAACTGCTGTGCTGGAGACACGGTTTGTTTCAGTGGGGCTTTGGTGCTCACTGAGGCCGCCTCCCGAATGTGTCACTTATGGGTGTGAGTGGTTGAAATTGACCACTAGGAACACTGGCTTCTGGATCGCCAATGGGATTCAGTTCAGTTACTGTCTGAAGTCGCCTTGCAAGAATTGCAGCAAGAACTACAGTTTTTTCCTGTTTGCTTGGGACTTGGCGGTTTTGTTGCTGGAGCTGCAATTTATATCTGGTTAAGCTGCCTCAATACAGGTCATTCATATGTAAAAGTAGTTTTGTGGTGCCTGGGCAGGTCTGTAGAATGTGGGGTGGGGCCTCAGGGTGTCTCAGGACATCACTAGGTTGGGGCATGGCTAACAGCGATGGCTGCCCTCAGCCTTCTCTGCCCTTCCGTGTTTCCAAGTCCCTGCTTCCCTGCGATCCAGCGCAGTAAACAATGATTGCTGCCGCACCTCTGCAAGAGTCGCCCTCACTTTGACCTGATGGTTGACAGGCCAGCTTCTTTCCATTGGCGTCTGGGTCCCCCATGTGACCCCAGAAACTGGATTTCAAAGTGATAGGGAGCTTGTTTCCTTTTGGGTTGAAAAGAAAAGTCGTCCGCCACCAGCCCCATTCACGTGCCTCCGTACCTAGGCTCCTCAGCTTTTCACTACTTGTGCTCCCCTCTCTTTCAGCCAGCCTTCCCGTGGTTTTGGATGATAGGTGTATTTTATATTAGTTTTAATTTTTTAAATTGTTGTGCGAGCGGCAGACCAGTTATCTACACCGCCATCTTGGTCTTAATCTCTATTTACTTCTTTAAGCTGCTGAGTTAGGGTTGATGGGCTACACAGTGATGGGTAACTAAGGCGATTGCAGTGCAAATGGTTCCTGGAGCTGCCCAGTGTGGCACACTGTTCCCACTGACATGGCTTGTCTGTGACCATTTCAGACTTATTGTTAAAGCTAAACTTCCACCACTTTCTCAGGCAGTACCCCCGCTCTGTATATTGACCTCACAGTCCTCATCCACAGGAGAACAGGTGCTCCACCTCCAGCCACCTCAAACTCAATGGACTGGTTCTGGCTAGACCTGCACCTTTGCCTGAATCAAACAATGCAGGTCAAAATTTTCCACCTTAATGTCCCTGGATGCTCCCAAGGATACGATATTGCTGGTCAGTGTTCAGAGGAAGAACAGAATCAGAAACCAGGAGGACCTTTACCCACATACAGATCCCTGGGCCCCAACACTACTGAGGCCAATGCAATAAATGCTGGGTGGAGTCTGAGAAACGTATTTTTCAAAGAATCCCAGGTAATTCGGGGGCATGGCCAGGTTTTGTCAACTCTGGCTCACTGATAGTTTAAAATCTCGGTGTGTGTCCCTGGCTTGCTGTGGAAACAAGCCCAGAAGTGGACCCAGGAACTAGGTTTCCTGTGTCCCCTCAGATCTGCCTTGGACATGCAGCACCCAGTTTACATTTGCTTCAACTCGTTTTCTTGACAGCAGTAACTGAAAGATCTTTGCTGAGTGTCTGCAAAAAAATGCAGCAATGAGTATGTATTGAATTTACATATGAGGCACTTTGTACTTTTAGGAAACTGGGATCCAGCTTGATGTAAGTCGGGACTCAACATATAAATTCATTTTCTGTGAGCTCACTTTCGCAGTAACAAATTTAATTGGCATCGTCTCTGACTCTGGATAATGTAGGGAGAAGCTCGATACATTAATAAAGGACAGCTTTAGGTTTATCAGCAATCGAGGCTGCAAAAGTAATAGCTAAAGAAAATATGGCAAAGCAAAAATAGAACCATTTATTCTGCTGGAGTTAAATTCCAGAAACAGGGCAGTCAGCGAAATGCCAAAGAAGACGCCACTGCAGAGGGTTTCTGGTCAGAATAAAGGAGATGGCACTGTTCTAATTAACAGGGCAACGAGTACTAAAAATGACCTTAAAGGGGAACTTAAAAGGTATTTTAATGAGCTCTTGGCAGGGACTGCTGATGAGCCTTTTTTCATAAGCGAAGAGAAATGTCTCGAAATTAACCAAGGCTTATGATCATCGTATTGGAGTCATATTTCAGGCAAGTAAAACCCTTAGCTGGAAGTTGAGCAAAAGGCCCAGTAGGACTACTAATCAAGCCTGCATCTTCTTCTAATAACTCTGAGAGGCAGAGTCCTGAAGTCTAATTATAATGGTATTACTCCTCTTAACCTTCTTTCTGAGCAATTGTCACTGATTTACATATGCACAGACGTCGCATGCGCTCACACTCCCCTTCTACACACACCTCCACTCCACTACTCTACACTTAGGCGTCCACCTCACTGCCCTTCCCTTCCTCCCCAATGCTTCTTCAGACTCTCCTAATTCCAGTCCCTTAAAATCTACACAAACATCCACCATATTTTTAAAGCCTTCACTTGTACTAGACTTCTAGTTTAACATACTATTTGCTGCTAATTTTCTAAAATATTTCTGTAGGTGGACAAACACAGCCTACAATCTAACTTGCAAGCCAATGTCCACAACAAACTATTTCTCCCTCTCTCTCTTCTCTCTCTCTCTCTCTCTCTCTCTCTCTCTCTCTCTCTCTCTCTCTCTGTGTGTGTGTGTGTGTGTGTGTGTGTGTGTGTGTGTGTGTGTCTTTCTCTCTCTATCCCCTTCCGCTCTCATCATTAACTCTGGGAAAGTCAGCTGCCACATCAAGAGAACACCCACAGCCTATGGACAGACCCTAAATTGGCCAGCACCAAGGCCGGCCCCAACCTGTGGGTGAACTTGGAAGCAGATCTTCCTCCAGGAAAGCCTTGAGATGACTTCAGCCCCAACCACAGCTGGATAAAACCTAGGCTCGGCTCCCTGCGAGCCTACAGTCACCCGCTCAGGTCACAGCATTCTGGTCCATGCTGCAGTGAAGGACCCACTGCCTTGCTTTTCTTCAGCCTCTTCCCCCTGCTCTTTGTGTTCTAAGAATTACACGGACCTTCTGTTTCACTCTTCCAACCCTTTCAGAACTGATGTGGCATTTTCCCTGATGTGATACTCATTCACAAAGAAAAAAAATTTAAAACTTGTGAGCTCAGAAAAAAGCCCACAAGAATTAACAGATGACTATTATTAATCTATAACAATAAAAGTGTAATATCCTAATTAGATCGGACAGCCGAACAGCGGAAACACTGTCTGGACGATCTGCCGGACGAAGCCAGGGCTTCGAGAGGAGGCTGAGCCCTTTGCACGAATTTGGTGCATCGGGCCTCTGGTAAGTTAATGATAATAAATAAGAATTGATGTGTTTATTAAATAAAAGATTAACCTCTGACTCATTTCTCTAAAATTGTAGTGTAGATTTTGGTTTCCTCTGGGGCCACTTACTGGTTTGTCTGGAAAATCTATATTGACATTCAAAGTTGTCTTGGGAGGGGAGAAGACACTATGTCAGCTTGGTCCATGCAAAACTGGCTTTGATCTTCTGTAATAAGTTCTCTGTCTTCTGGGAAAACTTGAAGATTAACAGCAAGAATGCAACAGGAGTGCCCAGCTGGTGTGGCTCAGTGGTTGAGCTTTGAACCATGAACTAGGAGGTCTCAATCGATTGCTGGGCAGGGCACACCCCAGAGTTGCAGGCTCAATCCCAGGAGGTGTGCAGGAGGCAACCAATCAGTGATTCTCTCTTATCATTGATGTTTCTATTTCTTTATTCCTTTTTCTTCTTCTCTCTGAAAAATCAATAAAAACTTCTTTTAAAATGCACTAGAAGTTTTTATTTTAGAGCTACATAACTGCAAACCCATGAACTGTGAGCCAAACCTCTGTAGCTCAATAGCTTTGCCTAAGAGGGGAGTAAAAGGTTCAAGAAAAATCCCTCACTTAGAATTCCTTGGAGAATTCCGTCAGTCTGGGCTCTCAGACTCTGGATAGAAGGTGTGAGGAGAAGCACTGACAGAGACTATGCCACAGCAATAAATACCAAGTGCCTTTCAACGCAGAGTGTGGCTCCTGGGACCGGGCTATCCTGGAAGCTTGTGAGAAATGCCCCACCTTAGACTTTCTGAATCATAAGCTGCTTTTTAAACAAGATCCACAGTTTTTGAGAGTCTTCCCTGGAGCATCTTCTCTAACCTGGGGTTACAAATAGTGGGGCAGTGAGAACATTATCTTCAGCTTTGCACCCTCTTAGTTTCTCCTCCTTCCAACTTTCCTGGGCTATAAGGTTATTCATGGAGGTAGGGGCTGGGGTGTTTCCAAAGATCAAAATAAGTGTCGCGACCCCAAATTCTAGCGGCAGCCACACAAACTTGGCAGGGGAAATGTCCTAAATTCTAGTTAGCTAATGTTAGAGAAAAGGCTCAGACTTCTTAGAGTCCCATATTAGTCAACTAGAGCCCCGGTGCACAGATTCATGCACTGAGAGGGTCTCTAGGTCTGACTAGCGATCAGGGCCAATGGGGCCATCTCACCAAATCCTGATTGGGGCCAACGGGGGCCAGATGGCTGGGGAGATGCCACAAGAGGGCTCCAGGGCAATCCAGCCCTTTTGACCAGTCCCAATCAGCTGGGCCCCAGGAGCAAGCTAACCTACCAGTTGGAGCATCTGCCCTTTGATAGTCAGTGGGCATCATAGCAACTGGTCAACTGATCAGCCGGACACTTAGCATATTATGCTTTTATTACATAAGATACTTTGAATTGCAGTAGTATAAAATCCAACTCAAACTAGATTACACAAATAAAGGAACTTATCAGTTCATATAACTGAAGTCTAGGCACAGCTGTGTCTGTGTATTTAAACAATGTTATAGAAAGCTGCCCACCCTTTTCAACGTCTGTTTTTCTTCTCCGTTGGCTTTTTCTCTCAAAGGCCTGTGCCTTAGCACAGCTCCCAGTGCCCTGTCTGCCTCTTCTCCACTCGAAGGCCGCAGAAAAAGAGAAGGCTTCTCTGCCAGCAGTTTCCTAAAATTCTAGAACTGAGGTTTATTGGCTTTGTTTTCTCTAGTTGGAGAAACATGCTCATTCCCGAACCAATCTCAGTGGACAAGTGGATGTGGCTTTCAGTCATAAGCCAACTCTTAGAACCAAGGATGAGGTCAAACCTATACATTGACCAAAAGCATGGGGGAGGTGCTACCCCGTAGGAAAATTGGGAAGCTGACAGCCGAGGAAGGGAAGATTGACTCTGGGTTAAAAAAGAAAAACAACTGTTCACTAAGGCACCATTTAGGTGAACTCCTCAACTGCTCTCTCCTCACACTGATGTGCTTTCTCCAGAAGCAACAACATGGCTATTCATTGAAGTAATCACAGTAAAGCTGCAGGGCAAAGAATCAGTCCATCTCCCAAGTGCATTTTCCTTGTCTTTTGGGGGATGTTGACTGTTCCATTAAAATATCTACAATATAATAAATTCAAAATACACCTAAAGCCATATGAATTGGCAGCACTTCTTGCTTACTTTCTCAGAGTGACAAAGCTTGACCCAACTATCTAATGGCTTAGGAGAGGTGAAAATCATTAGCCAGTGAAAATATAGAAGAAAAATTATTGTAATGGTGATTAGAGCTCTGGGCAAGGCTATGACATTTGTACATCTTGTCCCAGTCTCCAGTGCTGCTTCCTATGAACTAACAGGTAGGTTTTAGTGTTGGTCAAAGTTCCCGACAGTCTCGAATGCCTCTGGGAAGTGTGTCTTTGCCTCAAGGAAACACTGATCTCTCTCTGTAGCTGAAAAGTCTGGATACAGAGCTGTGGACCGCATTTGGAAATGCTCAATTTTGTTCTCTACTACTCAACTCTCAAGTGAATTATTCTGTACAAATGTACTTTAATTATGTATTAACTTCAATATTATTACATGCAGCACACAACTGCTACTCATTAAAAGTTAATCTGGATTCTATCAATTTTATTTAGTATTCATTACAAGGTAGTGTTCATTTTTTTTAAAAGGCCTCCAGATAAATGTGGTGCTCTACATAACCAAGAGGTGATTCTCTAGAAATAGAAATACCTTAAGAATTCTGCCTGCCTTTTCCCTTCCCTTCTCTTTTTAGCAGCTTCATTCACAACCATCAGTAGCGAACTGGCAGCAGGAGGAACTGGCAAGGACTGGCCGTGGGCAGCATTTGATGACTGTTGTTCTAGGTGCTTCTTGAAGTTGGGCCGCCAAAATTCTATGCTCATTTCACTTGTAAAAGGAAATACTTTATGACCTTGTCTTCGGCAGCCCCCTAGAAGATTCTGCAGCAGGGATGCCTTTGTTTAGATGTTGGCAAGAAGCCCCAGAGCTCTATTTCTCTGTCTATTACCGTACTTTCTCATGATGAGAGGTGCAGAGCATCATAATAATAATGCTTAAATTGTGTGCGGGGAGAATCACATGGGATTGCAAAAACAGAAATCTGGAGCTGTTCTCTTTTGAATCTGAAAATAATAGCTAACATGGAAGGGGACCAGTTACTGAGCACATATCTTATTTAATCCCCAGGGGAGCGCTATTCTTACTCTCACAATGAAGTTTGCATTGTTTTCATAATGCCTTAGAAGGAGCTCTACGCATGTTCACAACCGATGAGCAATACTTCACAACAAAACAGCACCCTCACCCTGAGTTCACAATGCCACGCAATTTACAGAGCAAACTCTGTAATTTTTGCAGCACAGTTGTGGTCTCTTCTGACAGTATCAATTCAACATTTTAAAAAAAATAAGTTAAAGAATACATACTGACTTGGCATTATTTTCTTAATAGAGGAATTGATGTTTCACTTCAGGCTATTTCGTGAAAATACCGGCTTAAAACGAAAACTGACTCAAAGAGAAGTTTTATAAAATAATGCTTGTGGCTGTTTTCCAGTGAGCCACACCTGAACAGGTTGCCACACTACTTTTTATTTGACTTTCTCCTTCGCTCTAGTTAACAAACGAGTAGAAGAAGTAAAAACAAGTGCTGGGTCGAAACCGGTTTGGCTCAGTAGATAGAGCGTCGGCCTGCGACTGAAAGGTCTCAGGTTTGATTCTGGTCAAAGGCATGTACCTTGGTTGCGGGCACATCCCCAGTAGGGGGTGTGCAAAAGGCAGCTGATTGATGATTCTCTCTCATCGATGTTTCTAACTCTCTATCCCTCTCTCTTCCTCTCTGTAAAAAAATCAATAAAATGTATTTTAAAAAATGTGCTGAGCTAATGCAATTAGTTGAGCTATTAATGCCAGTACAGAAACCAACTTCAGCCAGCATAGGTAAAAAATAAAATACGTGGTGCATGGTAGATGGGGTGCTACAGGACACTGCCAGAAATCAAAGGCAAGGAGCACCCAGGCTTAAGAAAATCATGGGAATAGGAATGGGGTGTGGGTCAGGAACCCCTTTGTTTTTTTATCTGTGACACTTTCTGCTCTGTTTGCAGACCAGTTTTTTTGTTTGTTTGTTTTGTTTTTTCTCTTTCTCACCCACATGACAGAAAATGGTCCCTCATAGCTCTCAACTCTAAATGGTACATGTTGGCCTAACAGGAAACTATGCTTCCTCCCTCATTCTTAGTGCCAGTTTCAAACTCTTGAGGTAAATAATGTGAAAGGCCCAGCTGGAATCAGATGTCCACCTCTACACTATTCAACTGGGACTGGAAGGTGGGGTCAGATAGGACAAATGGCACTAAAGATCCAGCAAAGCAGGTTGGAAGACAGATGCCCAAAAAAAAGGGGGTGACTGTGAAATGGGTGGATGCCCCAAAGGATATTTAGTTAGTAGGAAGATATTGGCTCTAGCTGGATAGACAGATTTAAAAAAATTATAAGGAATTGGTTCACACAATTATTGAGGCTGAGAGGTCCCAAGATTTGCAGTCAGCAAGCTGGACGCCCAGAAGCACCGATGGTTTAGTTCCAGTGCAAGTCAGGATGGTATAAGTTCCCGTCCAAGGGCAGGGAAAGATCAATGCCCAACTCAATAGTCCCAGGGGAAGTTCCCTCTTATTCAGCCTTTTTATTCTGTTCAGGGCTTCAGTTGATTGGATGCACCACACCCACATTAGGAAAAGCAATTTGCTTTACTCAGTCTACCAATTCAAAAGTTAATCTCATCCAGAAACAGTTCATAGACACATTCAGAATAGTACTTGTCCAAATGTCTGGGCACCCCTTGGCCCAGTCAAGTTGACACACAAAATTAATCATCACCACAGACAACACAGTCTATTATGGAATCTGACCATATAGGCATAATTAGAATATTCATTTGATGTTTTTACTTCAATGTCAACAATTCAATTTATTAATATAAAATTAGGTGTTCTCTTCTTGGAAGGGAAATGAAAAGCTAAACAGATGACCCAAAAAGTATTTCTCGAGTCCAACTGTTCACAGATTCCTCTCAAAAAAAGACATTGGCACAAGTAGCCTCAACCCAGTTTTTTACCCAAAAATGATATAGTAATGATGAGAAAATCCTCCAATTCAAATAGTTTCAGATTTATTTAAAAATTTCAGATTTTTTTTTATGTCATCATATTCTTCTTTCTTAAAGATATATGCATGTCCTGATTCCAAATCCAAATGGATAAAAATGAACTTAAGATTTGCCACAGTTGTGAATGTGATGACTTTTTGCAATATTAAGTTAAAGCAGAATTAAAATATGAAGATAACTTATTAGTCTGTTATTTGCATTATTAAGCAAGTTTGAAAGGTTAAATACTTATGTTCTAAATTATAGAATAAAGGTTACTCTCTTCTTTCTCTTTGCTGAAGAAAGGAAGTATGTTAAGAAGAAGAAATATAAACAATTTTGGAATAGTTATACTTAAAATAGTGCATAATATATTCACTGAATACTTAAATAATACCTACTATATGTGTGAGAGCTGGCCTTAACTGTAAGAAATTTACTTCAAATGCAAAATATATGTTTTTTATTGTTGAATTATTTGGTTCTATTAAATATTAGTGATATTTAAAGTTTTGTCTTTAAAATACACCAATAATATTCTTTTAAGGATATGTCAATCTTTTAAATATTGAGCATTTATATACACAGAATTATTCTGAGAAAATCAGGTTATATCTTATTCATTTTTTGGATACAGGAAAAATAAAAGAAAGAGAGAGAGAATATGATCAAGCAAATGGGACAAAATGTAAACAATTGGTATAATCAGGTAAATAGTCTAGGGAATTCTTTATACAGATGCTTCACAATTTATGTTTGAGTAATATCCCAATAAATCCATCATAAGTTGAAAATATGATGATGTTGAAGTGCATTTAACATTAGACCCCAATGTGTCAGTTGTTTTCCCTTGTCACGACATGCCTGGCTGGGAGCTGCAGCTCTCTTCCACTGAACAGCATCATGAGCCAGCAGCACAGTGCCTACAGCCCAGGAAAGATCAACATTCAAAATCCCAAGTGCAGTTTCTATGGAGTGCATATTGCTTAGCACCGTTGTAAAGTAAAAAAAAAAAAAAAATCCTAAGTCAAACTATCATAAGTTGGAAATTATCTGTACTATTCTTGTAACTTTTCTTGGTATATTTAAAACTATATAAAGATTAGTTACCAAGAAATGAAGATATTGAAAAATAGAACTAACATAACATTCAGCAATACCACTTCTGGGCATATATCAAAAAATAAAATCAAATCACTATTTTAAAGAGATATCTGTACTTCCATGTTCATTGCAAAATTATTTATAATAGCTAAAATATAAGAATAACTTAAGTGTCCATTGATGGATGAATGAAGAAAAAAAAAAAAAATATATATATATATATATATATAGTGTCCCCAAAAATATATACACACACTTTGAATAATTATAAAGGCAATGTTTATTAAAATACATTTCACTTTCAAAATTTAACTATCAGCTGTTTTAGTGTCTATACATTTTGGGGGACAATATACCCTATATAATAAAAGGCTAATATGCAAATTGCCTCCTCAGGAGTTGGACTAACTGGGAGTTCGACTGCTCATTATGAATGTGTACTGACCACCAGGGGGCAGCTCAGAATGAAGGACTGCTGGAAAACAAATCAGTTTCACTAAAAAAGAGATGTTGACAGGAAGCCAGGAAGGCTGGTCAACAACCTTAAATGCTCTAACCTTTAGTTGAGATATTGTTAGCTGAAGCAGAATCTACTTTGTTTGTCCCGTAAAAGTTTCTGTTATTTCCTGCCTAAGGGCTATATGTAAATTTCTGTGTGTGTTGCCTAAGATGTTTTCCCCAAAGCTTAAATAAAAGGGGATGGCAGGGCCAGAGCAGTGGTAGTTCTCCCACTAGAGTTGGACTATCGCCTGGCCACCATATCACCAAATTGAATTTCTTCAAGTCTCTTTTCATTTGTGTGCAGCCCTTTTCCAGAACCTGAACCCTGAATTGGAACTCTTTCTACCCAGGCCATGAAAGAGAGTCCTACAGAGGACCAGGGGGCAGCACAAAATAAAGGAAGGCCCTGACTGGCAGCCAGAAGGCTACAGTCGGCCCTGGTCACCCTACCTATGCACAAATTTCATGCACCAGGCTTCCAGTATTTATAATAATAAAAGTGTATTATGCCTACTAGACCAGACAGCTGAACAACCTTCTGGTCAACCTTTCAGATGAAGCTGGGACTGCAAGGGCCAAGGCAGCAGCCATGGCTATGAAGGCTGAGCCCCTTGCATGAATTTTGTGCATTGGTCCTCTAGTCTACATTAATAAAAGAGTAACATGCTAATTGACCATACCTTCATGACACCCACCAGCCAATCAGGAGTGAGTATGTAAATTAACCCAACAAAAATGGCAGGTTAATTTGCATACACAAATTATATATACATGGCCATGGTGATGATACAGGCATTTTGCACCACCCCAGCTGCTCTGGGCCTCTGGGCAGTGTGAAAAGGCAGAAAGGTGGCTCCGGGCCAGAGCAAAAAGGTGGCTCCAGGCAGAGCAAAAAGGCAGCTCTGGCCAGAGCAAAGGTGGTGCTGACAGCCAGAGGAAGGAAGGCCCATTCTTGCACAAACTATCGTGCATTGGGCCTCTAGTATATAATATTATGCAATTATAAGAAAAATCAAATCCTGCCATTTTTTACCACATGCATGTACCTTAAGGTCATTATGCTAGGTGAAATAAGTCAATACAGATAAAAACCAATACTATATGGTCTCATTTATATGTGGAATCTAAAAAAATAAAAATAAAAATAAATGGAATCAGCCCTAGCCAATTTGACTCAGTGGATAGAGCATCAGCCTGAGGACTGAAGGGTCCTGGGTTCAATTCATGCCTGGGTTGTGGGCTCAATCCCAGTAGGGGGCATGCCGTAGGCAGCTGATCAATGCTTATCTTTCATCATTGATGTTTCTATCTCTCTCTCCATTACTATTTGAAATCAATAAAAATATTAGAATTAATTAATTAACTAATTAATTAATCTTATTAATGGAATTACAGAAACAGAGAAGAGATTGATGGCTGCCAAATGCAGAGGGGGAAATAGGTGAAGGTGGTCGAAAGATACAAAATTCCAGTAATTAGATAAATAAGGGCTGGAGTTGTAATGTTCAGCATGGTGGCTATAGTTAACAATAATCTATATATCCTAATAAAGAGTAATATGCAAATTGACCATTATGCCGACACAAGAGATGGCTACCTCTATGTGGTCAAAGATCCTGCTCCCATGTGAACACAAGATGGCAGCCACAAGATGACCAACAGTGGAGGGTAGTTGGGAGGGACCAGGCCTGTGGGGGAAGGGAGGCAGTTAGGGGCAATCAGGCTGGTAGGGGAGCAGTTAAGCATCAATCAGGCTGTTAGGGGAATGGTTAGGGGGTGATCAGGCTGGTACCCTGTTTCCCCAAAAATAAGACAGTGTCTTATATTAATTTTTTCTCCCAAAGTTGCACTAGGTCTTATTTTCAGGGGATGTCTTATCTTTCCATGCGCTAGGTCTTATTTTTGGAGGATGTCTTATTTTCAGGGAAACACAGTAGGAAGAAGTGGTTGGGGCAATCAGGAAGGCAAGCAGGAGAGCAGGTGGGAGCCAGCAGTCCTGGATTGTGAGAAGGTTGTCTGACTGCCCGTTTAGACCTGATCTTACTGGGTAGTCAGACATCCCTCGAGAAGTCCCAAATTGGAGAAGATGCAAGCTGGGCTTAGGGACACACATACATCCATGCTTAAATTTCGTGCACCGGGCCTCTAGTATATTATCTATATATTTGAAATTTGCTAAGGGAGTAAATCTTAAAAGTTCTGATCACAAAGGGAAAAAAGTAATTATGTGAAGTGATGGATTTAACTAAACATTGTGGTAATCATTTTGTAATATTATGCTGTACATCTTAAACTATGTCAGTTATATCTCAATGAAACTAGGAGGAAAAAAATAGTTGATAAAGTTGATAAGTTGATAAACTAGCCAAGAAGTCAATTTATGTCAATGTAAGGCAGGCTACCAGCAGGGAAATACTGGATGATTTAGTGAAATCAGGGCAGTTACTTTTATTGAATCTAAATTTTAACTTCCCCGCAATGAAAAATGCATGGTAGCTATTACTTACTTGTCATGGACCTCTGGGTATCTCCCACTCATTTACAACTTCAGACTATTTATAAATGAGCTCTCAAGCTGTGATTGGTCTGCTCTTCTGGACTTATCTCCTCTCAGGGAGTGTCACTATAGCAAATGAGTCTCCAAGGGACATCAATGAATCTGTCACTGGGGAAGACATCAAGTAGGAACAAGAACACATTCAAAGTAAAAGTTATTCAAATAAAACTAAATTAATGAGCCAAATTTTAAAAGGGAAGGTAACAATTTTTGCACGTTATCATGCAGAGGGTGGGAGAATTAATTAGCTTATTTTAATAAAATGCTTTCAAGATAAATTGTGCTGTTCACTTGCCAAACCTCATTCTTAGTATGCTTATTTGCTGTGTCCTACATAAATATGTAATGGTTTCCCTGGGAAAGTAACTCTTGCTTAATTCATCATCCTTTTCTTATTAGTAGATACTGTACAGCAAGCAGGGATATTTCCCCCTGAATTTATTTTTTTAAATGCCTTCAAGATAGTTTCTTATCAACCAAGCAATAATCTACAAATAACCCATTAATATTTTATCTCTCTTAGCAATGAGAACCACATAATATGACAGAACCTATAGTTAGCACTCCTTCAAGGTAAAATAGTTATTGATTTTCCTCTGTACCATTGTGGTCATAATCACATTGGTCTTTGCCAAAGTAAGCTTTTTCATAGGGAAGAAGCAATAGCCTACGCTAGAGGCAAGACCAAAAAGTAGTTAGCATAGGAGAGGATCCAAGATGGCTGCTCGGGTAGACATCTAGCCGCGGCAGCACACAACAATTTCAATGGAATACAACTAAAATGTAGAGTGGACATTGCCCAGAGCTACAGGTAGTCGACTGACTGAAATTTCTACAACAAGAAGGAAAGAGAAAACCAGAAAGAAAATCAGAGGAGCTGAAAAAAAGCCTAAGGTACGGAGACATGCTGTGCGCGCCTGCCCGCCCGCACGCGCGCACGGAGAGGTCGCAGCCGGAGAGGAGGAGAGGGCGGGGAGCCGCCTTTCCTTCCCTAGCAGGAAGGAAATAAAACCTCCAGCCTGGGCTGAACCCCCAAACCGGCAGCGCTGAGCCCCCCCGAACCGACAGCGCTGAGCCCCAGTTATGGGCCAGACCCTGGGGACCCAGGCTCCGGCGGGAGGAGAAGGGGCCGTGAGGCGGAAAAACGGCGAAAGGCAGGGCCCCGGGAGTCGCGCGCAATGCGCGCAGAGGACTGAATGTTGACTCTGATGCTGGGTTGCCCTAGCCGGAAGAAACAAGGCCTCCGGCGGCGCTGAGCCTCAGTCCGGACTGCTCCGAACCCCAGTTCTGGGCCAATCCCTGGGGACCCAGGCTCAGGCAGAGGGAGACGGGGCTGTGAGGTGGAGTCCGGGGAGAGCGGTGAAAGACCAGGCTCCCGGACTCGCACACACTGCGCGCAGAGGACAGTCTGTTGACTCTGATGCTAGACTCCCCTAGCGAGAAGGAGAAAAAAAAGCTCCGGGCTGGGGGAACGCGGCGGGGAGCAGGAACCCCTGCCGGATGCCGGCCAACCGGGAACCAGCAAGGAGCCGGGCCCCTGGGGGGGGTGCCCCTGAGCCTTCCACCCCTGAGCGCGGGCAATGGAGCCAAGGCCGGGGGCTGCTTCCTGGGCGGCGCCGTCCCGGCAACAGGCTGAAGCAGCACAGGAGCCCGCGGAGAACAAAGGGGTGCCACAGGCCAACCTGCTGAGCTCCCAGGACAAGGAGGAAGAAACCAAAGAAGTTCTCAATGTGAAGAAATCAAGTGAGAGCAAAAAATAGTAAAATTACTTAAGAAAGAATACAAAGAAGATCTTGAAAAATCAAAGACTAAGTCAGAACTCAACTCACCAGCCAACATTGCAACATAAATGCGTTTTAAAAAGAAAAAAAAAAGGACAGAATGTTGGAACAGCGACGGCCAGGCCTAGAGTGGCCAGGCACAAGGCAGTGGCAGCCAGACCCGGAGCAGCAACGGCCAGGCCCCAGAACAACAGCAGCCAGAACCAGAGCATCAACAGCCAGCACTGGAGTAGCCAGACCTGGGGCAGTGGCAGCCAGGCATGAGGCGGAGGTGGCCAAGCCCAGGGTGGCCAGTCCAGGAACACCCAGACCCGGAGTGGCCGGGCCCGAAGAAGCCGGGCCCAGAGCAGCCGGGGTGGGAGCAGCCAGACCCAGAACAGCAGTAGCCAAGCCCAGAGCATCCAGGTCGGGAGTGGCCAGGCTCGGAGCGGCCGGGCCCGGGGCAGCCGGGCCCAGAGCAGCCGGGTCAGGTGCGGCCAGGCCCGGAGCAGCAGCTGCCAGGCTGGGAGCGGCCAGGCCCGGGGGAGCAGGCGGGTCGGGTGCGGCCAGGCCCGGAGCAGCGGCTGCCAGGCTGGGAGCGGCCAGGCCCTGGGGAGCAGGCGGGGCTGATGCGGCCAGGCCCGGAGCAGCGGCTGCCAGGCTGGGAGCGGCCAGGCCCGGGGGAGCAGGCGGGGCTGGTGCGGCCAGGCCCGGAGCAGCGGCTGCCAGGCTGGGAGCGGCCAGGCCCGGAGCAGCAGCAGCCAAGTCCAGCGCAACTAGGTCGGGAGCGGCAGTGACCAGACCCGGAGCAGCTGGTTGTGGAATGAACCAGAGCAACAGAGGCCAAGCCCTGAGCAGCCAGGCCCAGAACAGCTCGCTCCTTGCCTGCCCCTGCCCCACGGCTGCTTCTCAGACATGGCTGGAAACTTTCGTGGGAACTTGAGGGTCTGCTGAATCAAGTGATGAAGGCTTAGATCTGGATGTATTGAGTTAGTTTAGGACTGGGGTGTTGATCTGTGAGTGCCTTGGGTGGGGCCTGGATGAGGCTGGTTGACCTATTGGGAAATGTCTTTTGTGTGAAGTGTATCATTGGGCATGTGGAGGTATTATTGATATGAGAAAATGCTAAGTAACTGATTTACTATCTGAAAAGGGATTTACTATTGGGGAAATTGAGGGAAGAAGAGACTGAACATAAACTGCACCTATGGATGAGGACAATGGGGGATGGGGGGGGACGGAGGGTGGGGTGGGAACCTGGTGGAGGGGGGAAGAAATGAGGAACCTTTGTAATAATATGAACAATAAAGATTGATTTAAAAAAAAAATAAAGAATAATAAAGAATAATTTTATAATAAAAAAAAAAAAAGTAGTTAGCATAATAAATGCGAAGGGTCCCTCAGAAGGCTGATGGACCTTGGGAGTTAGCAAGGACTAAAAGCTATGCACCGATAGTTCTGTCAAGACAGTGGTGGCTGAAAGCAATCTCCTAACCTGATAATCTTTTACTGTTTCCAAACATTACCTTTGATATGTCTGTTTACTTTGCTGAAGGGCAAATGTGTATTCTAGTAAATAAAAAGTCAGGGGTCCAGATATCCAGGGAGCCACTCTATGAGAGAGTAGGTCTCCGCCTGGCTTTCCCCCATGCCTTCTAAATGTCTATTTCTTGTCTAGTATATTCATTTGCATGTGGCCCCTTCTCCAGATTCTGAATCCTTGAAGCAAAAGGTTGCCGCAAGGCTGGCCAGCGTGACTCAGTGGTTGAACAACCAGGAGGTTGTGGTTTGATTCTTGGTCAGGGAGCATGCCTAGGATGAATGCTCAATCTTCAGTGGGGAGTGTGCAGTAGGCACCCAACCAATAATTCTCTCTCATCATTGATGTTTCTATCTCTATCCCCCTTTCTCTCTGAAATCAATAAAAATAAATATTTTTTTTAAAAGAAAAAGCCATAAAGTTACGATTCATTTAGCTCTTTCTAAGCATTACTAATCCTAAAACATCCTTATTTCTGGAAACCTGAGTTCCACAAATGAAGAGAAAACACTTCTGGTGTCACCCAAGTTGGTAATTTTCAACCAACCTGATTCTTGTCCTGCTAATTAATCTATTTGGTGAGAAGAAAAAGGATGGACTATCAACACCTTTTTTCACTGTAATTTCTCAAGTGAGATCAGCTCAGACCCCAGACTCTGGCCAGGGTGCCCAGCCCTGCTGCGTGGAGGATCTCTGGCTGGCTTTCCTCTTGATCTGCACATCTCTGGGCCTCTTCATGTAGCCTTGGCGGAGAAGCATCAGACCTTCCAGAGAAACAAAAGCAGATCCACATCACACACAGCACTGGCACTGGACGGTAAAGGGCAGAAAGCCAGCAGATAATCCATGGCAAGTAAGGCTGGCAGATAAATAGTAGGAAGTGAGTAAGGTGGAGGTGACTGGGAGGGAGAAACCCTGTGTACATAGTCACGCTTCGTGGGCCACAGGATTATAGCACCTGTCACCCTTGCTGGTGAAGATGGAAACAGAGAAATGACAGCCTAAATATGTTTTTAAGTGTTGCCAGGAAACCTGTGTCTCTAGTACCTTGAATCACAGTCCAACTAGTTCAGAACTCCTGACCCAAGGAACATACAATTGATTCTGAAACATTGGGTGATGTCTTTCTCAGTGGAAAGGCCATAGCTGAGAAGTCAGGCTGCCCTTTGCTCTGGGACAGTTGTCTCTATCGCCTCAAACAAACCAGGAAGTCTGACCCAACGGATCCTTACAAAATTCCTCACAGTCACCAGTGGCAGAATCAAGGTTATCGTCATTGCTTTCCCTACCAGGGACTTGCCCTTTTTTCAGGGTATGTGACCTTAAACTTGAGATCTTCCTTTGAGAAGACCTCTTTGGGCAGGTTGAAGAGCCAATTCTGTGCCCATAAAAGAGTTAGGTTCCCTCAGAGGGTTAGAATGGAGGGTAAGCCTTGTGGCTTAGGGACCAAGCTGAATTAGAACCTGGGCTCTTTCACTTAAGAGATGTGTGACCTCCAACAAGTTAATTGAAGTTTCTGGAGCTCAGCTTTCACATTTGCAAAATGAGGAAATAGCTTCCAATAATTAAGTGCCAAACTATTACCATATTCTTCATCCTAAAATGCAATTATACTTTAATGTGGTAACAGTGAATGTATAATAATATAAATGAAAAAAGCTGACTTTTAAGAGTCTTAATTTATTCACACAATTATACATCATTCTGTCCTTTAGTATCATAACAAAAATTTTAAGTGAAGCCATATTAACTTAGAATCTATAGATGTTTCTAACTCATTTGTAGCCATATTTGCTTATACATTTATTTTTTATTTTTTCTAAAACTGATGCTCATGAGCCATTTCAGGTTGACAGTGAAATTGTTGAGCATTCAGGGCTGCTGTGTAAGGTTATGCGCTGGTTGTACCCTGACAGCCTTAGGAAACATCATTCACAGAGACTGTGAGGACATGTCTTAAAATGCCACATTTTATTAAATGAATCAAGTAGTGCTGCAAACAAACCTATTCGTTGTGAAAACTGCCAGAACCTGGAATAATAGACAGAGTTTCAGCTCCCATGGGATCAACGACTATGATGGGCGATGTTGTTAAACCAGCCTCTTCACTCTGAAGATTTTTCTTTATTTAAGAATGTAAGGCTGGCTGATATTTCAATGAGACAATTGTTTGTGATCATAAATATAATTATTTTCACTGCTAATAGAGACAATGAGAAAGATGAATGGACTTTATTATGGTTTTAAAGAAATATCTGTTGCCTTAACTGGTTTGGCTCAGTGAATGGAGCATCAGCCTGCCAACTGAAGGGTCTCGAGTTCAGTTCCTGACAAGGGCGTGTACCTTGTTTGCGGGCACATTCCCATAGGGGGTGTGCAGGAGTCAGCTGGTCGATGTTTCTCTCTCATCAATGTTTCTGACTCTCTATCCCTCTCCCTTCATCTCTGTAAAAAATCAATAAAATATATTTTTTAAAAGAAATATCTGTTGTGTTGGTTATTCTTTGGACCAACAAATGGTCCAAAGCAATTCTAAAATTCCATAGTTGCTTTCTAAATTATAGATATAGATATAACTAGATATAGATACAGATATATAGATTTGGATATAGATATATAGGTACATTCAAAGTTCAATTGGCCTAGAAGAAATATTTTCTGCCAACTAATGTTAAATCACTATTCTCACAAAGTATTTTTAATTTTAACACATTTAATTAACTATAAGACATAAAATAAACATTACAAACACTTTTAGAAGGAAAGCATATAATAAAAAAGACTATTAAAATCATAGTCACATATACTATTATCACCCAGAGATAACCTCTTTAAACATTTTGCTATATGTGTTCCCAGCTTTTTTTAAAATGGTATACATGTATATATGTAATTTTTCTGCAAATTCAAAATTATCCGATTATATACACAATTTTAATTTTAACAATATCATTAACATCCTAAGAAACAGAACAAAATAATGATTTCCTGCACCTCTTTATACAACATAGCTCCACTTGGGACAGTCTTCTTTCTAAATCTGCCTTGGCAAATGAATTTATCCCAAACAAATGCATTTGCTGACTATTCCCTCAAACACAAAGATTGTTGGTGTGCCCTAGCATTCTGGAATAGGAACTCTCAATATTTTTTCTGTGATCCACAAACTTTGCCACATTCCTGCCAGTAGCATTATACATGTGATTCATCAAAGCTTCAGTGCCAACATGAGCTTCTCAAACACACCTAGCTTGTGAAGTCTCATCGCTAGCTTTCTTCTGTTATATCTCTTCCATTTAACTTCCAGCTGACAGGCCTGGATTTTTTTTCCTTTTTTGTAACCATTAATCTTCACTGAAAAGCTGTTCAAATGCCTCCCAACAGCTTCAGGCAGAGCCTCCTGCTGGAACTGGTAACTCTCATAAATATTCCTGGGACTGCGTATGTATTCAGGGAGAGGGCCTTAGCCCCAGAGGACATGAAAGGAACACCAGCAGTGTCATTCGGAGTCATGCAGCTGAGCACAGGAGAGAATGCGTGCAGAAAATTAGCCAGCAATTGAGAAGTGTTCCACGCAGGCTCTGCTTCTAGGGAGCAGCAAGAATGTTGCATTTTATCACATATTATCATTACTAATCATTGCATCTTAACACCTTCGGTAAATCATAAACCTCCTGCAAGATGCATCTCTGTAGTACTCATGAAATATTTGATAGACAGGCATTCAGAAAATGCTTGTTGAATAAATGAATGGATGAGAGGGCAGATGGTTGGGTAGGTGAATAGCTTGAGAAATAAAACTTATATTATACACATGTCAAAAAAATAATAATAAACCCTGGTAAAAATATACTCCCCAATATCAAGGTAAGCAAAAGAGCCCAAGTCTTTTTTTTTTTTTTTTTAAAGAACTATCACGTTATTTGGAGTGTGTGTGTGTGTGTGTGTGTGTGTGTGTGTGTGTGTGTGTGTTTATCCTGCAAAGCCACCCACATAATTTTTACAGCTGACAATTTTGGAAATTATAAACACCAGTCTGTTTTGAAAAAAATCTTGATGTTAGTTGTTTAGGCATGTGCTAGAGCCTTTGGAACATTTTTAAAGAAATATCGCCTGTAAAAATTAGTGAGGAAGATTTTGATGGGGGGAGGGACATTTAAAAAAAACTGGGCCAAAAAGAATCTAATATCGTCCTTTAAAGTTATACTCAAAATTCTGTAAATTATTGCTCAGAATATTTATGTAGAGGAGGGGTAAAGCTTTTGTGATGAAGAGATTATGAATTTAGAGTTGTGGAATTAGGCTTAGCACATTTGAATATTCTAGCGGGAATAATATTCTCTCAGAGTGCCAGAGTGTTTCTGCTATTTTATTATTTCAGTTTTACTTCCAGTGAGCTAACCAGGAGAGCTTGCTGGTGTCATGGTTCTCCATAAACTTACATAGTGATGAGCAACTCTGAGTGCTGTTTAAAACTATGCAAATTTCAGCTTCTGCCCCAGACATGAACTATTTGACAGAGAATTTAAAGTAACTCTGATTAACATGCTAAAAGTTTTAGTTGAAAAGATAGAAGACATCTATAATCAGAGGAATAATTGCATCAGAGAGTTTATTGAGTGGAATAAAACAGTAACAGAGTTAAAGAATAGCTGTGCATTAATAGATTGACACAGTCAAAGAAAAATAAGTAGACTTGAAGAAATGTCACTAGTAATTACCCAAACAAAAACCCAACACACACACACACACACACACACACACACACACACACACATACACACACTACAATCTAACTGCTAAGAATAAAAACTGAGAAATTCTTGAAGACAGCCAGATATAAAGGAAACATTATATACAGAATAAGAAAAACAAAAAATTGTAGCAAACTTCTTACCAGAAACACCGAAGCTAGAAGATAATGCCATTAAAGTAGTGAAAAAAACCTGCCAACCCAGAATTCTATACCAGCTCAAACATAATTCATAAATGCAGGGGGGGGGGAATTTTAAATTAGACAAAAATTAGCAGAAATTTATTACTAGCATACCTACTGTTGGACCTCAGAGGGAAGGTAGGGTAGAGGAGGGTAAGGGAAAGGTCAACCAAAGGACTTGTAAGCATGCATATGAGCCTAACCAATGGTCACAGACAACAGGGGGGTGAGGGCATGCATGGGGAGGGGTTTGGAATGGGAATTAGGGGATGAGGAGAAATATGTGATACCTTAATAAAGAAATTTTAAAAAAAGGAATTAAGGGAATGGAATAAATTAAAATAAAATTAAGTTACCATTTTCTTATTTTTATTTCTTATTTTAATTACTATATATTTCTTATTTTAATTAAAATGCAGGGGGGGGGCCTAATTATTTGACATGAACTATGTCAAATAGTTCATGTCTGGGGCAGAAGCTGAAATTTGCATAGTTTTAAACAGCACTCAGAGTTGCTCATCACTATGTAAGTTTATGGAGAACCATGACACCAGCAAGCTCTCCTGGTTAGCTCACTGGAAGTAAAACTGAAATAATAAAACAGCAGAAACACTCTGGCACTCTGAGAGAATATTATTCCCGCTAGAATATTCAAATGTGCTAAGCCTAATTCCACAACTCTAAATTCATAATCTCTTCATCACAAAAGCTTTACCCCTCCTCTACATAAATATTCTGAGCAATAATTTACAGAATTTTGAGTATAACTTTAAAGGACGATATTAGATTCTTTTTGGCCCAGTTTTTTTTTCTTATTTCTTATTTTATTTTTTTCTTATTTTTTTCTTATTTTTTCTTATTTTTTTCTTATTTTTTCTTATTTCTTATTTCTTATTTTTTTCTTTATTTCTTATTTTAATTACTATAAAGCAAAAATAGTAGCAATGCATTCTATATTTATAGTGCATGAGAAAGTTGAAAGTATGACAATAGTATCAAGGACAGGAAGGAGGAATTAAGAAATTCACTTAAAAGGTCTTGACACCACACATGGAACAGTATAGTATCATTTGAAGAAATTATTAGTTAAACATGAACATGATAATCATGAAAACAAATTTTGAAAGAGGTATAAATAGTAAATCAATAGGCTGATAAATTAGAATCATAAAAAATGTTCTAAGCAGAAAAGGGAAGCAAAGAACAGATGAAAGAAATGGAAAATAGAAAAATGATAGATTCTGATTAAACCATATCAATTATCACATTAAATGTTAATAATTTAGAGAAATTTGTTAAAATAAAATTTTTGGATTGAATAAAAAAAGCAAGACTCAAAAATAGTCTATCTATAAGAAATCTATTCCACTTGTATGAAAAGGAAAAGGATGGAGACAGATATACCAAACAAGCATTATGCAAATGAAAGCTGGGGTAATTATATTCATATCAGACCAAGTAAACTTCAAAAAATAATATTGGGGATAGAAAATGACACTTTATAATAGGAACAAATAACAACTTATGTATGCACCAAACAATAGAACTTGAATTGAGTCCAACACTGAGGAACTAAAAAAGAAAATGAAATTCAAAATTATAGTTGTTAACCTCAAAACTCCTCTCAAAATTGATAGAGCAAGACACAAAATCATTAAAAAATGAAAGAACTGGACAACACTATCAATCAACTAAACCTAATTCATATACAGAACATTCCACCCAACAACAGAAATATACTTTCTTTTCAAGTGCACCAGGATCATACACCAAGGTTGATCATATTCTGAGCCATAAACAAACTTCAAATTTAGAATAGAAATTTTATCATCAAATGAGAGTGGAAATTTAGGCTCCCCACTCAGGTTTTGCTAACTGGGGTAGTAATGGACCTGAGTTTTTCTATGTTAAAGTAAGGTGGTTTTTATCAGAAGGTTTTGCTAATATGTCTTTCCAGTTCTTTAGCTAGAAACAGCAGGGTTTACTTTGGCTTTTGATCTCTGCCTATTGATCTTCCTGGATGCAGGCTTCTTCAGCACATACTCTGAGATATGTGGGTGGCAGAAAGGATTCTCAGGGAACTAACCACTGTGTCATTCCTTGGGTCCTGAATTCCCTAATCAGCCTGCCTTTCTCTCTCCACCTTTCAGCATCCTTTTTCTTATTTTTAAGGCAAGCATAGCCTATTATAATATAAAATGTTACCTATTATATTGTATGTTATAAAAGGGGAGGAAAAAGAAACACAAGTAGAGATTTCTACACTTCAAATTGAACTACTAAAATGTTGACACCACTACACAGTTATAATTTATATGTGCATAACTGCAATCACAAAAAAAATCTATACAAAAACATACACTCATTAAAAATTATATCTGAATCAAAATGGAATCCAAATTAAAAATTATAAAATATGTTCAAGTAACTCAACAAAAGCAGGGTAAATAAAAACAGAAATAAAACACATTAAATGTAAGTAGGCTAAATATATCATTAAAAGATAAGGGTTGGTAGAAAGATAAAATCAAAATGACTCTACTTTGTGTTGTCTAAAAAAATCACTTTAGTTATAACTGATTGAACATAGAACGATCAAAAAAGAGAATGTCTATGTTAACATCAGATAAAGTAGACTTCAGAGCAAAGGCAATTTACAAGGGACATAGAGGTACATTACATAATGGTGACAGGGTCAATCCACTAAAGAGACACAACAATCCTAAATATACATGCACCAACAAAACAGAGCTGCAAAATATTATGAAATATGAGAAATAAACATATCCATAGTTACAGTTAGAGACTTCAAAACACCTCTCAACAATTCATTGGACTACTAAACAGACAGTCAGCAAGGACATATAACTTAGCACCATAAACTGAACCTAATTGAAATTTATAAGATACTCCCCACGCCAACAGCAGAATATACTATATTTTTTCAAGGAAACAAGAATATAGACATGAACTGAAGCATCTGCTATATGTGCTATGTTTTTTTTAATTTGGCATTTTTCAAACAGAAATAGTAATAAATCTTTGTTAATTTTACCAGTAAAATCTATAATAATAAAATCATAATATGCTAATTAGACTGGACAACTGAACAGCAAAATGACCATCTGCACGATCTTTCTGACAAAGCTGGGGCAAATGTGAGGGCCAAGCCCCTTGCATGAATTTTGTGCATTGGGCCTCTAGTAATACAATAAAATCTTATCTAATAAAAATGGAATATGCAAATTGACCATCACTCCACCAGAAAGATGGTGGTGCCCATAGCCAATAAGGAGGGAATATGCAAATTGACATGACAAAGATGATGGCGGAGATGCTTGCATCATCACCATATGACAATACAGGCGTTCCGCCCCACCCCAGCTGTTCCAGGCCTCTGGGAAGGTACAGAGTAGTCGGGGTGGGGCCTGACTCCTGCTATTGGGGGGCAGGGGTGGAAGAAGCTATTAGGAGGGTGGTCAGAGCGAAGGCCCAGGTCCTGGGTGCCAGAAGGAAGCTGGTGCCGGCAGCCAGGGGGAAGGAAGGCCTATTCTTGCAGGAATCTTCATGCATTGGGCCTCTAATTATGTATAAAGATAAATCTGATCAAACCTACTCCTCTACAATTCCAACCTACATTGTTATTGGGGGCATGAATGATTGGCAACCCACTGAAAAGAATGAATCATTTTTGTAGCCTCTATAGCAGCAAAGAGATAATAAGGGAGCATACTGATCAAGAGTACATGCTTTAGCCTGCTAGTATGGCTCATTGGTTGAGCGTTTTGACCCTGGAAGCAGGAGGTCAGGGTTCTGTTCCTTGTCAGGACACATGCTCTGGGTTGTGGGCTCAATCCCAAGTAGGGTACATGCAGGAGGGTGCATCAATGATTCTGTCTCATCACTGATGTTTCTCACTCTCCCTCTCTTTGAAATCAATTTAAAAAATTTTTTAAGAGTACAGACTTTAGCATCCTACATATCTGTGCTGAAGCCTACCCCTGAGATTTGCTGACTGCCCCTGAGATTTACAATTCTCAGATTCTCTAAGCCTCCTTTTTCTCATCTGTATAAGAA
The DNA here is from genome assembly GCA_963693515.1 of Pipistrellus nathusii. Lineage (NCBI taxonomy): Eukaryota > Metazoa > Chordata > Mammalia > Chiroptera > Vespertilionidae > Pipistrellus > Pipistrellus nathusii. The sequence continues at coordinate 64,751,272 of OY882867.1, forward strand.
TACAGCTAATAGCCGAAACCTGTTTGGCTCAGTGGTAGAGCGTCAGTCTGTGGACTGAAAGGTCCCAGGTTCGATTCCGGTCAAGGGAATGTACATTGGTTGCTGGCACTGGTCGATGTTCCTCTCTCATAGATGTTTCTAGCTCTCTATCTCTCTCCCTTCCTCTCTGTAAAAAATCAATAAAATATATTTTTTTAAAAAGAATACAGCTAATAGCAGCTACATTACAGACATTCTTGTTACCATTCTCAGAGACTGCACCATCTCTCACATCTGCTTCTCTCTAGATTTGTTCTTTTCTTCCTTCTGCAAACTAAATTAAAAAAAAAATTAACAATTTTTAAATTAAAGTTAATTTTAAAATAAATAAATATTAGCCTATTTATTTCTCAATATTTTGGCTCATTATGGGAAGGCTGTATTTTCTTCACAGTGGTACCTTCCCTCAGAAACCAGCACAACCACTGATACAAAATAGAAACTCCCCAATGCTAAATTCATAAAGGAATTGCCTTTGTAACAAAAAAATGCAATTGATCTTATTCTTAAATTAGTTATTTATTCAGCAAATAATTATTTTTAAGTAAATGGAATTATAATTGATTGAACCTAATTTAGAATTTTTCAGTTATTTCTGGAATTTCATATAATTTGAAATTCATGAAAGAGGAAAATACTATTAACATTAAATTATAATAAATTGAGAGAGGTTTGTAAAAAAAAAAACATATATTCTTATTTTATATATTAGTTCTCACTCCATAAAAGCATTTTAGATGGTCTGAATAAGAACCTATAGTATTAGCAGTTTAATATTTATTAAATGTTTACTAAATGTCATGTTTTCTTCTAAGTGCTTTAACTCTATTAAGTTATTTAATCTTCATAACAGCCCTATTATTATTCCAATTCCACAAATGAAGAAACTGAAGTACAGTGTTTAGTAAAGTATGCACAACCACACACCTAATAAATAAACGAGTGATGATAAAACTCAGACCCTCTGGCTCCAAAACCCACACTCTCGGGGTTTATAAAACTGCCTCTACAGAAGTAGGGATGTGAAACTGTCAGATTCAGCTTTGTGCTGATATTTTAAGCACAAGGTGATTTCTGCAGGTTCAATATTCAGCCATTATATTCAACCAACTGAAGCATGAAGCACCCTGCCCAAAGGCTGAGGCGGACACGTTCCTATTTTTAGTCCAAACTTCTTTCAGTCCTTCCCCTCTCTCCATGTTGTAGCCTTCTCTTCCCCAAACAATACCTGTACCTTTCTGCCCTCCTCTCCATGAACACGGACAGACATAAAGGCACCTTTCCTACTTGTTCATTCTCAGGCATAAAATGACTAATGCGACACTGTTACCCTCTCTAAAGAATTGGGGTTGTGACAAGAAACAGACTCTTAAATCAAAAGACCGAATCTCTCACCGGGAGGGTCTCAGGGATGATGAGGATGAGAAGGAGATGGCTGAAATACAGAGTTCCTGGTACCGCTCCAATTATTACAAAAAGCACTGGGCATCTGAGAATACTGTAAGCTTTGGAGTGCCATTTTCTAACTGTGAACATAGAAAATGTAGTTAATTGGGCCTCTCTTTTTTTTGTTGTTTTTAAAATAGAACACAATATCTATTTTCCAGGGATGTGACAAGATTTAGTGTTAATGTACATACATTAGCACCTGAAGTCTCCGGTGTGGGGTTAAGACTCCATAAATTATTGGGATGGGCATTTAGTATTCATTTTGTTGTTAGCATAAGCATGAACATTTGTGACATTAACATTAATTAATATTAATGAAAAAGTACATCAGGAAACTTGGATATGGACTTTAGCTGTGCCACTTACTAGCCTCGCAAGCCTGAACTTATCATTGAACCAATCCTAATTCTGTTCAAAGAGACAGACCCCATGGGCTTGGAACACCCTGCATACACTTGCTGGCTGTGCCAAGAAATAAGGTCCTGAGGGCTCTTTCGGGAGCCATTTGTCAGGAACCTTGAAGGATACGGGAGTGTGTCCAGCCAGGCAAACATCGCACTTGCTGACTGTTCACCATAACAATGAATCCCTCTTCGGTAACAACCGATGCACGCGCAGCACTGCTCAGGAGCTGGAGGCCAGGGGAAATGAGCCAGCAGCATGCTCACCCTCTGTGCTGGGCTGCCTTTGTCTCTGACCTAGGAGCTTGTCTTCTGCCAGCATCCAGAGACCACGAACAGGCCAGCCTGTCAGCTTGCACGAAGGGCAAAATCTCAGGCCTTCAGAGGTCATAACAGACTCTGAGTATTCTCCTTTACCATAGGAAAATAGTACCACCTGCCCTATATCCCTCACAGACCTATGGGGATAGCTAACAAAATACACTGAGTGGCCATATTATTATGACCTCTGAATGCATAATAATCGGGCCATGCAGTGCAGTTGTATCTCAAATGGGTACCAAAAGAATTCTAGACTTTTGCTGGAGATCGGCCACCTATTTTCCCTGAGCTTTCTATCAGCCAGTGCAAGGGGGAAAACTGATCAGGTGCATGATTTATAGCGTCTTTGATATCAAATAAATGAGGTACTCAAGAGAAGAACACTGAGTGGCCAGATTATTATGGGTGCAGATTATTCATTTTTATGGAAGATTAGAGGCCTAGTGCACTACAACATCCATGCACTGGTTGGGGGAGGGGGTCCCTCAACCTGGCCTGCGCCCTTTAGCAGTCCGGGAGCCCTCAGGGGATGTTCGACTCATGGCTGAGGCCCACTCCCCCCTGGACAACCTCAATGCTGCTGCAGAGGCAGGAGAGGCTCCCGCCACCTCCGCTGTGCTTGGCTTGTGGCTGAGTGACAGTCCTGCATGAGTCTGTGCGCATCATAGCAACCAGCCTTTCTTCAGTCCAGTCGATTTGCATATTACCCTTTTATTATATAGGATGAGAGACTATTATAGCACAAGTGACTGTAGACCATAAGGGGAATGCTGAGCCATAGCAATAAGAGACTCTCAAAATACAGTCACTCTTTGTTAGTTACAAGTATATATGTTTTAGGCTCCATCTTATTCCCTGTGGTTTTTTATCTAGAAATACCAAATGCAGAGAATAATGGCATAAGTGATTGATGCTCTTCTATGCATACACAAGTAACTCATAAATTAAAACAAGACCAAAAGTCTCCAAAACATCAACTTTCTTCAGTTGAAATAACCTCATCCCTTTTTACTGTGTTTATTATATTATATATTCATATTTCATTTACTGAAATGAACTTTACGCTTTGGTGACTCTGAAATTCTTTCCATGAGTACTTCTTTTCCTCTAAACTAAGTCCACCCAGGAAGCCGGATCGACCACATTCATGAAGGCCAAAGAAAGAACATCTGTTCTGAGCCCCATGCCAACAACCAAGAACTGAGGTAAAACTTGGATATGGATTCAGCTGTGCCTTTGAGGGGTGGGATTGCTAGTTACCATTCGAATCTATCAAGTGATTATTGGATATGCAATGAAATGATCCAAACGCTGAAATCTTCAAATGGCCAGATCGATCCCGCCCAAATCCAGAGCACCATGGACAATCATTCAAAATCACTATAACGAGTACCCTTGACATTCACCAAACCGTAAACCAAACCTGGCCCAAGTGAATAGTGATGAAGTGAAAAGTCATTAACACAGCTTTAATTTTTCAGAAAAAAAACAACAACAACACACAACTCTGATTCAAGGGCAGTCTTCTGTTTCAAAATGATCAGAAATCCATATGCATGTGAGCATGACAAATGTTTTATGAATGACAAATGGTCCAAATTGAGCTCCAAACACATCTAGCTGCAAATGTCTGGTGAAGTAATGGGAAGCCAAAAGGAAGTCGCAATTTGAATGAATGAGTTTGAAAGTGGGTTTTTGTTTATGTGTTTTTGGTTTTGAGGGGAGGAAGAAGGAGGTTTGTTTGTGGCACCTTTAAAAAATCCTAAAAACTAGAGAATAGTGCAGACACCGCCCCTTTGCTGCCGGACTCGAGAGCGGGGGCAGGGCGGCTGCAAGGCTCTGGGAGAGCTCAGCTGGAAGACTGCAGCTCTAATTCCAAGTGACAGAATGAAACCTTGAGACACACCGTCTCCCTTGCAATTAGATATTGTGTTCGATAGCTTTTGTTGCTGCTACACTAACACTTTAACCATGTGTCTGGTCTATTTGCTCTGGTTCAGTGATCCTAGACAATAGACCTTAATGGGAAAAACAAGTCAACTGCTCAGCATTGCTAACTGAACACACAATAATTCCTTCAACATTTGAGGAGATTCTTTGCAGCCTGCATTTTCTCATCGCAATAGCCAATCGCAAGAGTGAAGAAAAGAAAGGCAGAAAGGAGAAACAGGGAGAGGGACAGAAAGAGACAGGCAGCAGTAACTAAAAATTAAAGTCCTTAAAGTATTGTTTCCAGTTTGTTTTAAAAAAAAAAGAGTCTTATTTCTCATTCCTCCTGTTTGCCTTTAATTTTTTAAATCTTAATACTATGCTACATAATTTTTTTACATAATCAGACTCTTCATAACTATAATAGCACATATGCTGTTTCTAGTGTGGCACACTACTCCTCCAATAAAGACCATCGCTTCCTTTCTGGGTCTTTTCCAGCCTCTGACACTGATCTAGCTCCCCTATCCACAGATTCACAGTGATGAACGTGAAAGTAAAGAGGTCAAGGTCATGCCATTCAGCCTCATGGGCCCTCAGAGAATGTGGACACTTTATTATACAACCTCCAGTCTAATCAGGTGGTTCAATCCTTCTGACACAGGACCCCTGAGCTCATGGATATGAGTCCTTTGTTCCACAGGAGGCAAGTTTGTAAGAAAGAAGTTAAAGATGTAAGAACAAAGTGCAGAGAGGAAGGACACCATCGGAGGTCAGGGAGGCGGGTTCTGCTTTTGCTCTCCATCGGAGCTCTCTGTGCAATGCATGTACCCACTTCACGTATGTCCATTGATAAGACTTGTAATATGGCTACTTAGTGAGCGATCAGAAGTTTGTAGTCATATACTTGTTGCTCTAATTCTATTTTGTCATTTATTTTACCCATAGATAATGTGCCCCCATAACCTCAGGCTGCATCAACCTGAACACTCAATGAGGAGCGTGAGAGCTGGTGAGAAATTCTCAGGCTCGGCCTCCCAGCAGAACCACTTTCAGGCCAATGTCACTCATCCCTTCTTACTCAGGTTCAAGTTGTCTCCCTCGTGTTCAGGAACAGTGCTCCTCCTGACCACCCCCCACATTCGCAGTTGCTTTTGGTGCTCAGTGGGTGTGCTGCTTGATGCTAGTCATGGAATGTCTTTTCACCACCCTGGGAGGGCCTGTCCTGCAGCGTGCTCACTGGCAGGGCTGGAAAGCTCACTCCGCAGTTTTCCTCCCGTTTCCCATCCCCTGCTCCTGGACATCACAGGCACCTTCTCCAACCCAGGGTCTGGGGGTCAGAGCAGCCCTTCCCTCTGGTTTCTACATCACCCCACGCAGAGCCTTCTGGGAAACATTTCCCGAGAGGTGGGCCCTGCCTTGTGTCTCTGCTTTTGCCTTCCCGCCTCTCCCATCAGAAACACCTGCTGACCTATTTATAGCCCCAGGTCCCATGGGGCAGGAACAGGAAGTACAGCAGCAGCTCCAGATTTCAAAGTGGTGCCTGGACCAGATCCTGTAGCCCAAGAACTTAGGATCTGCCCTGGGCCAACAGGGAGAACTCTAGTCACAGCTTCCCTTTCTGTCCCCGCCCCTTCACTGTCCTGACCCAGACTCTGGACACCACTACTTCCTCGATGTTCCTGCTTATACCCCACAGCTGCCTGGGGGCACCGGAGCCCAAGGAAGCCTGTTTATGGCACAAAGGTCATGCCAGGCTCTGCAGGGACACTGGGTGCAATTTCAAACCCCGGCCTTTGGCTGGGGCCTCATTTAAATGGAATCGGCTTTACCCTTCCCAAAGCCACGCCTTTTTCACACTTATTCTTACCAGAACCCAAGGTCTCCAACCTTCCGCACTGAATGGGAAGCAATAAGCATCAGATTCACAGGCTCTGCTCTATAGACCGCAAATCAGTGATGTGATGGCATCATGTCCCCACGGAACGAGAGTCCATGGAATCAGAAACCCGTCTGCTGTGGGTGACGAGGCTGAGCCCATTCTACTCACCGCAGCGGTGGTGGAGAGGGCCCTTGGTGAACAGGGAGCACACGGGCATGACATCACCGGCCCGCCTGGGAAATGTCCACGTGCCCGCGTGTGATTAATCAGCTCCACATAAAGGTCACACTGTAAACACCACTGTATATGCAGAAGCTCAAAAACACAATCCCTTCCGCCGTGGAGACACACGTGGCTGAGTGGTGACTCACGATTCCCGGGGGCTTGCATGTCCTCTCCCAGAGCGGTGTCGAGGGCCACGCCCTTGACCTTGAGCAGTGATGAATGGACTGTCGTGCTAATCCTGGGAGCCACCATTTTTCATGTCCCCGTCCTCTGTCCGGCCTTTCTTTCCTGGGAGCATCCTGGAAGTGAAAGCGAGAACTGGGTGACAGAGCCAACTGCCCTCTCCCTGGTGACAATACCTGACGAAAGGCAGGCTTTTCCATCCCTTGCAGGGCCTTTCCTGGCCGGGGAGGGGCCTTCTCTCTTGGACGCATCCTGGGAAGGTGAGCTGGGCCACACCAGGCAGCTTCACCCAGACGCTGACGATGGGGTCTCTGGGGACCTACAACTTCAGTCTGAAGAAGCTAAGCTGATAATCACATCACTCCACCGCCACAGCCTTCATCAGCCTATTGTGAGGATAAATTAGGAATTGCACTGGAGAGAAGGCTTGACCCAGAATTCCTGACGGCCAGGACCCGGGAGCAATGCTGAATGTGAAATGCTCCAGCCTCTCCCGGCACTCTCGTCACAGCCGCTTATAACCCGGTTCTCGCTTATTTGAAATGCCCCGGATTTGTCAGTCACCTCTCTCTCCTTTTTAGTTCTTAAAGCAACTCTCAAAAGAGGGTCTTCAGTGACACAGGTTATATCCAAAGGATACTGGCCAAAGATTTGTTATTCAAAACATATAATTATAGCGATTTTTGTCATAATTAATGAAGTGCCAGAACAAGTGACAAGCCCATTAGAGCACAATGCAAGCATCCGTGCGGGTTATAAGACAGTCCATTACTGTAGTTGCTTGTGGCTTCTGTGAAGTCTTGGAGCCATGGAGGTTGTAACTGGGCCATCTGCTACTTCATCAAATGCTCTCAAAAGCTTCTGACCTGGAGGAAAGCTGTGAAGCGCTGCTGGCTGCTCACTTCTCTCTCTTTAAGTAGTCTAGGATCCAATCCAAACTGCAGGAGGAAGGTAAATGGCTTCACGTAGCAGAGTGCCCACAAACCCCGGCACTCACCACTGCAAACTTCGTTTCACTTTGCTTCACCATGCTTCACAGATACTGTGATCTTTATTCAACCCTTAACCAGTAAAGAGATGACAACTGGCTAATGGCTCAAATGATGGTTAGCATATTTTAGCAATAAAGTATTTTTTTAAACATATTTTTATTGATTTCAGAGAGGAAGGGAGAGGAGAGAGAGAAGTAGAAACATCGTTGATTGGCTGCCTCCTGCACACCCCCTATAGGGGAATGAGACTGCAACTCAGACATGTGCCCTAATCAGGAATCAAACTGTGACCTCCTGATTCCTAGGGCCATGCTCAACTTCGGAGCCACGCCACCCAGGCAAGCAATAAAGAATTTTAATTAAGTATGTGCATTGTTCTTTTAGACATGATGCCATCGTACACTTAATAGACTATAAGATAGTATAAACATAACTTTTATATGCACAGGAAAATCAAACCATGACTGTGCATTGCGATAGTCACTTTATTGTGGTGGGCTGAAGCCCAACATCTCTGAGGCATGCCCGTACAGGGGGCACTGTCCTCGCCAGTGGGGTGCCTCGGTAAAGGGAATACAGTAAGACTTGGGATATGTTTACATTCTCCAACTGGGAAGGCTTTACATTGCTCCCTCCACATAAACTCAGATGCCTCCCTCCAGGTTGCCAACACTGGAAGCCACTACCCAACAACCTCTCTATGGCTGTGGAGACATTATGAGGGGCAGGTAAGACAGAGTCTGCGCTCCTCTATCTGCCCTGGCTCCCCTTGCACCTCCCTTTCCCGAGTCCACAGTAGCGTCCTCTCTAGTCCAAAACCGACTTGTAGAGCACAGACAGAGGAGAGTGCTGATCTGTCCCCAGGTGATACACAGACTGGCATCTCTACACAGGAGACTTCAAGGTTTCTCTGAGTGGCTTAGGTTTTACTAAGTAGAGTCTTCGTACCTCTAAGATTGAAGAGAAAACACAATCAACTATAGCAGTGGTAGGCAAACTCATTAGTCAACAGAGCCATATTTCAACAGTACAATAATTGAAATTTTTTTTTGAGATCCCAATATTTTAAGCTTAAATTTCTTCTAACGCCACTTCTTCAAAACAGACTCTCCCAGGCCGTAGTATTTTGTGGAAGAGTCACACTCAAGGGGCCAAAGAGCCACATGTGGCTTGAGAGCAGCAGTTTGCCATCACAAAACTACAGCTTCAACTCATCTATTTTTTTAAAAAGAGTCCAGGTCATAGAGCAAACAGGGAGTTCCTTGTCTATAGTGCTAGGAACTGACCATTTTCTGGCAGCAGCCCAACTTAGCTCAAAAGCTAAGGATGGACCTAGTCCCTTGATATTTGGGGCCAAAAAAGCAGAAGAGATTCCCAGTTGGTGGAGATGGCAATGAAGTTTGAACAGTGTCTTCTATTCTATCTTTTGATCTCCTTCTTTGAAGAAGCTAGAATGCTTGTGAGTTCTGCGTGTGAGAGTGTGAGTCTACCATAAATGGAGGAGAGAAATTAAAACAAGTTTTAGGGAGTCTCTGTTCCTCCCGGCATCTCACGGTCTATGCAGGGAGAGAGACAAGTAAACAGCTAAACAGCTATAATTGCAACGCAGTGCATTACACGTCCCAGCAGCAGCACTCGACGACGCTGGCCGGTGAAGACAGACAAGGCTTCATGGAAGGTGATGGCTGGTTGGCTCCTGGAGGACAGTAGGAGTTTCCAGACATCTTGGGGGTCAAGGCTATTTCTGCTCCACTTAGGTGAGTGGTTCTCAAACTTTAGCATGAAGTCACGGGAATGTGTCAAGCACAGACTGCTGGGCCTCGCTCCAGAATTTCTGACTGAACAGGCCAAGATGTCCCATGAATGTGCATTTCTACAAAATCCCCAAGTGCTAGGGGCTTGCGTACAGGGTGGCATATGGTACGCTGGGAAGTTAGTCTATCCCTGGAGCCTGAGGGACCCTGGACAGCCATGCCCCATAGATATGTTTCAAGCCACAAAGTGCAACAATCATATTTGTGTGTAAGAGGGCAACTCTGGTGCAAGTGCAGAGGGACAGGGCAGTTGTAATGTGGTTCCAGTCAGCCACTCAGACCCGAGGAGGTTAGAACAAATGCTCTGGGGAGTGTGGGAGTGTTGAGGACGGATGGAGGTTACTTAAGTGAAAAGGAGAGCAAACGTCTGTCTCTTGAGCCATCCGTTCCAGGGGGAGAGATAAATCAGTCGTCTCCTTTGCTTCCCTTGCTAAAATATGCATGATGTATCTTCTAGGAAAGGACACACAGACTTTAACAATGTTTGCTTAATAACTATCGTTTGTTCACTCTTTTTATACAAGAAAGAGGGAAGCATCCTTATTTAGTGAAATAAGAGTAACCCCAGGGGTCTTCCACATGCATCTCTGCTACATGCAAAACCCTGGGTGAAGGTTCCTGGGAAATGAAGGGGGAGCCTGAGTGTTCACAGCTGGGGCTTAAGCAGGCAGGAGAAGGCTGAAGCAGCCCAGACTAGCGATGTGGAGAAGGAAAAAGTGGTAAAAATACTAAAAGTTGGTACACCTTCAGTAAATGGAGTGAGGATTTCTAGGAAGCCTGGGGACAATTCCACAGGTGACTGAATCTCCTGTAGGATATGCTAGATGAGGGTAATATACAATGTTAGCAGTGACATGAAAGCTAATATTTATTGATGGTTACTATCTTAGCCTGGGTTCCCCAGAAGCAGAACCTGAGACAAAGGCTCACACACTGGTTGATTTAGGAATGGGACCCAAAACAGCAGGAGTGTGAAGTGGCTTGGGATCAGGGAAAGCCAGCCTCAGGCTGCAGGATAGATGCCCATTGCTCACTGCATCCACAGGACCTGGTTTGTGAAACACTTCTCCGAACCATCCACCGGAGGAAGAGAGGGCATTGTTCGGCCTTCTCCTCGGGACACACTGGGTGCTAAATCTCTTGTACTTCTGAGTTGCATGCACAGGCATGGCCTCTCCAGGTGTCAGAGAGAGAAGCCCTGGGAAGGCATGAGAAAGGTAAGGTGTTTAGGTTGCATCTGCACAGCATGTCAGGATCAGAGGTGTGGCCGAGAGCAAATGTGATAGTATTTGATGTGTTCAGTACACTTTCAATGGGCCAAGTCCTGCGCTGAGGGCTTTGTGTGCATTCTTTTATTTAATCCACACAAGTGCTCAAAGGCAGGCATTGCTACCCCACATTATGGATGAGAAAATGGGAATTAGAGCCCCAAGACGAGACAGCCAGGAAGTGGCAGAGCTAGAACTCAAACCAACTTCTTCCTGGCTTGCAAGCCCAATCTTAACCACAATATGAGGCTGCACACAACACACTGAACTACATGGTAACTTATAAAGTCAGTTGAGGAGGCTGTATCAAAATATTTTTAAATACTTATTAATATTATTTCTATCCTAGAAATCTAACTTTAAGAAATAATTGGAATTGTGCACCCAAGATATTTTAACAGTCTTACTTTAAATGGATAAGACAGATAGATAGATAGATAGATAGATAGATAGATAGATAGATAGATGATAGATGATAGATAGAAAGAGATAGAGATAGGTAGGTATATAAATTAAATGTCTATGCATATATATTAGAGAGTTATGAAACTATAACAATGACTATTAAAAAGCAATAACATATAGAAATACTCATGGTATGAGGTTAAGAAAAAATACAGCCTATAGAACATATAGCATGAACTTCACAACATACCAAACATAAATACGTAGAAAAGAAGCCTGAAAGGATAAGTAAAAAATGTGAGTGGCAAGATAATACGAATTTAAATTGTTTTTCTTTATACCTCTCAATATATATATATTTTTTTTAATTTTCCACTAAGCACAGAATACTGTTACGTTAGCTTAATGTGCAGCGAGCGGAGTGACTGACCCTGTCAGGGGCCCCACACTGATGCCTGGGTCACTGCAACACCAGAGGGTCGTTCGTTCTGTCCTGCACCTGTCGCAGCAGCAGCTGAGGTCACTGCAGAAGAGTCCTTCATGGCGAAGAGAAGGCTGTGAGTCTCTCTCATAGCCTGCTTGCAACCCAGAGCTGCGCCTCTACTCCCAGGTCAGAGAGTCTCACTGGCCCCAGCTGGGCACCACCGCAGCCTGGCCACTGCTCCCTCTGCACGGCAAGACCCGAAAACTCTCGTGTTTGAGAAGAGCTTAGCAGGAGCAGCCCTGTGCAGGTCTAGCCTGTGAACATGAGCATCTGCCCTGGGTGAGGCTGGAACTCCTGCACTCCCCGAAGTCCTGGAGTCTTCCCGGTGCCTGGAGAAGATGTGACTGTGGGCCAGGAAAGGACATGGGATCTTTACCTTCTCAGCGTTTATGAATGCCTCTGGTGGCAGCTCTACTTTCCCCCCCTTGCCTGCCCAATTTCCTTCACTCCCAATGAAGAATTCTTTTTTTCCCTCATTTTTTAATTAAGGTATTATATGTGTACATAACTTATATCAATAGGATTTCCCACCTCTGAGTCTGCCTAGAAGTCCCTCTCTTTTTTTCTTCTTCTTTCGTGTGTGTGTGTGTGTGTGTGTGTGTGTGTGTGTGTGTGTGTGTGTGTTTTGAGGAAAGAGGTACATCCACTTGCTACATCTCTCCTGGAATTGCTGTGGGGCCATTTCCTTCATCGTTTTATCTTTGGAGTATATTCTCTCTACTTCCCTTCTGGGAATAATTCCTGGAGACCCAAAACTAGAAGAGTACTGTACTCGGAATGGCCTTGGCCAAGTGCTTCACATTAACACTTCCAAAGGCCACTTAGTTGCCTTTTGTCCTTTAATACAAACAGTCAGAGCTATTTCAGGGAAAACAGAGTTGCTTGGCAGGGTGCCCTATAGGGGAGACACAGCTGTAAATTCTGGCTCTAACCTGAAGAATAGTCGCCATTCTATCTCTCTCTACATTATCAGACCTCGAAAGATAGTCTGAGGAGAGCCACTGGGAGGAAACCTTGAAAGCGATGGTTTGCTGTTTTAGTGGCCATACAGCATTTTTAAACAGCACTCCTGTGAGCCTCCAGAATTTCACACATAACATCCTTGGCAATGATGTGATGGCAAATGTGTCACAACCAGCTTTCCAGCAGGTAAGAAGCCCTGATTTGTAGTATCTGCCGATTTCTACTTGTACATACTTCTACTCTACCTATTCCAAGTTATCAATAGTTTTAGACTGGCCTATAAAGCCCTTTGAAACTTTACAGTAAGCTCCCATAAGCTGATCTGAGCCATAGGACTGTGCAGGCAAGTGACTTAAATTCCATAATCAGATGTACCTGCCGGAAGCAAGCTTTGAAGAGAAAAGAGAGAAATGTGAGGAGGCAAGCTCCACATGGACTCTGTCTTTTTGCAAAGGACAGAGTTGGTGTATAAACAATATGGTGGTTCTAGGTCCAGCCCTAGCACCGGCAGTATGAGTGGCTACATCTGTTCCCATAGCAACAGCAGTAGAAGCATCGTTCCTGACTTCAGAGACTCCTGCCCACCTGGAGGTTCTGTGAACATTCTCACATTCTTTACTAAGTCCCTCTGGTGCAATGACCTAGAGAGGATTCTCTTATTTGCAAATAAGAGCCTTAACCGATCCTGTTTGAGGCGGAGATAGATACTTGTAAGCAGAACTGAGTATTGCTTCCATGAAATCTGTCTTTACAGTTTGATTTTCCCCGTGGTGGTGAGTTCAGGATTCATCAACTCCAGGTGCTCCCCTTGAACCACAATGGTGGACAGAAGTCACCTCAAACTCCATTACTCTGCAGCTCAAGAAATAGGAAGACTGCGGCCAGCTGTACTGCACAATGAAGCATCAGATAAGGGTCTGATGAAGACTCCGGAGAGTGAAGAGTAACTCACTCCACCTCAGCATGCCAGTTCTCACATCTCCCCCAAAACTGGGGAAAACTCCTCTGAGGAGCAACACAGAAACCATACAGTTTATCTATCATGTGCATTTTGATCACTTCTAACAATTAATTCCTCAAACGAGTGGATCTAGCACTTTGTGAATCTGCCTCCAAGGTGCCTGAAATCCTGGTAAAACTTTTTCTGCCTTGCCAGATCTCCTGAGTCAGAGTCTTAGAGGCAGACAAGGAATTTACATTTTCAGCTTCTGCTTAAAATGTTTGAGAATCATACCTGGTGGCTGGTGGGTGTGGCTTAGTGGTTGAGCATCTTCCCAGGACCAAGAGATCACCGGTTTGATTCCCAGTCAGGGCACATGCCTGGATTGCAGGCTCAATCCTCAGTAGGAGACATAGAGGAGGCAGCCCATTGAGAGTCCCCTGTCATCAATGTTTCTATCTCTCAATCCCTCTTCCTTCCTCACTCTCTAAAATCAATTTTTTTTAATTAAAAAGACAGATTTCCAAAAAAATGTTTGAAAACCAAACATATTTGGTTCTCAAACACCACAGAAAGTGCCTCCCTCCCCAAATATATCTAGCATTTTTCTGTTTAGGTTTAATAGAAAATGCTAGATGTATAACACAAAATGATACTTGGAGGGGCACTAAGCCCACCTCTCTTTGGAAATCAGGTGCTCATTCATTCTTTTGCACAAGTCCTTTCAACAAACAGCCTGGGCCTGTGCTTCTGCTTTGCGCATACACGTCTTCAACAGGACACTGACAGATGCAGGAAGCGTGCAAGTGTCATCCGGCCTGTGTGCTCACTCTCTTTGCAAAGGCCATACTTGGGAGTTGTAGCACCCAACAGAGGCGTTCACTGCCTGGGGAAGTGGGGGGCCAAGCTATCTCTGCCTCCACACTCTATCTTTCCCTCCAAACAGCAAGAGCAAGGCCACTTTCCACCTGGGAATCAATGGAAGGCAACAAGCTCCTCTTTTCTTCTCAGCTTCCCTCCCCTCTGCCCTCTGTGCATGGGCCACCTGCTCTCTGTGCCTCTCCATGCTGTGCTAGCTTGAGACTCTGTCCAGAACAGAGAGCAGTGAATCAAGTCCACTTCCAAAGTCACGCAGAGGAGCAAAACCAAGTCAGATGACATTGGATGACTGAGGACTGCCAGCCCATCAGATAAGGTAAGACTAACCGATGCCTTTCTGAGAAATGTCACATGGGTTTCATTTCCCAGCTTGTCCCAGGACCCTCCAATTGGCTTTTGTCATGTATTTCTGACATTTATACATAGGAATAAGTGTATTGTTTGATCTTTCTGGATTTCCCTTTCAATGACTAACCAAGAAAAAAATTTAAATACATAATTTTAAGCCACCAGTTGCAAAGAATGATAAGAAATGAACAGACTCTCTCTATGCCTGGACTGGTTTGGCTCAGTGGATAGAGCATCGACCTGCGGACTGGAAGGTCCCAGGTTCGATTCCGGTCAAGTGCATGTACCTTGGTTGCAGGCATATACCCAGTGGGGGGTGTGCAGGAGGCAGCTGGTCGATGTCTCTCTCTCTCTCTCTCTCTCTCTCTCTCTCTCTTTCTCTCTCTCTTTCTCTCTCTCTCTTTCTCTCTCTCTCTCTCTCTCTCTCGTTGATGTTTCTAACTCTCTATCCTTCTCCTTTCCTCTCTGTAAAAATTCAATAAAATATATATTTTAAAAAAATGAACAGACTCTCTCCTTTAACAGGCCAACATGTGACCATTTACTACATCTTATATGCTTAGCTGCACGCTCTCTGCCCTCCAGCCTCATGGGCTAGGGCAGGGTTTCTCAACATCAGCGCACTGGCATTTGGGGGGACAATCCTTTGTTGTGGGAGCTGCCCTGTCCACTGAACAATGTTGTAATATCCACAGCCTCTACACACAGGATGCCAGGAGCACTCCCCCCACAGCGGTGCCAACCAAAAATATTTCCACACATTACCAAGTCCCTCGCGGGACAAAAGTGGCCCTGGTTGGGAACCACTGGGGTAGACAGAAATGTGAATAAACACCTATAATGAAATGAGAAGGTGGTGAAAGGCAGAAATGGATCCCATGCTACAGTAAGAAAAGCTCACTCCACCAAGGAAATGAGGAAAATGGAGGAGATGACAAGTGAGCTAGATGTAAAGCCTTTGTTATCAGAAGTAACCATTTTGAACTCAAATTGGCCTGCTTACACAACTATTATTCTTTGCTCTAGACTCTCTCACCTGATGCTTTGAAATTAATAAATATAAAAACTATTTGTCTACACAATTATTTCCTACCTCACATAATAACAGCTGACTTCACTACTCTGGACTCTGGCCATGAAGGAGAGAAGGTGGGGACAAGATCACTGGTGGAGCCTCAGACACTGACAGAGAAGAGAGCAGGTCCCAAGAGAAAACTTGAGGAAACATAAATGGGTGGCAAATCACTAAGCATAAGAATCCAAGTTTACACAAAAAACAAAAGTCTGGACAAGAACTTTAACAGTCTAATATATTTTTTCTGCTGTGAAATGAAACAAAAGTGAGCTGTAGCGATGGAGTGGTTTGCATGCAATACTTACCCAGAAACCTCTGCATGTGACACTGCTGTTGGCTATGAGTATTTCCTGGACTGTTCTTCCAGGTTTTAACTGTTTGCTCCTCTCCCAGTTAAAGAAAGTTCCAGGTAAAACAGCAGGTGCTCAGCCCTGGCTGGTGTGGCTCAGTTGGTTTGGTGCTCTCCTGGGCACCAAAAGGTCGCCGGTTCCACTCCTGGTCAGGGCACATGCCCAGGATGGGGACTCAGTCCCCAGTAGCTGCTCAGACACTCACTGCTACAGACCTTTTGAGTGGGACAGCCACAAAATGTCATTGTCCCCTGTGTGCAGTTGTGTGAGTCCACAGGAGCTTTTTTTTCATCAACTTTTAATTCTAATAAATGTACAAAGCATCAGTGAAAGAACAGAAACATTTGGAGAATGGTGGAGTAGGACCTCCAAAAACCCATTCGTCCATAAAAGTAATGAGAACATTGGCCAAAAAAAGTCAATATTAAATTTTCAGAGCTCTATAAATTAACTAAAGGTAGAATGATCCAAGAAGTATTTATCAAGAAAAGTGGCTGGTTCTCAGTAAAAAGGATGCTCTTTGGTGATGCCCAAAATTGACCTATTACCACCCCGATTTGAATGAGAAAATTTGCATCATTATTTGTTGAACACACGAGTGCAGTCTACTCTGATTGATTAAGCATCAATTGGTTTGTGTGATATGTTCAGCTTACAAGCACTGTTAAGAATTTTTTTATATAATTACATCTTTTTCTCATAAAAACCCCTTGTAATCAGGACACTTTTGGGGTTTCTTCCTGAATCTGTGCTCCTCTAATTGCACTGCTTTGATCCCAAATTAATGCTTGCTCCCTCTCATTTCACTTTTTAACTTCAGGTTATACCGAAAGATGCTTTTGTCATCCCATCACTCAGAAAATTCCAAGTTTCAGAAGCTCTGTGCTAGGATCTGGGAGCAAAGATTGAATATAAGTTTCTTATTATATCACAGCATCACAGAGGCACACCAATCCTTTCACCGAAGAGAGAAATTAAATTCCATGCAGGCAGCACTGCACCTGGCCAGGTCACCCTGACTTTCTGCTCAGGGTTTGGTGCATAGTAGGTGTTGAAGGGATGTTTTATAGAGATTATCAGTCAACACAGAGCACAGTGAAAGAGCCTCAGCAAAAATCAAAGTGGAGTCGAAACCGGTTTGGCTCAGTGGATAGAGCGTCGGTCTGTGAACTGAAAGGTCCCAGCTTCGATTCCAGTCAAGGGCATGCCCAGGATGCAGGCGCATCCTCAGTAGGGGGTGTGCAAGAGGCAGCTGGTCAGCTGGTCGATGATTCTCTCTCATCGATGTTTCTAACTCTCTATCCCTTTCTCTTCCTCTGTAAAAAATCAATAAACTATTTTTTTAAAAAATCAAAGTGGAAAACACTGAGTGGCCAGCCCGCTCACTGATCCCACTGGACATGCAAATGAATCAATGCAAATATTCTACACCAAATATATAATCCAAGGCTCTAAGCCCTAACCCTCATGTAGGGAAAGGTGGGTTCATTGGTACTAGCAATAAGTCATAGAGGAAATCAAGGTAGAGAGGTAATTTAATACCCAAAAGTATCCAATATCTGTGTATTCCTACCTTCAGTGTCCCTACCACCACCAGGCCTCTTCATAGAAACACTGATCAAGATGGAGAAATACCAGGCCTGACTCTCCTCTCCCCACTCTGCTGCCTTCTGAGAGCCTCCGGAGGGAGCTGGCAGAAGCGGAAAAAGAATGAGGAATAAAAGGAGTGAGCAATCGCTGCGCCTCAGCTTCCAGTCGTCATGCACTGTCAGTTTCTGACAAAAGATCAGAGTCTTGCCCAAGGCTTAGGCATCATGGGGTGCCAGGATTCAGGATTCTGTATCCCCAGCCTTGGCCCCCTGCTCAGGAAGTGTCTCAATACAGACTGCCTGTCCACCTAAGAACCAGGCAGTCCTGGGAGGTTGGGCCCCACTGTCATCCACCTGGACAGCTGCTGGATGTGACCCTGAGCATTTGGATGCAGAAACCAACCAACACGGCACTTTCCCATGGAAATGCTCCTGTTTGATCTGCTTCAGTGCAAGCTGCCTTTCCTGCGAGCCTGTCATGGCGTGTGATGCCTCTATTACACACACAGCCTCTGGCACCATGGACAAGGCTGAATCCCTGCCCAGCATCCAAACGTGCCAGAGCAGATCAAAATATGAAGCAGTGCTTAAGCCGAGGTAAAGAGCAACTCAAAGGCACGGAAACCTAACTCTTAACTCTTTCCCTGCTTCTGTCCTTAATGCCCATTGTACTGTAGCAACCTAACTGGATGCCACATCACCACCATCGTCTTTGCTTCTCAAGACCATTATGGCCACCACAGCTCACCCAGATTCTACGACATCCTACACAGTCAATCATCGGATCCTAGCAGAGAGGCATTTCCAGAGTCCGGGGAAAGCATCCCTCCTCTGGCACGGGCTTGCTTTTGGGCACTCCCAGCTCTTCCCAGGCGGCTCACAGGCACTCCCCTGAGAGAGGGCACTTTTCAGCCTGCAGCAGCTGCTCCACGAAGCCGCCTCGGAGGCTGCCTCAGCTAAAAGCCAAGGCACATGGCAATGTCTGCAGATTAATAAAGCACAGGCAACAAAACAACTCTCTTCGGAATTAGCCTGCTGATTGTAGACCTTGGAAAGTCATGCCTGATCCAAGCTTGCCTGCAAGTCTGGCTCCTTTACCCAGTACAGGTGTGAGCAAGTAAGGTATGCTGTTACAAACGTTAGGTGCTTGCCCTGGCTGGTTTGGCTCAGTGGATAGAACATCGGCCTGCAGACTGAAGAGTCCTGGGTTTGATTCCAGTCAAGGTACATGCCTGGGTTGTAGGCTCGATCCCCAGTAAGGGGCATGCAGGAGGCAGTCGGTCAGTGATTCTCATCATTGATGCCTCCATCTAACTCTTCCCTCTCCCTTCCTTGCTGAAATAAATAAATTAAAAATGTTTAAAAAAAAAAAAAAAAAAGGTTAAGTGCCTTTCTCAAAGCACAGGTAAGAAGCACAGACAGAGCCACTTCTCCCTGCTCTTCCCTAAATGTGAGTGCACTTCTCTGTCCCAGCTGGGAGGCACCCGGTGGTGGCCATCAAAGCTCCCACCTAGAATGGACCCTCGTCTGGGGAGAGGTAAGACGAAGGACTGATGTTAGACTGTCTTGAATCCATACAGATTTCATGTCAGAAAAAAGATTGATAATGGACCTTGTTGGCATTGATAAAAAAGAATATGTTTCTTATTACAAAAGTCATTAATATTTACTGTAGAAATGCAGACAAGCATAGGGAGAAAAATAAATTAGCAATAATCCACTTACCAAAGGTAAATCACTTTTACTTTCCATTCATGCATTTGTGTGTGTTTGTGTGTGTGTGTGTGTTTTCTGTTGTGCTACTATACTGTAACTTGTGTATTTGCTTAATAAAACTTGTCCTAGCACCGGTTGAGCTCAGTGAATAGAGTGTCATCCTGTTGATGGAAGGGTCCTAGGTTTGATTCCAGTCAAGGGCAAGTACCTTGGTTGCAGCCTTTTCCCCAGCCTGGGCCCTGCAGGGAGGCAATCAATCAATGTTTCTGTCTTTCTCTCTTACCATTGATTTTTAGGGAAAATATCTCCCTAAAAATCAATGGAAGAACATCTGGTAAAGCAGAATGATGGTCCTTCAGACTACCCCTGCCTCTACACTGCTCACAGTGTTCTGTCTCCGAAGCCCAGTAAACCCTGTTCTTCCAGGACCATTTCTTCCAGAGCAGAGCACATGTGCGGGCAACACAGGGCTTCTCCGCCCTGCTCCCATGCAGTGCTGGACCTGGACTCAGTTCCTGTTTCATGGCCTCTACTTCAGTCTTGGGGAACCAGAGCACATTCACCATGTTTTCTCTTTTGCTGTCACCTTTTACTGAAGAAGGTGTTGAATTCCTCATCTCTCACTTTGAATCATTTGTCCTCCAGTCCTATTCTCTCTAACCCTGATTTCATTACTGTTGTGTCTTTGTAAGAGTGCATTCCCCCTTCCTTTGTTCCCCTTTCTCGCTGCACCTCTTTCCACCTCACTGGGCCCCTTCCACCAACTGATGGCTCTCCCGCTTCCTTTTCTGTAGACATCAGTCTGGGATAGAAGGGGCGCTTTCTTTTGCCCTCGGTCAAGATTGCTCATTCGAAGCTGCTCTCGCCATATTGAGGAGCCTGTGGACAAATTCTCCTCCACAAAATGGGCAGATTCCCCTTCACATAATAAAGAGGCTGTGGAAATCATCCCGTCCAGGAGAACCTGCCAGCTGCTGCCACACACAAGCATACTCTCCAGACCACGGGGAGGGAAAGCTGGGTCTGCATCCCAGCTCCCATTTGTTCCCCATACACCAAAGTCATTGGTGTATGGGGAACAAACTAGGACATTGGTATGCTAAGGGTCTTCCTCGGGCCTCTCCTCTCCTCAGCGTTTGGCTTCACCATGGGTTACACCTCACAAGGGCAAATGCAGGTAATGTGTGCAGGAAGGTTCCCATGCACCCTACAGGGGCCATCTGGAGTCAGCTCTGCTCCGCTTTCTGACAAAGGCCAAGGTTCTCTCGCTGCAGCCCATCCTGCTAGCTAGAAAGCAGGCTGCCCAATTTCCATGTCACAATAACTCAGGCTTAGGAGTCAGAACACTGTGAGCAGTGTAGAGCGAGGCAGGGATGGTCTGAAGGGCCATCATTCTGCTTTCCAGCTGACTCTCCAGCAAGGCTTTAGGGATCACTTTCTTTTCCATTTGATTATATTCTCTTCCCACACCAGGGGCTCCAGCTCCTCCTATTTCCTCTCTGTGATCCTGCCTAACCCTCCACCTACACACACACACACACACACACACACACACTATACATATACACCCATAGTTCAAAACATGCTCACTGGTAGGAACTGAGAGCTGTTCATTACAGTTCTTTTGCTGTTGTTGTTTTCATTTGTACCACATTAGGAAATGAAGAAGAGAATTAAGACAAGTAGAGATCATTGTGAGGACAGATCCTACCTATCTGGTGAGCCATGACCACTGCAAGTCTCAGAGCGCTGGGCAGCCCATGACCTGGTCTCTGCAGGCTCCTGCCTCAGTGTCCCCAGCTGTAGGCAACATCACCTGCAAATGATGAATGAACCAAGACTGCACTTCTGGCTATTCACAGGGTTTGCTTTCTAGAAGTGAATCCAGTCCTGACCTGTCCTCCATGGGTAACACAGGGGAGCTCTTTCTCAGACACTAGTGTTTGCAGTGAACAGTAAAAGGATCCCATTTGGAAAATGTAAGATCAAAACCGTGGTGCTGCTTTATCTCCACACAGAGTCTGACTCGGAGCTAAATGGTGGCAGCGCAGCTCCACTTTTCCCTGAGCTGGGGAAGAATCTGCATGATTTTCTCAAGGATGACAGGAACATGAAAAATAGGTCAGAATACAAATATCTCACGTAAGACCCAGTGAACAGGATTAAGACAAAGTCTATGGAAAAATCAGGGGGAAAAAAGAAAAAAGAAAAAAACATTGATCTGGGGAGGTCTCAAACAGTTAGGAGGCAAGGTTTTAAATAGAGACTGCTAGCTATAGAAACAAGGGAACTGTTAATCCTTCTGATTGTGGGTTTCCTAAAACAGCAATGATAGAAATATTCCTAAAACTCCAATACAGGGAAAGTCACTGCAATACATACCTCTTAAGGGAATTGATGCATTAAGAGGAAGTATTTACAGACTAAAAGCCGCATAATACACCAAGGTTGCATCTTGACAGCTTACTTGTTAAAAGAATCCATTTGCGGCTCCACTATTTGGGGTCAGCCATTTCTCAGAAAAAGGTTAATGGAAACAAAATGGAACTCCGGCACATTCTTCCAATTGCTGTCCAAAAATACTCCCTTAGCATATCCCAGGGCCATAGAATGCAAAATTATTGTAACTTCTGCTGAGGAGAATTTGCAGTTGGTGCAATGGAGAAAAGAGGGGGCTAGATGCAGGGAGGCATTTGTGTGGTGATCAGGCAGGTGGACTACATGTCCGCTGGTTGCCTCCAGCCTGGGGTGGCAATGCTTCCATGTGTGAAGGCAGAGAGTATGGAATAATCCAAATGGTGACTGGATGGAGCCATAGAAACTTTCTCAAGCCAGCTTCCTGCCTAGAAACTGCTCTGAAAACGTATATAAATGTGTCACCGGCTCACAGATATTAGGGGAAGTTGATAGGAAAGGAAGCGTAAACCTAATGGCTGTGGTCTAATCTTCCTGTCTGGGCAGCAGTTTTCTAGAAAGGTGGGGATCCAGCTTGGGTTTCAGCATCTAGAGCAGCTGTGCTTTCTGGAACGTCACCAGCAGTGAAGGTGCCAACAGACAAAGAGAAGAATCGAGCAAGAACAGATGTCAAGAGGGAGTCTAGAAACCCGAGGCGGACACAGGAGCCTTGTGCATAGGGTTTGGAACAGGATGGGTGAGCACGCTTGAGGCAGAGGGAATCCTCCCAGTGGGGATGCCCTGACTATACCTGTTCAAATGACTTATGGCAACTGCACCGCTGCATTTAACGGGCCACACAGCTATCCACACGTGTCAGACACAGCAGGTGTTTTGGTTCTTTGGCTGGGATTTGCATGATCCAGCTGGTCATGAATGGCTTTTAGGGAGGCCTCTCTACTTGCCAGGCTCAGGTCCTAAAGGTCTGTATGCAGCATCTTGGTTAGTCTCCACAGCAACCTCCATCCTTATCAAACCACTCAGATAAATCATATTTATTGAGGATTGGTGTATTGTTCACTTAAATTATAAAATCACAAAGCTACACTATAGGAATGTCTTGGGGTATATGGTGCTTAACCCTCTCCCCACCTCAAAATCCTTTAATTCTATGGCTTTCCATTGGTGTGCCACAATACCTATTTAGTCAGGGGCATTGACCCCTTTCCCCTCACATTAAAAAAATGACAACAGACAACACAATAGCCATCTGGTGTGACTGAATCAAAATTATACCTAATTGATTTTGTCAGATCATCAAAAAAAATGTTTTTGGTGTGCTGTAGAATTTTAATAATTAGTCTACATGTGCCTTGAGTTAAAGGTTGTAAATCACTGCTTTAATTGAATAGTACTGTGGCATTACCCACCAGCTAACACTGTAAGAAGCAATTATGTGAAATGTCTCAATGCGTTTGATGTAAGGATATTATCCATTGCATTATATAGCTTCCTCTTCATGAGTCCCCAAGAGACATAACTCCAGATCTCAGCATAAGAATTATTATGGCTCTCCTAGCACCTGGCATGTTTTTACATTATAGGCACCAGATCATGCAACTGATCCTCCTTCCCTACTTACAATAGCTGCTAGCAAGTTCCAGGCCAGATTTGAGGCCCATCTCAAGACATGCTCTTACCATAACTTCATCCCATTCTTTCTTACTCCACTTTTTCAATTTAGTTATGCTTTGTTCTTTTATCCTATAAAATTGTGCACATTGTTTAAAACCCTCTATGTACAAGATCAGGTATAAACACGTACATCCATACAGTCATGTGTACAGATCTAAAAGTGCTATGGCCAAATTGCAAATACAGTGCAGGTAATAATGGTTCCATGTACATATAATGGAAATTAGTGAAATTCCTCTCCTCTGTTAAAATTATTTCTTGTTAATATTTATAAGTAACCCAGTTTTCCTGCTTTACATTCTTATTGAATAAATCCATTTTCAACTTGCCAGAATCCTGAATTTCTTTATTACTCATAGAGAAGCAAGTCCTCTGATTTATATGGAACAATTTCTCCATCTATTGGCACAATCTAATATTGCGAATGATATCATCTTTTTTTGCAAGTAGTACCTTGAAATCCAGTGTTTCCTTATTACTTTGAAGATTTTTCCCTGTTTAAGTATCTTAGACAGTTCCCACTCTCAAATATTAAAAAGATCTCTGCTGCAGTAAGCACTTTACCCTCAGGAGTTAAAAATTCTATAGAAATTAAATTTATGGTATTACCACTGGCTGAGAGGCCTCTTGGACCACAATCTCTAAGAGAATCAAGCTAAAGTTTCCAAAATAAGAGATAAAAAAATAAAGAGATATAAACATATATAATCTATGTCAGTTAAGATGTGATAATCATTTTTAAATCAAGTTTAAGGGCTGCGTAAAACATTGGACATGCCAACATTCAGATACTCATTGGGAATAGCTTATAAGTGATAAAACATATGGGCATTCAGAAGGTCCAATCAATTGTATAAATATGTATCATAATATTAATTGTTGAGATGGAACCAGTCTTACCACTTCTCACATATCAACAAATCTCTACCCTTTTTATTTATTTATTTATTTGTAATATTGGTTTAGTAATGGTAATTTCCTTTTTCTTGTCTGAGAACATCTTTATCTCTCTCTCAATTCTAAATAATAGCCTTGCTGAGTAATCTTGGTTGTAGGCCCTTGCTTTTCATCATTTTAAGTATTTTGTGCCAATCTCTTCTGGCCTGCAAAAGTTTCTGTTAAGAAATCATCTGATGGTCTTTTTTTTTTTTTTAGTATTTTTAAATTAAACGTATTGGGGTGACATTGGTTAATAAAAGTATATAGGTTTCAAGTGTATGATTCTATGATACATCATCTATATATTACATTGTGTGCCCACCACCCAAAGTCAAATCATCTGCTGTCGCCATATATTTGACTCTCTTTACCCTTTATTACCCCTACCCCTTCCTTCTGATAACCACCAAAAAGAAAAGAAAGAAATCAGTTATAGTCTTATGGAGCTCCCTTATAGGTAACTAACTGCTTTCCTCTTGCTGTTTTTAAGATTATATATTTTTTAAAAACTTTATTTTATTGTTGAAAGTATTACAGATATCTCTCTGCACCCTCCTCCCCTATTGACCTCTTCTAGCCTGCTCACACCCCCACTCCAGCCTTCACCACACTAAGATTTTCTACTTTTGAGTAAAGCATTGCATTTATCTGACTAGGAAATTCCAGTTTCTTGTAAACAAAATACATCAGCTTTCAAGATTTTTAAGGCAGAAAATGTTCTCAAAATCCCTGTAATGTTGCAATCTCTACGTGATTCTGTATGTCTTCTGTTAATTTATTTATATGTACACCTCTTGAATTATTAACCCTACAGATCTGAGCTTAAAACTCCTTTCTTCCATTAATAAAAAGAGTACAGACTTGAACAAGTTGCTTTTACCTTCAAAACCTTCTTTTCTTGTGTGGACATTAAAACAATACTGATTACCTTGTAGGACTGTAGTGAGCATTATATAGTATTTTTAAAAATATGTAGCCCTGAGATGTCCAGTCAAGATGGAAGCATAGGTGCTCACCTCCTCCCACAACCACATTAAAATTACAACTAAACTACAGAACAGTCACCACTGAGACATCCTAAAGTCTAGCTGAACAGAAGTCCTATAACTAAGAATGTTTTGTTTTTAAAGCCACATTGAAACTGGTTGGTAGGGCAAGATGCTGAAAGGGCTGATCCCATGCCCACGTATGGGGTTTTAAAATAGGGAAGACATTTCCACTACAGAGAGAGATCTCCCCTGAGGAGCAAGGGGTCTCAGCCCCACAGCCAGGCTCCCCAGCCTAGGCTTCCAGTGCCAGGAAGAGAAGTCCCTATAACTCCTGACTATGAATAACAGACAGGAAAAGGCAAATGGAGAAGAGAAAAAGTAAGAATTAAACCAGAAATCAATGAAATTAAATATTGGAAATTAATAGAGAAAAATGAATAAAAATACAAAGTTGGCTCTTTGGAAAAATTGAGTCTTTAAGCCTCTATCCAGGCCTAACTACACTAAAAATAGAAGAGCCATGGAAATAAAAGAGAGGAGAGGATATCACTATAGATCTCATGGACATTAAAATATAATAAAAGAATATTATGCTCATGAATTTGTTAACCTTGGTGAAATCAGCCAATTCCTTGAATCACACAATATGCCAAGATTCACACATATAAAAAATAGATTATCTGACTCTGACTATAGATGTTAAAGGAGTTAAATTAAAAAATTGAATAACCTTCCAAGATAGAAAGCACTAGGTTCAGATGGGGCTACTGGTGAAATCTACTAAACATTTAAGAAAGAAATTTTACCAATCATCTACAATCTCTTTCAGGAGGTAGAAGTAGAGGGTATATTTCCTAACTTATTGTGAGGCCAGCATTCTCCTAACACCCAGACAAAGAAATTACAAGAAAACTATCGACCAATATCTCTCATGAACAAGATACAAAAATCCTCAACAAAATATTAGTAAATTGACTCCAACAAGGTATAAAAAGAATTATAAACCATGACAAATTGGGATTTATCCCAGGTATGCAAGGCTGGTTCAGCATTCAAAAATCAATTATATAATTCATCACATCAACAGGCTAAAGAAGAAAAATCACATGATTACAGGAATAAATGCAGACAAAGTATTAGACAAAAGCCAATACCCATTTGTGAGAAAACTCTCAGCAAATTGGGAATAAAAGGGTAACTTTCTCAACTCAACAAATATGCACAGAAGAACCTCTAGCTAATAGCATACTTAATAATGAAGAGTTCAACAGTTTTACCCTAAGGTTGGGAACAAGCAAGGATGTAATCTCTCACCATTGTTTTAACATCTTACTGGAAGTTCTAGCTAATTCAATAAGACAAGAAAAGGAAATAAAAGTTATATAAATTGAGAAGGAAAAAATAAAAGTCTTTGTTAGCAAATGGCATGGCTGTCTACACAGAAAACCTGAAAAAATCAACAACAACAATAATAAATCCTTCTGGAATAAGGATTTATTTAATAAGTCATTGTAGCAAGGTTGCAGGGCACAGTTAATATATAAAAGTCAATCACTTTCCTATACACAAGCAATGAACATGTGGAATTGGAAATTAAAAACATTACCATTTGCATTAACACTCCAAAAAAATGAAATGCATAGGTAAAAATCTAACAAAATATGCTTAAGGTCTATATAAGAAAAACTATAAATCTCTTATGAAAGTAATTAAAGTAATAAATAAATAGAGAGATAGTCCAGGTTCATAGACAGTAAAACTAAATATTGTCAAGGTTTCCATTTTTCACAACTTGATTCACAGAATCTCAGCAAGTTATTTTGTGGGTGTCAATAAGCTGATTTTAAAGTTTATATGGAAAGGCAAAAGACCCAAATTAGCCAATACAATATTAAAGGAGAAAAACAAATTCAGAGTATTGACTACTCTTCTTTAAGACTTACTGTAGTTTACTATGAAGGTACAATGATCTAGACAGTATGATATTAATCAAAGAATGGACAAATAGATCAATTGAACACAATGGAGAGCCCATAGGAAACTCACATTCAGTTAACTGATCTTTGACAAGAAAGCCAAGACAATACAATGGAGCAAAGATAGTCTTTTCAATAAATACTGCTGAAACAGCTGAACATCCACATGAAACAAAAATTAATCAAGACACAGACCTCACACCCTCTACAAAAATTAAATCCATAAGAATTATGGACCTAAATGTAAAATGAGAACTATAAAACTCATGGAAGCCAGCAGAGAAAAATCTTAGATAACTTCAAGTATGACAATGACTCTTTTTTTTTAATTAAAATTAATTTTTATTAAGGTAACATTAGTCAACAGAAGCATATAGGTTTCAAGTGTGGATTACTAATTTACAAAATCTGTATATAGGACCAAGTGCCCACCACTCAAAGGCAAATCTTCTCCAGTCATGGTGGGGAAAGGGGTTCTAATGTGAGGCAATGACTCTTTAGGTAGAACACCAAAGGCTTGGTCCATGAAAGAAAGAAGCAATAAGCTGGATTTGGTTCAATTAACATTTCTGCTCTGTAAAGAAAATGTCAAGAGAATGAGAAAACAAACTAGGAGAAAATAATTGCAAAAAAGAACTTATCTGATAAAGGACTGTCATTCAAAATGTACAAAGAATACTTAAAATTCAATAATAAGAAAATGAACAACCAGAATACATACCTTACCAAGGAAGATATACAAATGACAAGTACACACATGAAAAGATGTTCAGCATCATATGTCACTGAGGAATTAGAAATTGACACAGCAATGAGTTACTATGACTGTTGTGCATTCTCCAGGTATTGAGACAGGACAGAATGATAGAACAAAACATATTAACAGTAATGTTATCGAGGGGTGGTAGGATTGTGGGTAGTTTTTAATGGAGTGTGAATGTGTGCATGTGTGTGTTAATATGCACACATGCATGCATAAAGATGAGTATACTTTTACATTTTTGCAGTGTCTGTGCTTTGCTTTTATAATAATAATGAAAGTGATGTAGAGAAATATTCTTAATGTCACCTCTGTTTAAAACCACTTTTTTATTTTGCTACACAGCAATAAATGTCTCCTTCAAGAATACTTCATTTTGCTCTCTCCCAAAGTTGCAAAAACAACTCTGATAATGAGTAGTTTATTTTCAGTAATAACATATTAGCTCTACTTAGGGGACTAGCTTACAGAACTTTTCCCTATGGCAAAACAGAAATGTCATACAAAGAGTTATTTACAGGGTTTATGCTAACTCTGGCATTTTACAAGCTTAAGCTCATTATTATTCTCATTAATTTTATGACTGTTAATAGCAATGCTATTTATAGGATGACTTAACCTTTACAGATTTCAATCAAAGATTTGAAAGCTTATTGAAGGATGTGTCTAGAATGTAAGAGGATGTATTTCTGAGTGATTTTCCCTAGGGGGGAGCATCCTTTGATCCTCAATGTATTGAAATGATTGGGTTGCCTAACTAGAGAAAAATCAAGAAACAATTATCAGTAAAGGTATAAAACTCATGAATGAATAATTGGTTTTCACAGGAATATGTATGAATGTCAAATATGCATATGAAATGAAAACACCTATGGGGGTATTTTTTAGATATTCCCTTTTATACATGTAATCTTAAAATAGGCAAGGAATAAGAACTTTTGAACAAGAGCCTTATTTTATAGCTAAAGCTCCTCTGGGATTAGATCTGAGCAGTTAAACCATAAAAATTCAGAGGGATAAAAATATAGAAAACACTATTTTAATAGTGAAGAATACAGCAAGGACACCGCTGTTCACTTTTGCCAACAGACAGTTTCAGCTGTCCAGCCCAGTCATTATATTCTTCATCCTAAAGTTGTTCATTAATCTGTGTCAGCTGTGTTTCTGCATACTTGTGAAGTGTTTTACAAGAATTTTTAAAGCCATAAAACCAATAAGGAATAACATCATTTTATGAACTTCAGAAGATTTTATAAAGCATGACAATTACCTGTTGTTTAAAAGAATCATCTGATGGCAGAAACTTTAAGTTTGACAAGGTCATCTTTTGCTGGCCATGTGATGAAAGAGCTGCAGTGGAAATGCCTAACAGTCATACCACACCCACAGACCCACAGAGATGATTAAAGTATGGCCTCTCTGCTGTAAATCTACCCACTTACACCCTGCTTCTTGATGCTGGGACCAGAACTTTCCAGCCACTCATCTGTCAGGTGGCTCTAGGGTAGGATATGTCAACAGAGGCACCAGAGGGAGTCTGAGACACTAGAGAAGGAGGGAGGGACTTGCTCCTTCCTGTCTGTTTCATGGAGGCTTCCTGTCTGCTTTCAGTTTTCCTCCTACTTGCAAACTCCTCTTCCCCACAGAGACATCACCTCCTTCTTCAAGATCTGAGACATCATCTCCTTCTTCAAACTCAGAAACACCAGTCAGGCGGTACCATCTCCTCACATGTCTGGGTTACATTTTCATAGGACCCCTCCTCTAGGTTTCCTCCTCTGAGGGCTGATGGTCACTTCCTGCATTTGCTGACTTATTGATACCTTAAAAGCTCTCTTTTTTTAACTTTCTCTCATTGATTCATAACCCTAGTGAGCAACTCTATTAGATTCTACTGATTCAAATAAATTGTGTGGTTTCTGTTTCCAATTTGAATTTTGACTTAGTTGGGCTCCTTTGACAAATTACTATAGACTGAAGGCTTAAAAAA
The DNA here is from genome assembly GCA_963693515.1 of Pipistrellus nathusii. Classification (NCBI taxonomy): domain Eukaryota; kingdom Metazoa; phylum Chordata; class Mammalia; order Chiroptera; family Vespertilionidae; genus Pipistrellus; species Pipistrellus nathusii. Next base: position 64,781,267 of record OY882867.1, read on the forward strand.
TAAACATACATGTCTCACAGTTTTGGAAGCGGGAAGTCCAGGATAAAGGTTCCAGCATGGTCAGGTTCTTGTGAGGACCATCTTCTAGGTTGTAGACTCCTGATATTGCACCTCACATGGCAGAAAAAGATCAAGCTAGCTCTCTACACTTTAAAAAACCACTAATCTCATTCATAAGAGCTCCACCTTCATGACCTGATCAACTTCCAAAAGTCCCCCCTCCCAATTCCATCGCTTTAGGGGTCAGTATTTCAACATATGAATTTTGGGGGACATATTCAGTCCATTGTAGATCCTAACTGATGCAATACCTAGCAAACATAACATGATTTTACCCTTTGACCCATCAATATTACTTCTAGTACTCTATGCAAAAAGACCATATGGCCTAGCATTTTCCTCCAAGTGCTATTTATAAGAGTGATTATTGAAAACAAAAAAGTCTATAAATCATACAGGTACTTAACAGAGAATCATAAAGTTACAGAAATGAATGGGACAAGGCTCTAGATATTTCTATGGTGTGATCACTATAATATATGGCTAGAAAACAAAACACAAAAAATACCAGGGAGAAAATATAGGTAGGATGCTGCTATATATTTACAAAAGAATAAAATAAGAGCATGTGCAGCCAGGGAAAATACACTGTTACCTCCTAAGGAACCTCATTAAATTATCATCAGATTTATCAATAGAAACATTACAAGAGAGAGGCAAAGAAAATATTTAAAATACTAAAAGAGAAAAACCACTAAGCAAGAGTAATAAATCCAGCACAGTCACCCTTTAGCTATGAGAGAGTAATAAAGATTTTCACACACACACACACACACACACACACACACACACACACACACATCTAAGGAAATTAGCCACCACAACACCTGCATTACAACAGATGTTGAAAGGAGATCACCACTGAGTAGAAAAATTAACTGATCAGACAGAAGCAAGAAACCACAAATCTACTACAGATTAGGTTATTAAACACTTAATTATAACATAAATGTAAGGGGGAAAGAGGGCATTAAATATAACTACAGAGCTATTTCTCTGAAAAGATAGCAAAAATTGACAAACCTCTTAGTGCCTAGACATTCTAAGGAAAAAAAGAGAAGACTTAAACAAGTAAAATCAGAAATGAATGAAAAGTTACAACAGACACCACGGGGGTTGAGGGGAGGACAATTTAAGAATATTACAGAATACTATAGGCCATCAAATTTGAGACTTTAGAGGAAATGAACAAATCCTTAGAAATAACCTTCCTAGAGTGAACCATGAGAAACTAACAAACTTAAAGAGACCAATCACTGACAAGTAAATTAAAAGAATAATCATAAACCTCCCAAAAAACAAAAGTCTTCTAAACATGCAATGATTTAATACCCACTCTTCTCAAAATCTTCCAAAAAACTGAAAAAGGGACACTTCCTAATTCATTTTTATGAGGCTAAATTACCCTTATACCAAAAAGAGAAAAGACAACATACACACAAAAAAGAAAATTACAGGCCAGTATCTCTGTAATTCACAAAAATATACTAGCAAATGAATACAACAATACATTGAAAGGGTTACACATCACTGTCAAGTGGGGCTCATTCCAGGGATGCAAGGATGGTTCAGTATCTGCAAATCGATCAATGTGATGCTACACATTGACAGAATAAAAGATAAAAATCATTGGATTATATCAATAGATGCAGACAAAAGCATTAATATTTTTAAAATGTTCAACAAAATGGGTATAGAATGTAAGTACCTCAACTTAATAAGGGCCATATATGACAAAACCTCAGCTGATGGAAAATATCAGGGTTGAAAAACTGAAAATTTTCCTCTAATGTCAGGAACAAAACAAAGATGCCTTCTCTGGTAACTGTTATTCAAGATAGAAATTCTAGTCAGAACAAATTAGGCTCAAAAAAGAAATGAAAGATCTCCAAATTGAAAATGAATAAGTCCCTATTTGCAGATGACATGATTCTACATATAGAAAATCCTAAAGACTACATTAAAAGATTACTCGAACTAATTAACAGATACAGTAAAGTTGCAGGATACAAAATCAGCAGTCAAAAATCTTTTTTTTCCTATATCAAACAACAAAATATCAGAAAGAAAAATAGAGAAAACAGTCTCATTTACAGTTTTAAGAAAAAAGAAAAAATACCTAAGAATAAACATAGTTAAGGAGATGAAGGACCTGTACACTGAAAACTATAAGATTTGTTGAAAGAAACTGAAAACACAAAGAATGGGAAAGACATTCCATGTGCATGGATTGGAGGAATTAACATTGTTAAAAAGATCATATTACCTAAAGCATGCTGAAACCGGTTTGGCTCAATGGATAGAGCGTCAGCTTGGGGACTGAAGGGTCCCAGGTTCGATTCCGGTCAAGGGCACATACCTTGATTGCGGGCATATCCCCAGTGGGGGGTGTGCAAGAGGCAGCTGATCGATGACTCTATCTCATCGATGTTTCTAACTCTGTATCTCTTTCCCTTCCTCTCTGTACAAAATCAATAAAATATATTAAAAAAAAAAAAAAAAAAAGATCATATTACCTAAAGCAATCTACAGATTTACCGGTAATGCAATCCCTGAGAGGGCAGGGCGAATTATCCTCCATTCTGTAATTGAACCCTAGCCCTTACCCAACCAATCAAGATTAGCCAAGGCAGTGACATTACCACTGATCGGAGTAAAACCCCTGGACTGGGTGAAATTCGCTCTCTCTTCCGCCATGCTGCTGGCGTGAGTGGGACAGAGCCCATGCTAGCATGGAAACAGCTCTTTTGTTTATTGCATCAGACTCGGCTCCCTGGTGGTCCTTGGGGATCACAAAGTCTGGGCGTAACATATGGGGGCTCGTCCGGGATCCCCAGCAAGGACCATGAGGGGACCCCGATCCGGAGAGCCTGACTGGCCGCAGTAGGTGTGTGTGTGTCTGTGTCCTTGTGTGAGCGCTCTGGAGGGACATAAAACCCCTCATGGAATTGGTGCCCGAATAAGCCTGGTGGACGCACCATGAAAGCCACAGACAGGAGGTCAGAAAACATTCTGACCTCCTGGGAGGGCCCTAGAGGGACCCTCATGTGGGGAGAGAGATAGAAGCCTCTCCCAGGACGAGGTGAGCGGCGTGAGCCCTTGCCTCACCTGCAGAAAGTGAGCCTTTCCCAGGTCTGAGTTTGGTATCTGCAGGCGACATGGCGCCCCAGGATGGAGTTGGCGAAGTGTGGCCGGCGTGGCGGTGTGGGGCCCCCTGGCGGCATTGGGTCAGAGGGGGGGCTCCCGCAGGGCTCAGTCTGCGCGTTGGAGCGTGGCTGGGCAGTGGTGGCCTCGCTCGGGGAGCAGGCACCTGGGTTAATTTGCTGGCTGCTTGGGGAAGGGGAAGTGGAGCCAGGAAGCCACTGGGGTGACCCGCGCTTTCTCCTCGGGGGCCGCCTGAGTAGCATGGCTGGGGCGGTGGCGGCAGCAGCCTCGCTCCGGGAGCCTGTGCCGGTGTGGAGGCCTTGGGTACAGGAGAAGAGCTCAAGGGCGAATCTCTGTGCTCAGTAAAGGGAAAAGGCCAGTTCAAAACGAGTGCGCATAGTTTTGGGCTGTGCTTAAAACTCTTTTCTGCGTACAGAATAAGTTTTAAGAATGGTGGAGATTGACTGGGAGATAAATTAAAACTGGTTTCCCAAGTCATTGTAAGCAGCTTTTGAAATTCCCTGCCGTGAGGGGGAAACTAGATGGTAATGGCTGGGAGTCTTCAGCTAAAGAATGTGTCCATTTGCATTTGAATGCTACTCCAGTGATCTGCAGGGAGTGGCAGGTGAACCTGCACAGATGGCCTTGCATACAATGGTTAGTCTTTGTCATTGGTATCAGCTAAGCAGACTCATATAGCTACTTAAGTATGAATTGTGATTGACCTATGAACAAAATTCATTCTTTTTTTTCTGACATTGTCTTGAATCTTAGTAAACTGCCTCTGGTGCAGAGAGGTCTAGGGGAGGCCGGAGAGCACAAGACTATTAGCTCTCCTGCAAAGAGATTATTCAGTGCTTTGTTTGAACTTCAGAATAAAAAATTTTGAGATTTGAAAAAATGTGTGACCAGATCTGTTGCTGAAACTTTACCCTACGTAAGCAGGATGTATTAGAAATGTAATGTTATTAATCTTTAAAAAATGCCAAATATATTTGACTTGCCAGCTTTAAAAGAAAAAATTAATTGCAGTAACTAAATGCCTAGAATATGGCAGGCTAAAAGTTTATTAAATATAAACTTTTATATTTAATCTGTTTTGTTTTGCTTTTCTCATATGCCATTGTTGTTGAATTTGGGCTTGTACCTGCATCTTGTATTTGCACATTCGGTTGTTTAAACTTTGGGAATCATTTTTGGTTTCAGTCATGTGTGTCTACTTTATAGATTTAAGTAGGCTTCATCACAAAGGTTTATAATTTATTTAGAATTGTGTTAAAACAATTATTTGTATGATTTAACCCCCCGCGACTGCTTGGACAATTTTCACCGATGTTCTCCAGGGCGGGGGGGAGGGGGGTAGAGGAGGCTTAGAAATGCAGATAAATCTGTATCTGTAGGGAAAATGTGGCATTTTAAATTTCAAGCAGTTAGGGGCCTGGGAACAGGTACTGGACCTGCTCCCTCCTCCCTTGCCTTTTCTTTAAAATTTGAGGCATGGTTAGGTATTTTTGGAAGATAAGATTTTTATAAAAGTTATAAAGAGAATTTCCTGATAGGTTAGCTAGGAGAGGCAAGCCTATTAGTTTCCTGATGGGCATTGGGGCAGCCTATTTAGTCTTGAGAGAGCCAATAGGACACGTACATCAACCCAGGAAGCCACCGGACAAACTGCTTGTTTTCCTTGGAAATCAAGGACTGTGGTCCTCGGAAGGAACACGCACTGGAGGAATGCAGCTGTTGAACTGGCCCAAAGTGGAACAACGGGCCTTTGAGGAGCTAAAGAAGGCTCTCAACTCAGCAGCTGCCCTAGCCCCACCAGATGTCGCGAAGCCCTTCCACCTCTACATGAGTGAGGTAAGAGGCATTGCCAAAGGGGTTCTCACTCAGATCTAAGAGACTGGACCCTGTGGCAGCAGGGTGACCAGCGTGCTTCCAGGCAGTGGCCACCACAGCATTGCTGGTGAAGGAGGCAGATAAGCAGACTCTGGGCCAAGAACTAAGCTTTTCTCCTGGACCAGCCCTGTGTCCGGTGTCACAAGACTGTGACCATCAACCCTGCCAGCCTGCTTCCAGATGATGATGGAGGAACCCATTCATGACTGCACAGAGGTAACAGATGACAAGGTACTGTTCACGGATGGGAGCAGTTATGTTCAGGATGGGACCTGATATGCAGGGGCAGTGGTAGTTACCCTGGACCACACCATTTGGGCACAGTTCCAGAACTTTTGGCCTTAATCCAGGCCCTTTGATGGAGACACTGTGCCATCCACAGAGAAAAGAGGGTTACCAACTGCAGGCGTAAGGAATCGGCTGAACAGAAGCAAGCCCCTGACAGACCAGATTATTGGTGGACCCTCCAGATGACAAGACTGTTGGTCCCAGAGGCTCTAGGTCAGAGTTGCCCGGTGACACCAGGTTACCCACTTAAGTGTCACCAAGACTTCTGAACTTCTGTGAGGCAGAGTTGCTAGAAGTACTGTCTGTGCTCAGGTAAATGCTAAGCAAGGTAAGGGGGTCCCCCTGGGAATTCAGGTCCAGGGAACTTCCCCAGGAGAGCATTGGTAGGTGGATTTCAGAGATTAAACCACCAGCATTAAGGTCTAGTTTTTGTAGACACTTCAGATTAGGTTGAAGTATACCCCACTAAGACAAAAACTGCCTCTATAGTAATCAAGAGATTACTCCAGGAGATTGTACTTAGATTCAGGCTGCCAGTATCAGATAACAGCCCCTTGGTAGCTAAGATATCTCAGAGTATAGCACTAGCCTTAGGACAGGTAAGTGAGACTCTGGAAAAGGGGTTTAACTAAATGTGTCCTAGGATCGGTGAAAATTGGACCAACCCCCTGTCATTTGCCCTCTTGAGGGCCAGGTGTACCCCTTACTGGGACAAGTTTCCCCTTTTTTGGGAGGGGATCATGTATGGTAACCATTCCCTTGCTCAAGTCCTTACAGGCTCTGCAGTTTGCTTGTTCCAGATGCACTGCCAGTGCCCACTGCAGACCCTGTAGCCCCGGAACTCAATGTGGGTAAAGAAATTCACTGCCCAAGGACTCAAAGAGACGCTGCACTGTTTTCCTGAGCACACCCACTGCTGTTGAAGTAGATGGCATCCAGACCTGACTACATGACTCCCAGCTCCTGCATAGCCTGGATCCTGGCAACTACAGGCCAGGAGGAGAACTGATGCCTGCAGGAGGGGAAAAGGACTTCAGTGAGGACAATACTGATGGGAACTGTGGTACTAAGGGTCTTGGTAACTGTATTTGTTGTTTATGCTGAAAGGAAGTGGGCTGAGTCAATGATTTGACTAGGCACATTAGACAAGGGGGGAATGAGAGGGCAGGGCAGAGTTATCCTCCATTCTGTAATTGAACCCTAGCCCTTACCCAACCAATCAGGGTTAACCGAGGCAGTGACATCATCACCGACCAGAGTAAAACCCCTGGACTGGGCGAAATCCGCACTCTTCCGCTATGCTGCCGGCCTGAATGGGACAGAGCCCATGCTAGCATGGAAATAACTCTTTTGTTTATTGCATCGGACTCGGCTCCCTGGTGGTCCTTGGGGATCATGAAGTCTGGGCATAACAATCCCCATCAAAAGCCCAATGACCTTCTTCATGGAAATGGAAAAAAAAAAAATCCTCAAATTGATATATTGTAGAACCAAAGACGTACAACAGAATAGCCAAAGGAATCCTCAGAAAAAGAACAAAGCTGTTGTATCACACTCCCAACTCCCAACTACACTACAAAGCCAGAATGCCCAAAACAGTCTTGGATTGTCAGAAAGAGACACACAGACCAATGGAACAGAATTGAGAGCCCAGGGATAAACCCACGTATATATGGGCAACTGATTTTCAGTGAAGGAACCAAAAACATACAACCGAGAAAAGTATCTTCAATAAATGGTGCTGGGAAAACTGGAAAGCCATATGAATGAAACTAGACTGATATCTGATACCATACCCAAAACTTAACTCAAACTGGATTACAGATTTGAATTTATGACTTGAAACTGTTAATGAAAAAAACCATTGAAACCTGTAAAGACTTTTAGGGAGTTTATTTGAGCCAGGAAGCAGAACCTAAATGGATTGAGATAATACTCCGGAGAATGGCGGGTTACATTTCTATATTTATACATTGCAATCAAAGGAAAGGGACATAGGTGAGTTACTTGAAATTCATTGGTGATAGATTAGGGAGGCGGGACAGACCAAAGCGGGGGAAACCTCTGGGATAGGGTAAAAGGTGAAATGATGGACCTGAGCTTCTTTTACAGAGATGGATACAGGATACTCTAACCTTAATAAACAGTTGACAATTAACTTGATAACAATAACAATGAGGGAATGTCTCCAGGCCATTTGTTGTGCCCTGAGGAGTCCAGGGTAAAAGGGAAGTTACAAGTTACCCAGATATCTCACAGATATTTTATCTTAGAGGCAGGAAGGCAGATGGGCTCAGTAAAGAAGATTTAAGTTGATCTTTGTCAGGTGAATTATCTGGGACTAGACTACCCACTATAATCTGTTTGTAGTTAGATATTTAATTTTCAAACCATCTTTTGTGGTTTTTTTAGATCTCTGAGCTTGCAAGATGGCCACGCAGGTCTTCCCTGAGCTTGTCAGGTTAGCATGTGGCTCTTTTCTTTCACAAAACAATAATAAAATATTGAAAACATATAAGAAAACATATGCCCTAGCCATTTTTGACTCAATGGATAGAGCATTGGCTTTTGGATCAAAGGGTCCCAGGTTTGATTCCAGCCAAAGACAAGTACCTTGGTTACAGGGTCCTCACCGGCCGCGGCCCTGGTTGGGTTCCTGCAGGAGGCAACAAATCAATATGTTTCTCTCACACAATGTTCCTTCTCTCTTCTACTCTCTCTTTAAAAATCAATGAAAAAATATCTTCTGTAAGGACTAAAAGTTTCAACCCTCATTTCATGGTTGGCTGCTCTGGTAAACAGCCCCCATCCCAAGGTGCTTTCCAAAATCTCCTTCATTAACATAACAAAGATACCTTGATGGTACTTCATGATTCTCTTAGTACTCAGGAAATTCCAAGGGTTTTAGGAGCTTTGTGTCAGAAAAGGGAGGAACACCAAATACGTATTTCCTATTACCAATCACAATATCACAACTTTGAAATAATGAAAAGAATTTACATAATCATTAATAAAATTAAACTTTAAAAAAGCTTACAAAAACATATAAAAACTTTCTCCACTGACACTGTTTGTACAAATACCAACCCAACAGCAGTGTGTGTCCAGATCACTCTAAATACTGTTTCCACTAAGCTGTACCAGAACTCCTGTTATGAAATGGCAGGTGTAGATCTGGGAAAAACATGTAGGAAGTGAGTGAAGAACCTCTTTTTTTAAGGACAATTTTAAAAAAATATTTCGTGTTTTTTGTGTGTGTGTGTGTGTTGTTTTTTTTTTTACAGAGAGGAAGAGAGAGGGATAGAAAGTTAGAAACATCAATGAAAGAGAATCATAGATCAGCTGCTTCTTGCACACCCCCTACTGGGGATGTGCCCACAACCAAGGTGCATGCCCTGGACCGGAATCGAACCTGGGACCTTTCAGTCCGCAAACCAATGCTCTATCCACTGAGCCAAAAGAGTGCAATAGAGGGAACCCCTTTGTTCAGGTGCTTAAATATAAAATCGCCCTGTGCTTGTACTGGCCACACCTACATGCCTCCTCTGGCCAATGCCCTGTTCCCAGGAATGACTGACAGGCAAGAACCCTCCATATGTCACCTAGACTTCACTAGGCATGCATCTATTCTTTCTTTTTTTAAAAAAAAATATATTTTATTGATTTTTTACAGAGAGGAAGGGAGAGAGAGAGCTAGAAACATCAATGAGAGAAACATCGACCAGCTGCCTCCTGCAAACCCCCCACCAGGGATGTGCCCACAACCAATGTACATGCCCTTGACTGGAATAGAACCCAGGACCCTTCAGTCCACAGGCCGATGCTCTATCCACTGAGTTAAATCGGTTTCGGCCATCTATTCTTTCTTTGTCTAGTTCCCAAAGTGGGCACATTCCCCACAGAAAGCAATTTGATTTTTAAGGGGGGCAATTAGAGAAAGAGTTATTAACAGTGAGTGTTTTGCATTTCTTATGGTTCTAGGGGCCTCATACACACTATATAAATATTTATAGTGACGTATTTATGTATTTCAGTTCTCTATTATATGTTTTGAAACTTTATTTGCTATTTTTTCATGTCACTTCATGTTATTATTATTTTTTTTAACAATTTCTTAGTAATTTTTCAGTACTTCAACTGTCCTTTCCTTCTTTTATTTGTCTCTCTTATAGATGCCATATTCTTTGGAAGCCTGTTTAGACCAGTTAATGGCCTTATAGGCTTCCTCCACATGAATAGGGATCATTTTGTGAATAATAAGAATTCTATGTCACGGGTGTGGGGTTGGGGGGAGAAGGGCAGTTGGAATCAGGATTTTAGAGATGCTTAGGAGGAGCAGGGCCAAGAAAAGGCTGGGGAACCACGGGTCTAGTCCCTCCCCCCAGGATCTGCAGGGAACAAACCTAGAGAGTATTAAACTGCAGCTTCCTGGCACAAATGGCGAGCCCATATTACCCAGCCCTCCCTTTGCTCCTTTCCTGTTAATTACTTAATCATTGGTTAGACAAGAATGGTATCATCAGAAAACAGGTTCAGAGGCAAACGAAGGGGCCTTGAGTTTAGGAGGGAGAGGGATAAAGGTCATGTTCCTGGGGAAGAGGACAGGGTGGGGAGAGGGTGCAGTGCTCTCAGGAGGGAGAGGCACTGGGTCCTCGTCTTGAGGATATTCCTCTGCAGGTGTCAGGGGAGGATCCTGCTGGATTACCCATCATGTTCCAGGCATGTCCTTTCAGGGCCACGGTCTCTACTGCTTGGTTGGCACCAGGGCAGGGGGTCATTAGTCACTGTGGCTGGTCCCGATGTCAGCCAGGACATTGCTCATCTGGTTTTGCTGCTTTTCTGGGCTGGGAGCTAAAACACACTTAGCTGTTATCCCGAGGGGTGAATGCTGAAGGGAGGGTCATGCAAGGGCCCACGAGGAGTTGCATGAGGCCACTTTTCGGCCCCCTGTTGCTCCTCCAGGGGGTCTACCCCAAGATTGGCAACTTGACAGGGGAGGAAAGGTAAGTGGAGGGTCCAAGCATAATGACCAGTGATACGAAAGGTCAGGGGCTCTAAGCCGAATGGCCAGTGATATGCTGGTGGAGGGAAGGTCACCCCAGGGTCAAGGTTCTTGTTTTCCCAGTTTTGCCTAATGTTCACCCTGGTGACCTTCTGTACCTGGCCCATCGTCCCTGCCTAACACATACTATTTTGCAAGAACAGAGGAACATACTGTGACATCATGGAAATGCAATTAAAGACACAGGTGTTGGAACACTGTGGATCAAACAATTATTTCCCCAACAAATAAACTGCAGAAAAAAATAGAGTGTACAAATCTGTAAATTAACAGAGAAAATGGGCCTGAATTAAACAAAACAATTGTAAGACAACTGGAGAAATTTGAACACAGATGGGATATTTTATGACATTTGGGAATTATTTTTAACTTTCTTAATATGAAAATGATATTGTGGTTATATTTTTAAAACAAAATATATGATTCATGAAATTTTATAAACTCGGGTATTTTCTTTAAAATTATCAGGTGTGGGGAAGAACTGAGTGAGAATATAGAAGAAATAATATTGTCCAAGACTTTATAATTGCAGAGTCTGGGTCATGAGTCCCAGTGGGTTTATTATAGAATTCTTTTTCCTTTTTTATATGTTTATAATTTCATAATGAAAAGCCCACTTTTAAAAGTCAAAATCATCTGAGTTAGTGTTTTTGGATGTAATTCTTTGATAACTTTTCCTATTACTTGCATTATTATTGCACCAGCTAAGGTTCCATTTCTTCTAGTTTGTTACCGGTAATTATACGTAACTAGAGGCTCAGTGCATGAAATCATGTGCAGATAGGGTCCCTAGGCCTATCCTGCGATCAGGGCCATCTTCTGCCAGTCCTGTCCCACTGCCACCCACTCCAGTTCCCCACAGTTCCCCGTTTGCCATCCTTAAATTGGAGCCTGTTGGGGGGGGAGGGTAGAAAGGACCAAGAGGTTGACCATTCTGCCAGCTTGCCAGTCCCTAGTCCTGCCCCTGATACCACCCACCTGGTTCTCTGTTCTCCATCTGGCAATCAGAACCTGCAGGCCAGGGCGGGGGTGGGGGGTGGGGGGACTGAGAGGTGGTCAATGCACCTCATAGTGACTGGTTAAATGGTGCTTCTGGTCGCTACACTGTTGTGGTCTCTGGGCTTTTATTATATAGGATGCTGTGAAGAAACAATGCATTCATAAGACTTTTTCTTAGATAAAAAATAAATAAGTTCACTATAGAATGTTAGCAAATCTCACTGTGGGAAGAACAATGCCTGATAAAATAAAAATTTAAATATGATAAATTCTTGATTATATCTGAAAGGAAATGAGGAGAAAGAGAGAGGGAGGGAGAGAGAGAGGAAAGGTGAGAAAGGGAAAGATGGTTGCTGGCTATGCTATGTAATGAAACAATTCCCCATTACTTTTGAAGCAAACAGAAACCATCCATACAAAATAAAAGGCTTGCTAATCCAATATAATAAAAGGCTAATATGCAAATGTGCTGGACAGCAGAACGACGGGTCGCTATGATGCACACTGACTACCAGGGGCAGATGCTCAATGCAGGGGGAGTGCTGTGCAGCCAGAAGTCGGGCACAAGTTGGGCTCACCTTTGTGGCAGTGCTAAGGATGGCCCACTGCTAGCTTAGGCCCACTATCAGACATCCCCCAAGGGCTCCTGGACTGTGAGAGGGTGCAGGCCAGGCTAAGGGACCCCCCCTCCCCCGCAAAATGCACAAATTTCATGCACCAGGCCTCTGGTAATACTAGTAGATAACATCTGGTGAGCATTTACAACCAGCTTTGCTAGGCACTGTATACACATTAGCTCATTCACTCTTCATCACAACTGCATGAGGTAAGAATCATTACCACTGTTTTCAAAATGAGGAAACTGAGGCACCGAAAGGTGAAATATTTTTCCCATGTGACGCGACCACAGCAGTAAAGTGTGGAGACAGGGCTGAAACCCAGGATGGAAGGCTGGGTTTCAGCCCTGTCTTCCAGGAACTTCATTCTTCAGCATTTAGACTGCAGGGCAGCGTTCAGAAAACTGTCCACAGGCCCAGCGCAGCCAGGAGCCTATGTTAGTACCTTTTTTTTCCGGTGTGGGGTGTGTGATGGCGATTCTGCTTGGGGTTTGGGGCTTACGGGGGTCCAGGGCCTGCTAGGCAGCCAGCACCACAGGACCAGGTTGCGCTGCTGGCTGTGTTTCTGGGGCGACAGGAGGGCCAGCTGTGCCCGCCTGTAGCTGTCAAATCCTCGGTGGGTGTCAGCTGTGGATGTGGGCTGCCCGCAGCGGGAGAAAGCCGGGGAGCCGCCCTGGCCTTTGAGGACAATGAGGAGGAGGAAGGAGAGGTGGCGCCCCCTGCGGAGCCTTTGCCCATAGGGAACCCGTGCAGATGTGCAACAAATGCCAGGGATGTGTACCTGTTCAGCACCTCGTCCCTCAGGGCAGCCTTCTACAACCGCAGCTCCACTTTCATTCTTGAGAGCTAAGAAAAGTTGTCACATTTTTAAAAGGTTGTAAAAACGCATATGCTCCAACAAAACTAAAAAGCTGACCAGCCCGTGCTCTAGTACCTTGCTAGAGTTTCCACGCCTAAAATGGAAAAGGGGAGCACACTGACGCCTGCTTTGAGTTGCTGGAAGTTAAGGTCAACCACAGGATAGGGTGAAAAAGATGAACAAGTCACAAAATCTCGAAGCATGAGAAGGCCTTTGGATTGTCACAAGAAAATAGAAGAAGCATTTGAACCAAAATCAACCGAATCCCTGAGAGGTGGAAGCTACAGCTGGTGTAGCTTAGATAGATAGATAGATAGATAGATAGATAGATAGATAGATAGATAGGTGGGTGATGGGTGGGTGGATGGATGGACGGATGATAGGTATTTGTCAGACTCTTTGGTTTGGGTCAGGCACGGGCACCCGGGCAGTGTCACTGGCTGGCTCCAGCCTCCTTTCCCATTCACACATAACCCAAGACTTCTCAAACCACAGAGACGCATGCGCATTTGTAAGTCACAATGAAACAAGGTTGTGCTGGTCCATATGTTTGCACCTGTTTAATGGGGGTCCTAGTTGGGTACTGCTATTGACGGCATCAGACAGAGCAGAATAATTGGGGCTCAAGCCACCGATGGTCGGGTGCAGTTCCTACTGGACCAGTGGCAGTGTTGGATCTAAACAACAGAGGGATTGCTGACTGTACACCTGGGGTAAGGTGTTCCCACCACAGGGGCCAGGGTTGTTTCCTCTATCAGCCCACAGTCTTCCCAGCTGGCCCAGATAGCAGACAGACAGCTGTGTCATTGACAATACCCCAAGAATCAGTAAAGACATATATGCGTTTCATCATAGGGAGCATTGGCCAGAGGGATGAATGGCCTTGTGCCCACTGAGTGGACAGCGCAGCAGTTTTCAGGGTGGCAGCCCAGTGGGCACTGAGAGGTGTCAGCTCCCTGACCCATCATTAACCAGGCCCAGGCGCTAAGGTGAACCTCTGTGAATGGGGCCCCATTGAGCCAGTGGCTTTACTTCAGGTGGCATAATGCAAATAGTTTCCCCTTTAGCTGCCACTTTTTCGTATATTCTGAGATGCTTCTGAGACCAGGCCACAGCATACCTAGATACTGAATTTCTATTGACAAGGGAGGTATATAAGCCTTTTCCTTATTAGTTATCAAGTCTAAGTTGACACACCCCTTAATGCAGACATCAGACTGCAGTGCAGAGCTGGGTAAAGAGGTGCAGTTGGTGCTTGCTTCCAGAAGGTGGCGGTGTTGTATTAGGAAACTGCCTCTGCGTTTTGCAACAGAACTGAAGCTCTGATTTTAATTTCTTCTTAGATTTTACATATTTTCCCCAGACCGCTGGGAAGAGGACCGAGGTTACCTCTTTATATGCCATAGTCCCTGAATGCAAGAAAACCTTCAGGACTTGATAGCATTCACAGTAAAAGCACGTACAACGTAAGTATCGATTATATATTGGGCGCTGACGGCCACAATGATACTGACTCTGCCCAGAAGGTTCTCCCTACAAGGTCACTTTAATTTTCTTTTCCCAGACACATCGGCTTCAACGTGGACCCGCCCCCACAGCAGGGTGCTGAACTTCGGCATTAGAGACCCTTGGGGCTGGATAACCGTTTGCTCGCGGAAACATTCTGCATACTCTAAAATGTTTAGCAGCATTGCTGCTTCTACCCAATAAATGCCAGTAACGCACACATACACCCTCCAGTTGGGACAATTCAGGAGGGATCCAGACGTTGTCAAATGAGAGGATTGGAGGGATTAATTTGTCCTGATTGAGACCCACTGCCCTCTGGGACCATGGACCAACGGACCAAGAAGTCTAACAGGCATATTAAGGGCTACAGCTGCTGAAAGTCCGGAAAGCAGAAGGGAAGAAGATAGGCTGGGAGGGTGGCTTTTTTATTTATTTATTTATTTATTTATTTATTTATTTACATTCAATATTACTTCAGTATAGCTTCAGGGGTACCGCACAGTGGTCAGACAATCATACATTTCACAAAGTGCTCCCCTCCCTTGGTCTTCCCAGTACCCACCTGGCATCACATATAGCTATTACAACATTATTCAATATACGAGGGGCCCCAGTGCACAAATTTGTGCACCTTGAAAGAAACTGTGGGCCCTAATCGGTTTGGCTCAGTGGGTAGAGCATTGGCCTGCGGACTGAAGGGTCTCAGGTTCGATTCAGGTCGAGGGGATGTACCTTGGTTTGTGGGCACATCCACAGTAGGGGGTGTGCAGAAGGCAGATGACTAATGTTTCTCTCTCATCGATGTTTCTAACTCTCTATCCTTCTCCCTTCCTCTCCGGGAAAAAAAAAATCAATAAAATATATTATTTAAAAAAAAAAAAAAAAAACCCTATCCAGCTTGGCTCAGTGGATAGAGCATCAGCGTGCAGACTAAAGGGTCCCAGGTTTGATTTCAGCCAAGGGCACATGCCTGGGTTGTGAGCTTGATTCCCAGATGGAGGTGTGCAGGAGGCAGCCAATCAATGATTCTCTCTCATCATTAATGTTTCTATCTCTCTCTCCTGCTCCATTCCTCTCTGAAATCAATAAAAAAATATTATATATATATATATATATATATATATATATATATATATATATATATATATAATTTTTTAAAAAGAAACTGTTGGCCGTGAGGCTGCAGTAGGAATAAAGGCAGGTCTCAGCCCACCCTCCCTACCCCATCCTGGCCCCTCCTGCTTCCCCCTTTTCCTCTCCCACCCCTCACCCCCCACCCTTAACCCTCCCCATCCCCTGTCTGCCAGCAGCCCCACTGTAACCTTGCTGGTATGCTTGCACCTGCTGGTGGCTGCCGCCCCAATCACCCCTTAGAAGCAAGGGGAGGTAGAGAAGCCCTCGGGGATCTGAGATTTCACTCTACCGAAGCTAACAATTTAACCTGTTACCATTTCATAGATGTTGGCAGAAGACGTAAGATTCTTGAGTCAGAGATAAAGTGCTTTATTACTCATACACAACCAGTAGCATGAACATAATGTTACATCCATTCACAATGGGGACAAGAGGCAGAGGCCCAGGAAGGTGCTATGTTTATAGAGAGTTCACTTTGGAGCTGAGAAAAATGAGCTCGGGGAATCCCCTGCTCTCACGGTAAATGGAAGACGGGTCCCAGCATGAAGGACAAAGAGACTAAAGCGTGGGAAAGAGTCAAGAGAGCATATGAGACACAGATGCTGTAGGAAGACTTTAAAGTTTATACTGATATGCGAAGCAGTCTCTCCATAAACTGGGAATGGAAATGAGCCCAGTAAGCGACAAATGTGCTATCTGTTTAAACTCTCATTTGTCAATGTCATCAAGTCATTGTCAGGAAAATGAAACAAAAACTAGTGTCTCTGAACAGTGACATCACGGCATCCCAGGCTGAGGAGCACTGGCCTGTGCGCCTGCAGGGCAGGGCTGCACTCCGCTGTGCTGTCACCAAGGAGAAGGCGTCCCGCAATAAGTGAATAAGGAATCCTGGACTCCACGGCAGACCAGCGTTCCCTCCCAGAACTTCCTCTTCTTTGGTGCAGAGGCCAAGTAATGTGAAACCTTCGGGTAGCCGGGGATTTCACTCCAATAAAATCGCATGTGGCTGCACAGAGGGTAAGAGCACAAGCTCTGGAGTTGGCATGGCCTTTGTTCAAACCCCAGCATCACCCTTTATGAGTTATGTGGCTGGAAGCAGGTTCCGAATCTCAGTTGTGGAGTGGCAACAGTGCCACCAGCCTCACGGAATTGTTGTGAAAATGCTATGAGACATTTAGTCACCTTTGGCTTTTATTGTTAGCCAAGGTCAAGGGAGTGGCACTTAATTGTTACGAAGGTGGTCAAATGACCCTGGTTTCCCGGAAAGGCAGCCCAGGACTTTAGGCACTTGGACAGTAAGAAAGAGAGTACAGCCCTGACCGTTTGGCTCCGTGGATAGAGCTTCGCCTATGGACTGAAGGGTTCCAGGTTCGATTCTGGTCAAGAGCATGTACCTTGGTTGCAGGCATATATTCAGTAGGGGGTGTGCAGGAAGGCTGGTTGATGTTTCTAACTCTCTATTCCTCTCCCTTCCTCTCTGTAAAAATCAATAAAATACATTTTTTTTTTAAAGAAAGAGAGTACAAAATGAAAACTATAACATGTGTAGAGGAAATAGGAATTACATATTTTTTTGGGGGGGAGGGGGTCAATATGAGCCTAAGAACTGCCTTTCCTTATAGCACTTTTTTTATATTATTATTGATTTTTTACAGAGAGGAAGGGAGAGAGATAGAGAGCTAGAAACATCGATGAGAAACACCAATCAGCCGCCTCCTGCACACCTCCCACCGGGGATGTGCCTGCAACCAACGTAAATGCCCCTGACAGGAATCGAACCTGGGACCTTTCAGTCTGCAGACCGACGCTCTACCACTGAGCCAAACCGGTTTCGGCCTTATAGCACTTTTTTGAGAAGCAAAACATTTATTTCAAACTTCCTCGGGTCTGAAGCAGACATGGTTCGGTGAGGCGCTTTGGTATTCCAGAGTCCCTTTACACAAACATTTCAGGAAAGACCGCCTCATACTTCATGTATTGCCAAAAGGACATCTCCCTCTGTGTTATGAGAACACTGCACAGCACACAGGCCAGCAGAGAGCAATAAAGCAGGGGGAGAGGAAACTGGCTGTAAGTCAGTCAACAAGCTTGTATTTAGCACCTCCTATGTGCCAGGCTCCTGTTAGGGGTGATGAACACACTGACATGGCCGTGCCCTCGTGGAGCGTGTATTTCCAGGGAGCAGCTCCCGGTGCCGGTCTTGGACATACTAGAGCATAGTCACCTACAGCACTTAGCTCCCTCAGACTCCGTGCAATCTCTGCCTGCCCCACTGAATCAGAGGTTCCAGGAAGTGGGGGACACAGGAGGCTGTATTTTTATGTGTGTGTGTGTGTGTGTGTGTGTGTGTGTGTGTGTGTTTTAATCTGCCTCCAAATATATGGTTTTATTGATCTGGGAGAGAGAGAGAAACATCCACTGGTTGCCTCATAATTGTACCCCAACCGGGGGTCGAATCCAAAACCTGGGTATGAAATCAAAACTGTGAGCACAATGCACACCTACCAACTGAGATACACTGGCCAAGGCAAAGAGGCTATATTTTCAAACATATTTTTATTGATGTCAGAGAGAAGAGGGGAGAGGGAGAGAGAGAGATAGAAACATCAATGACGAGAAGAAATCATTGGCTGCACAGAGGTTAAGTTGGGGATCAAGCCTACGTGCCTCCTATTGGGGATCAAGCCTGCAACACGCACATGTGCCCTGAGTGAGAATTGAACTGGTGACCTCCTGGTTCATGGGTCGATGCTCAACCACTGAGCTACACCAGCCGGCCGGGGAAGGAGGCTGTATTTGTAAGTGGTGCCCCCCTGGTGATTCTATGAAACGCCGAGTCTGAGACCCACCACTGGTGTCTCTCAAAGGGTGGTCAGCCTCTCAGACGTGGTCTTTGTAAGAGTGCAGCATGGGATGTATGTTTCCAGGGCAACAAGAGGTGTGGGAACTTCTCTAGACGGCCTTTCTCTTACATCACTTCCTTTCCATTAAATACTATTTTTGTTTTTAATATATTTTATTGATTTATTTTATTTTTTATTTTATTTTATTTTATTTTATTTATTTATTTTTTTTTTTTTTACAGAGAGGAAGAGAGAGGGATAGAGAGTTAGAAACATTAATGAGAGAGAATCATCCATCAGCTGCCTCTTGCACACCCCCTACTGGGGATGTGCCCGCAACCAAGGTACATGCCCTTGACTGGAATCGAACCTGGGACCCTTCAGTCCGCAATCCACTGAGCCAAACCGGTGTCTGAACGTGCATGACAAACTGCAAAGCTATGGAGGGGAGACGGTTCCATGATGTGACTGCTGCTGAGACCTTCAGGCTGTGCCTGGGCCGGAACAGAGACTGCTTACCAAGCTCCCCTTAGATGCTGTGTGATTGTAAACATCTTCACTCTGACATACATCACCTTTTGCCTGCCTCTGGCTATGCGCTGGTTCCTAGAACAGGCCATTATCTTGACCTGGCCTGGCCTGTGAAGCAATTTCCTGTACTGGAAGCAGTCACAGACTAGTATCTCTGATGATCCCAGCTCCCTCCCCCCACACTCTCCCTCCTCCCCCACCCCCGTGTGATTCCCTGGCGCCTGTCCAGCAGTGTGGAGAGTCCACTTTGCCTTGCAGCTGCTCAAGAGGCACCTGCTGCGTACGTTCCCCACAACAGGCCCCGCTACTTGCCAGACTCGAGTGGCCTGCCTCTCTCTTCGGTCTTTTCCCGGCCGTACGCGGATAGAGGCAGCTTTTCAGTCTCAGGGCTTTTCCCTGGGTCTGCGTGTGAAAACAAAAGCGTGAGACACAGTTAGCTGGGGCCAGTCTTTTGGATGCTTCTATAAACGGAGTCAGTCTCGTTTACGTAAGTAACTGAAGCCAGTTGGAGTGCAAGGAGACATTCCTAAGAGTGTAGTGGGTCTCCGGCCAAACACTCATGGTTCTGTCCACTGTAGCGGGAGCTCCTGACCATGAGGCAGCTAGAAAGAGCAATGACAGTACCTCGCCTGGGGACCCTTCCACCACTGAGTGCATGATCAGTCACCCCTCCGGGGTGGCTTCCTCTCAGAAGGCCCACGAAGCATCTGCACTGCTCTGGGCCACGGGCGGAATCTTGTTATGACAGGACTATTTCTCAGGCAGACCCTGCAGGAGCCTAGCACTATGACTCTGAACTCCTTGGACGGTTAGCTTTCTCAGCACACCGTGAGATCCCGGTTCAAAAGCGGTGTTCAGAACCAGGAAACAGCTGCAGGGCCAGGAGGGGCAGACAGGAGGTTAGAGGGGATACCCAACTCCCACTTCACACGGGAAGGATGCCAGGTGCCTCCGGAATATCCCGTGGCGGCTGATGCCCCACAAATGGCTGGAAATAAAGAGCGTGGAGATCTGAAGGGAGTTAAGATCAAAGAAGGCAATGGAGCAGTTCAGGGAGATAAGGAAAGCGCCTCTGTGAAGTCACAGGAAAAGGGAATGTGCAGAGCGCAGGGGAGGAGCTGAAGGGAGGGTGCGCCAGGAGAGCGGAGGGCTCTGAGGCCAATAGGAGGTTAAAGAAAGACTAGTCCCCAGTGTCAGATACCACAGAGCAGTCAGCACGGAAGAGAAGCCGCTGGAATCGCATGCAGTCCGCAGGCCACCGGGACAGTCCCAAGGGCCACAGGGTGGAGAGATGTGGGAATGGCTCCTTATGGTTTTGCCAGAGTGTTTCCTAACATATCCCAATTCCCTTTATATCTGATTACTTCCTGTCAAGGATTACCAGTTATCATATTATATGTCTGTTATCATTAACATTATGTGCCAAAACATTATGTGCCAAGACATTTTGTGCCAAAACCGGTTTGGCTCAGTGGATAGAGCATCAGCTTGCGGACTGAAGGGTCTCAGGTTCGATTCCAGTCAAGGGCATGTACCTTGGTTGCGGGCACATCCCCGGTAGTGGGTGTGCAAGAGGCAGCTGATCGATGTTTCTCTCTCATTGATGTTTCTAACTCTCTATTCCTCTTTCTTCCTCTCTGTAAAAAATCAATAAAATATGTTTAAAAAAAAAAAAAGACATTCTGTTTTCTGAGGGGCTGCCTCCGTAAGAATAAAAATTCAGCTGGAAAATGTTCTCTCCCCGCCTCCCCCTCCCGCTGTCCCCTGCTCTCCCTGACTTCCACAGCGGGGGGCTCTAGTATTGTTTTTCTGGGTTAGCCCTGCACCTCTGGTGTACAGTGGACACTCAAGGAACGTTTGTTTAATGAATGTTAATGGAAGGAATTTAGAAACTGGGTGAGAAGTCTTCTCTGGTATAGAAAACATAGGAAACAGCCCCTTTCAAAATTAAATACAACCCTTTATGTTGGAAAATTAAATGTAGCTAGGGGATAGCCGTGCTCTGCGGTGTAGCATGATGCAAGCCTGTGGCCTTCAGAGTCAGCCAGGCCTGAGGGTGCACCCCCGCTAGGGGACATTTCATATTTGCAAACGGGGTGCTATTTCTCTGCATAGGGCAGCCGGGAGAGTCCCAGCACATAACCTGCAAAGCTCCAACCACAGGGCTCTGCGGGCTCCGAGCATGGGAACCGGTAGCAGTTGGCATTGGTATTAGCTATTATTCATCTTACCGCTGACTTATTCAGATACTCAAGACAGAAAACTACACTGTCTAACCACTACGCTGTTCGCCCGAAACGAATACAAAATAATGCGGAAAATAAAGATAGAAAACGAAGACAACTTTCCATCTAACTGGGCAGGAAGGCCTCACCCCTTTCATCCAGGAGGACCTACCCGCTCCGTTGGACTCAGTGCCCGGGAGGGCTGAATTCCAACCACCGTCTAGAAAGCAGGTCCCGCGGAGAAGGCCGGGGCCACTCTCAGCGCCTTCTCCTGGGGCCCAGCCTGCGTTCCAAAGAGTGTTTTTTTTTTTAAAGTCACACCCAGAAACTTGGCGTTTGTAACCATGGAAACCTTGAAGTCTCCCAATCAAGTCTGCATGACCCCGAGGCCCACTTGGCACGCTTGGCAAGGAATGAAGGCGTGTGTGTGTGTGTGTGTGTGTGTGAGAGAGGGAGAGAGAGAGAGAGAGAGAGAGAGAGAGAGAGAGAGAGAGAGAGAGAGAGAGAGAGAGAGAGAGAGAGAGAAAGGCAGAGTGGGAGGAGGCGCGGGAGGAGCGAGATCACACCTACCCAGCAGCCAGATAGTGGAGCCTTAGGGTGGTTTTGCAGCCAAATCACTTTTAAAGCTGCATTTCTACCCCCCCCACCCCCTGGCTCACTTCCTCGCGCGAGCCTGGCAGTGGCCCTCCAGGCCCCAAAGCGGCTGAAGTCGCCTGGGCGCAGGCCCTGGGCGCGCACGAGCGGCCGGGGCCCCGGGGAGGGCGGGTCCCTGCGGCGCCCGCCCATCAGCCACCCGGTCCCAAGGCCAAGTCCGCGGGGCGGGGAGGAGCGGGCAGACTCCGCCCGCCCTCCGGCCCGGCTCGGACCCCCCCTACCCCCGGCCGCGCTGGGCCCGCCCCGCCCCGCCCCCTGGCGGCCGGCGGCGCGGGGCGGGCCGGGAGGTGCAGCGGGTGGACCCGGGCAGCCCGCGGAAGCCGCCGCAGCGCCAGGAGCGGCCGCAGCGGCGTGGTGTCCGCCTGGCCCAGCCCTCGGAGCAGCCCGGTGAGTCCCGCCCGGCCGGCCCGCGCCCCGGCGAGCGCGCCCGCTCCCGGAGGAGCCCGCGGGCCCCTCTCGCGGCGCCCGGGCCACGTTCCCGAGCGGGTCTCCGGCGCCTGCCGCCCGGGGCGGGGAGTCCGGAGGCCGCGGGGAGGACCGGGGACTGGTCCTCCCCGGGGACCGGCCTCCGCACCGTGTCCCCGGCCCGCGCGGCGCGGGGAGCAGGGCCGGGGCTGGCACGGCCTCCTCGCCCCGCTGCCCGGTGTGCGCGCCGCCGGGAGCCCTGGCCGGGCTGGCAGTCCCGGCCCCGCGGAGCGTGTGCGGCCTCCGGTAGGCCTCGCCGGGCCCCGGTGCCCGGACCGAGCAATCCTCCTCGGGTGCCGCCGATCGGCAGGCCGCACCAAGTGGCAGAGGAAAATGGGCCAGGGGAAAGCAGCCTCGGGGGGAAGGTGGACGGGCTGGCACCGAGCACATCCTGAGAGGTTCGGAGACCGGGGTGGGAGCACGGGCTGCCTCCCCAAGCCACCGGCCCGCAGGGGCATGTCTTCCCTCCTGCACCGTGTACGGCTCACAGCTCCTCCGGGGGTCAGGGCCTCTGGGACAGCAGTTCTCAAACTTTTGGGGAGACGCAAAACCCCTTTATACTCTTAAATATGAGTGTATACTCAGGAGCTTTTGTTTATATTTTTCGATGTTGACCATCTAGAACAGGAATTTTTACTTTATTTTAAAACCATCGCGGTCCTGTGATAGTTAGCCTAACTTTTTTTTTTTTCCTTTCTTTCTGAAAGTAGCCATGTTGTCCAAAACAGACTGTTACTGAGAAGAGTGAGTGGCATGTTACATTTTTGCAAATCCCTTTGATGTCAGGTTTCAGAGCAGGCAGCTGGATTCTCCTATCTCCTTCTGCATCCAGTCTGTTGCAATATCACGTGTCATGTAGCCTTGCAAAACCTCCCAGTGTATACACTCCTGAAAACGTGAGAGTGAGAAAGCCAATGGCCTCTCGGTGTTATTACAAAACTGGTGTTGACCTTGTGGATTCCTAGACTGCCCGGTTCAGCACGCTGAGAACCCCTGTGTGGGAAATGCCTCCGAGGCGTCAGTCACTGGCCCGGCTGCTTGTTGCGATCCTGCCTCTGAAGGGAACGCACGCCAGCCCATGCCAGGGGCAGCGTTAAGCTCTGCTGTTTGCCACCAAGTGCCAGGGGCCCCGCATCAGCGATGGGGAGCCTGCTGGCCGCCTGGAGACTCGGCAAGGCTCACAGGTGGCTCAGAGCTTGAACATAGTTGGCCTTCCTTCCAGTAGCTCACTGTGGATTCTTCTCTGATCCCAAATCCTTTGCAGTTGTCACTCTAGCCATGTCTGTCTAAGATGTGAGTTGGGTCCCTATTCAGGGCGCGTGAATATAAGAGGCAACTAATTGATGTTTCTCTCTCTCTCTCTTTCTCCCCTCCCCCTTCTCCTTTCTCTCTAAAAGTCAATAAAAGCATACCCTTGGGTGAGGATTTAAGAAAGAAAACAAAAATAAAAATTCGCATTATACGTACATGTTATACACTGTAAATGTACATTGTGTGCATGTATGTGTATGTGGGCGTTTGTGTGTCTGCATATGAACCTAAGTCATATGGGTGTATGCTTACCTATTCCATCTATTTAAAATTGCCTTATCGGTGTTTGGGTGACAGATATACAAGCTGTAGTGAGTGTGGAATGGTGGAAGAGGACAGTGGGCTTTTACGTGGTTGTTCCTGTGCCTGCAGAGTGAGCTGTCTGTATCCGGATGGCAGCAGTCCGGGTCCGACAGGACCTGGGGTCCAGAGCAGTGCCCACCCTGAGCTTGTGGCGAGCGTGCAGGGGTCTGTGTGATTGATACCAGAAGTTCTTCCCGAAAGAACAGGCATGCCCGGTGCTTTTGTCTTTGCTTTCTCCGTGTGCGTTTCTTTTTGCCGTTGCATGGCCTGGAGTTTGCTGGGACCTCACTCCCCAGTCTCGGTGCTCTTGCACTTCCCACTTGCAGAGGTGTGTCCCTGAGAGGCCCTTCCTGCATCCTTCCTGGTGCGTGGTAGGTGGGACCCCTCTCTGCGTTACTGCCTCCACGTCAAGTTCGGTCAGCACAGGTTCAGGTAGAAGTTCCACTGTCACAGACAAGTAGTTCTCTACGTCTGCCCGTCCTTCGTCCTTCCAATCCTGCATCCACAAGGCCTCTGTGCTCCGGGCTGCTGCCTCCCCTTCGGAAAGGTCGCAGGCACATGGGCGGTTGCATCCCTGGTTACACTCTCCACAGATGGGAGCAGCCAGTGGATTCACCTCTGAGCACCTGCTCTGTTCTTGGTATAAAGATATTTATCGACCTACTTCCCTTGCCCCAGCCCGTGCCCAGCTCCGCACTGGATTCTGGAAAAAGTAGGAGCAAAAACAGATGTGGGCCCTGTTTTAGCGGAGCTTCTGGCTGGTGGTTCCTCGGGGAACTGCTGGTTCATAGACAGAGTGTCCCCAGGAGCCATGGTCCCGTGTGGAGAACAGTCCCCTCCCAGGTGTGCGCTCAGAGCAGATGCTGAGAAGATCCTAATAAAACAATGTTATGGCCACGCTCTTAGCCAAGAACTTTCTTCGCCTGCCTTCCTCCACTCTTTCATGGAGGAAGTCACTCCTGTGAGGCAGCTGGACTCTGCAGGAAAGGAGCTCCAGCCTGGCTCAGCCACTGGCCCAGCCCTGCGAGGCCCTTCCTCTCTGGGGGCCTCGGATTCCTGGCTTTGAAGTGAGAGCTTGGGCCCCTGCTGTCCCAGGTTGGGACCTGCAGATTCTGGAGGAGCCGGTGTTTTGCTGGAGCTGGTTGTGGCACTAGTGTTTGTGTGCATGTCTTCCAGCTCTGTTCCAGTGGCATCCCGTGTTCTAGCGTGGAGTAGGCCATCATCCGTGTGTTTACACCATGGAGATCTGCTCTGAGGCCAGCGCTCCCCCACTCTGCAGGTTGTTAAAGGTTTACCAGCTCACCGTTGCTGTGTCAGAGCCGGGTGATTTTCCTCTGTATTTTAATAAAAAACAGACTCTTTAGCCAGGACAAAAATGCTGGACATGGGGTGCATGGTTCAAGTTCTCCAAATTTTTGATAGGGAAAAAAAATAGTGTGTGTTCACTATATTCTAGAATACAGGTCAGCAGACTTTACAGTAAAGGGTCAGATAGCATTTTACAGTTTGTGCGCTCTCCTGTCTCTGTTGCAACTATTCAGCTCTGCTGTTGTAGTGTGGAAACAGCCAGAGGCAATCTGTGAGTGGATAGACACAGCTGAGTTCCAGTAAAACTTTTTTTATAAAAACAGGTGCTAAGCTTCAGGTTGCTGACCCCTGTGCCGGAATGTCGAAACAGGAGCCGTGCCTCCAGAGGGTAGTATCATAGAAAAGGAAATTCTTTAGGACGTTATGTGTGAATACTAGAGACTTGATATTCCAAGACAGACATGGCTAGAGTGACAGCTGCAAAGGACTTGGGATCAAAGAAGAATCCGCAGGAGGCTATTGAAAGGAAGGCCAAGTGTGTTCAAGTTTTGAGGATACAGCCCTGGGTGGAGGAGGGGAGGCGGTGTCTGTTCCCAGCTGGCTCTCTGGAGCCATCTCGGACATGCTGGGATGGGGGACCAGCAGTGTGAGTGTTAGGTGTTCGTTGGCTGGAGCGTCATCCTGTACACCAAAAGGTTGCAGGGGTTCGATTCCCAGCCATGGCGTATCCCTAGGATGTGAGTC
The DNA here is from genome assembly GCA_963693515.1 of Pipistrellus nathusii. Taxonomy (NCBI): domain Eukaryota; kingdom Metazoa; phylum Chordata; class Mammalia; order Chiroptera; family Vespertilionidae; genus Pipistrellus; species Pipistrellus nathusii. The sequence goes on from OY882867.1 coordinate 64,807,219, forward strand.
GGATCCCCATTCACGGCGTGTGTGTATGGGAGGCAACTGATTGATGTTTCTCTCTCTTTCTCCCCTGACCCTCCTCCTTCCTCTCTAAAAGTCAATAAAAGTATATCCTCTGGTGAGGATTAAAAAAAGAAAACAAAAAGAAAAACTCTTATTATTTGTACATATGTTATACACTCTAAATGTACATTGTGTGTATGTATGTGTTTGTGGGCATTTGTGTGTCTATATATGTACCTAAGCCTTATGGGTGAATGCTTACCTATTTTGTCTATTTAAATTTGCCATATCGGTGTTTGGGAGACAGATATACTGAACTATGGGAGTTATAGTGAGTGTGGAACGGGTGGAAGAAGACAGTGGGCGTTTACTTGTTGCATTTGGTGATACCATGTCAGCCTGCCCTGGAGCGTTCGAGTATTGCTTTTACAGCCTGAAAACAAAACTCAAAACGAGAATCCCAACAACCTGTATTTTAAAAAAGAAGATAGTTATTTCTCCCGTAAAAATGTCACTGCAGCCTCCTCTCCCCCGATAGAGAAAGCCACGTGAATTGTCACATCACGGTTCTGAACGAGGGTGTGCGCTACGGGTATATGTTAACGCAAAGTAATCTCGACGGACAGCCTCTCAGGCCGGAAGATTTCGTTAAACAGCAGCGTCAGATTTAAGCCCCAGACCAAAGGGTATTTTACTGGACTGTCGCGCAGCCTTTACGGTGGTGTTGTAAATGCCGTGTCACGGAGTAGCCAGGCGTACAGTTTAATAAAAAAACATATTACCCAAGAATGTTTCCCTGTGATCCTGCTTTTCAAGAAGAGGCAGCATGTGCCTGTATGTGTGGGTGTGCACACGCGTGGACCGAGGCAGGGGCTCTGCCACGCACCGAGAGCTTTTCTCTGCGTTCTGGAGTAAGCTGGCTTTCGATGGTCTTCCCTTTGCTTATCAATGCTTTCTAGCTGGTATTAAAAAAGTATGACATTGGATATGACAAGTATTAAGTTGGACATGACCAAAAATACGCCCCATGGTTACTTGTACACCTAGTAGGAGAACAACCCGGTAGCCTGTGTTTGTCTTAGACACACTTACCGCCCTTCCTCCCCGTGGGAAGTGGGGAGACGGGGCCGAGGCACAGGCCTGGGGAACCGAAAGCAGGCCCGCTGCCAGGCCGCCCTCACGTGTGCTGCTTCCCCGTGGAGTGGGCTCCAGCCTCCGCCCACCCTGTCCCTCCAGGTGACCCGGAGGCGGGGAAGTTCTGCATAAATACATCATCTGAGGAGCCGCCAGCTGACCCTCTCCCTAGGTCGCCTGGCCTTCATGTCTTTCTCAGCCATTTTTAATGGAACATGTCAGACATACGAAGTGGAGAATAGAAACCTACAGCTTCAACCAAGAGGAACGTTAACATTTGGCCAATCTTGTGTCATATACACTGAGTGGCCAGATTATTATGATCTCTGAATGCATAATAATCCGGCCACTCAGTGTATATTCTATATAATGAAAGGCTAAATATGCAAATTGTCCCCTCGACCAGTAGACCAGTAGTTCGACCAGCAGGCAGGCTGGCCAACCGCCCATGTCCCCTGCTCCTGGCCAGGCTAGCCGGACCCCACCCATGCACAGGTTCATGCACCGGGCCTCTAATATAATATATATACTGAGTAGCCAGATTATTATGCATTCAGAGATCATAATAATCTGACCACTCAGTATATACTCCTTTTTCTCTCTGACATCTTCATTTTCACCTGTATAAATTAACAGAAAACATTCTTCTTTGTGGTGTCATTTTAGTAACAAGCAGGGGCTGACTGCTGTAGCCAAATCTTTAAACTCCTCTGCCCCAGGGTCAGTGCCGCTCAGCCACTGGGTGGACCTTGAGTACTTGCTGTGCTGTCCCGCTCTCTGTGGCTGCGTTTGCTCGTCCGTGTGCATGTGTCTTCCCTCTTTCTTTCCCCACTTCCCTGCAAAGCCTTTCTCCCTGGCTACCGCTGTCTCTCAGGTGACTTTCTCCTAATCCTTATCCTGCTTTAGCGATTTGTGTGCTGATCTTAGTCTTCTGGTTAGATTTGTTTGAAGCAAAGAAGTGGTTTTCTTATCTTCTGTATTACTTAGCAGTGCTTACTGCAAAGGAGATGCTCAAAGAATAGATGCTACATTAATTAGAATCAAGTTCATTGAAGGGAAATTTTTTTTTTTTTTTAATTCTCATCTAAGGATGTATTTTTTCCAATGATTTATAGGAAGAGTAGAAAGGAGAGGGAGAGACAGAGAGAAACACCGATGTGAGAGAGACACATCGATCGGTTGCCTCCCACATGCCCCCGACCAGGGCCAGGAGCTGGCAACCAAAGCATGAGCCTTTGAACCAGGGACCCTTCAGTCCTCAGGCCGGTGCTCTATCCTCCGAGCCGAACCAGCTAGGATGGGGAATTTTTTATTATAAAAGAAATGCATCACATTGAAAGAAAAATTCACAGACCCTGCCTAGTACCAAGAACATTTAATGTCACCTGATTTTAAAACATTTTAAAGAATTGTGATAAAAAGACTTCAATTTGGTCTGTTACCATTTTTTCAAATATACATCTGGAGCCTTTAGTTTTTTTTGTTTTGTTTTTTTATAATGTTTTTCCTTAGTAGATATGAGTGGCTCTGGCTAGATTTTAAAGTATCCATAGTGTTTTAAAATATAGATTTAAATGTCCGGTAAAGAAATAGGCCATGTTTAGAATCCCCCTGCCCCGGGAAGTAAGTGGAGAGCAATCTCATGAATAACAGTAGGTCACAGGTATAGAGTTCCCAGCGTGCACTGTGCTTCCCTCTGTTGTCTTGTTTCGTTACACAGCAGCCATTGTGAGCTGGGCAGAGCAGTGCCGGCCAGGTATCATTACCTTAAATCTGCATAGAAGTAACTGAGGTTTAGGGAGGTAAGTGAATCTTGAATACTTACCTTTAGAAAGTGGCAGTCTGATTTTTGGTGTTGATTGGAAACCAGAGGGCTTTGAGACTATATGTTGCAAACATGCAAAGTCAGGGAACTATCTTTCTGAGCATTGTATGTCTTTGGGAGACATACCCTGCTCTTGAGGTAAATATGCATGTGTCCCTTAATGCGATCTAACTACTAAAGGGACATCACACCCTCTGAGCCCATCGTTTCTCAGGTTCCTTGTGTTCTGCTCTAGTCTTTGCTTTAAAAGTTATCCACCTTCTCTGATGAGTTAGCAAGGCCAGTGTATGCGTGCTGGTGTGAGTCTCATTCCGTTCTTGACCTCAGATGACTCTGGGCAAGCCCATGTTTGGACAGTGTGATTTGCAAAAGCAGATGTTTACGGAGCACTTCATTATTCCTTATCCTCACCCTCCTTTTCAGACAGTTATTGTGACATTACCAAGCACAGTTCACTCCATGGCATCATTCACAAAGAAGCTGTGTCAGTGTAAGACAGTGCCCTCCTGCCTAGTTGCCAGGTTTGGATTTTTAGTTGGGCGGGGAGGGGTGGAAAATCATTGCTGATGGTCTGTTCTGCACAAGAGCTGCACAGGGCAGACGTACCAAAGGTACAGTGGTGTAATATGGTGGGGCCCGACCTGCCTCAGGGTTAGTCTTCAGGGTGGGAGGTTTTATAAAACCCTGTTTGCCCAGATAAGGAATGAGTTACTTTATTTGTGCTGGTGGCACCTATCCTGTTGTCAGCAGCCCACCCTTTAAAAGTTATCTATATAGCCGAAACCGGTTTGGCTCAGTGGATAGAGCGTAGGCCTGCAGACGGAAAGGTCCTGGCTTTGATTCCTGTCAAGGGCATGTACATTGGTTGCACGCACATCCCCGGTGGGGAGTGTGCAGGAGGCAGTTGGTCGATGATTCTCTCTCATCGATGTTTCTGACTCTCTATCCCTCTCCCTTCCTCTGTAAAAAATCAATAAAATACATTTTTTTAAAAAATAAAAGTTATCTATCATATAAATGTTGTCCAAGTTAAGGATGATTTAGGGGAGATAGAGGTGACTAGCTAGTCCTCACATGCATACCTTTGAGTTTGAGGATCGTTGTAATGTCAGATTTAATTTTTTTTCATTCCACTTGGCTAATTTGAGTCCTTACGTGAAGAGTGACTGTAAAATGCTGTCACTTGGGCAGCCCTGGCCCCAGGGGGCCTCGGTCTGACACCCAGCTTGGCCAGGTGCCAGTCACTAGACCTTGGCAAGTTACTGAACCGCCCTGATCCTCACTCAGTACCATGGGATGGTGATGGCTCTCTCACGCAGTTGTTGAGAGACCAGGTTACACAATGAGGATGAGGCGCCTGGCACCCCGCAGGCTCCCAGCACATGCCGTCGGGCCCGGTGCTGGTGGAGTGATGTGGCGCTCATGGCATCATGCCTGGTGGTTGCTGCTGTTCTGTTTTCTGTTCCAGCCCCGGGCTCCTGAGCTCCAGGCCCAGGTATGCAGTTGCCTGCTGGATGTCATCACCCCAAATCCACCCAACATCCCGGTTCCCACGTCAGTCATCGGTCCTGCCAGCGTGCCCGCGGGAGGGGCTTAGGCGCGCTCCCCGACCGCTCCGTCTTCAGGCTCACCCTGCATCCATCCTGCTTTCCTCACTCTTCCTGCGATCCTTGAACTTGTCTAACTCAAAAAGAGAGCTTCTGGCCCTAGCTGGTTTGGCTCAGTGGATAGAGCATCGGCCTGGGGACTAAAGGGTCCTGGGTTTGATTCTGGTCAAGGGCACACGCCCCAGGTTGTGGGCTCAGATACCCAGTGGGGGGAATGCAGGAGGCAGCCGATGAATGATGCTCTCTCATCATTGATGTTTCTATCTCCCTTCCTCACTGAAATCAATAAAAATATTTTTTTAAAAGACAGAGGGAGAGAGAGAGAGAGAGAGAGAGAGAGAGAGAGAGAGAGAGAGGGAGAAGAGGAGAGAGAGAGAGAGAGAGAGAGAGAGAGAGAGAGAGAGAGAGAGAGAGAAGAAGAAGAAGAAGAAGAAGAAGAAGAAGAAGAAGAAGAAGAAGAAAAAGAAGGAGGAGGAGGAGGAGGAGGAGGAGGAGAAGAAGGGAGAGAGACACTCTGTTCTCTTTTCCTGGCGTGACTGACTGTAGTAGCACCTTAATCTGCCTCCCTGCCACTGCCCTGAGTCAGTCCCCGCCACTCCCAGGCTGGTCTCTGATCAGGTGTTGGAGACTGCAGCTTAGAACCCTTTACTGTGCATCCTTGTCTTCCGATGAATCTGAATGGTCTGTGACATCCGTCCCTCGTGATGTGGCCCCTGCCCTCCTGTTCCTCTCGGCCCTGCCCAGCATACACCGAGGATTCCCACAGGGCCCTCCTCGGGGCCTCTGCACGTGCTGCTGTCTGCCCGCAGTTTCTCTGCCTGACTCCGTCCCGCTGCGTCCTTCCGGAAGGCTCCTGCGAGGTGTCGCTGTGGCTGGAGGCCTTCCTCACAGCTCCCAGGCAGGCTTCTTCATCACCATCCCTCTGCCACCACCTCCCGGCCGGTCTGTGTGTGACCGCAGCGCGAGGGGCCTTCTCCCCCTGTTTCCTGGTGGTCGGTCCATAAATGTCCTCACTGAGCTCCTGAATCCACACCAGGCCCTTCTCCTGAACAGTTCAGCCCCCAGATGTGCCCTTGCCTAATGCCACTCCATTACTTGTCCCATCATTGACCCAGTGAAGTGGCCTCTGCATGTGGATCTCATGCCACCGTGCTGGGTGCCCTGAGGTGGACCAGAGCACAGGGCTTGAGAGCTGGGCCTTCGAGTCGGGGGGTGGACTCGGCTTGGAGTTCTATTCTCCCTGCAGCACGCCTGGGGCCTGGTTCCCACCTCAGCTCCTGACCACAGCTGCGCTGCTGTGGGGCCAGAAGCCAGGATATTGCTCCCCACCCCCAGCTGCCTTTCTTCTGGAAAACCAATAAGCATGATGATCGTTAGTCATCATTCTTTTTTATTTTTTAATATATTGTATTGATTTTTTTTACAGAGAGGAAGGGAGAGGGATAGAGAGCTAGAAACATCGATGAGAGAAAAAAACATCAATCAGCTGCCTCTTGCACACTCCCCACCGGGGATGTGCCCGCAACCAACGTACATGCCCTTGACCAGAATCGAACCTGGGACCTTTCAGTCCATAGGCTGACGCTCTATCCACTGAGCCAACCCGGTTTCGATGTGAGTCATCATTCTTGAGTCCACGCAGTTCTGAGGTGGGTGGGGGCGGGTGACTGCTGAAACTGGGTGCAGTCTTGGAGGTAAATGCTGCCCTGGGGGACTGTGGCAGCCCTGCCCGCAGCCTCTGGTGCTGGCACTCTTCCTCAAGTCTGAGCTAGACAAATTCAGGAATCTGTGAAACGAGTGTGGGAGCTTGAGGACACCAGGCTGAAAGGGTGCAGACTAACGTGCTCTGTGATGCTGTAACAGCACAGCAGCCTGCCCCCTACTCCTGCTCCCGGGACCGGGTGCGGCAGGCCTTGGTGGGGGTCTCTGCACGCCTCGTTTGGAAGCCCCCCGGGTGACGGGGGATGCTGCAGGGCAGGGGACCCACGTTCTAGGAAGGGCTGAGGACTGGCCGTAAGGAGGAAAGGAGGAGGTCGGGAGCGGAGCCCGGCCGGGTCAGGACCCTGGTTCTGAGGAGGCCTGTCCAGCTTCTCCCTTTATTTCCCGGCCAAATGTTTCCTGACCCCAAGATTCCTTTCTTTTCTTGATGCATCTCTGGAATTATAAATCCTCAAGTTCACCAAGACTTTCAGGGGAAACGCTGCTTATAGTAGCCCAGTATTCCGTCCTTTGAGTTAGAGCTAATGCCGTTGGTATATGGTGAACCTCAGGCTGTGTTGGGCCAGCCGCTCCCTTTGGGAATCGCTATGATATTGTGCCGCCTCGGTCGCGACCTAGAACTCGGGAGCCTGGAAGAGGCAGGGGTGTTCCTTTCTGGCCTGAAAGAAAGAGCAGGGGCTGCTGGGTGAGGGGTGCAGCGGCCACGGCCTGGCCCCCAATCCTGGCCCCTGCCTTTGGCAGCGGCTGTGCATGTCTGCCGAGTGAGTCACGATCGTTTAAGGATACATCCTGGAAATTTCCAGTGTTACTTAACGACGAAGTTCAGAAGCAGAAGGGCTCATTTTGAGGAAGTAGCCACTTTTTATATCACAGGCTGATTTCTTACCCAACTTTAACAAATTCAAATGTTGGAAATGTACAGTTTAAGCCAAACATAAAGCTAGGAGAGTACTCTGTAGTTTGTCTTTAGTCAAAATGAGTGGCCTGTTCTGCTCTCCTCTTGACCTCTTTTTTGCACTCTTTCTTGCCTTTCTCAGACCTACCTCAGGGCCTTGGCACATGACCTGACTCCTCCTCCAGATGGTATGTGACTTTTCTCTCTTCCTTCAAGGCTTTGCTGCTGTGGCTCCATGTCAGTGAGGCTTGGTTCAATCTCCTGACGTCCCTCAAGGCCAACACTCCCCACTGCTCTCACCCTGCTTTATCCACACAGCTGCTCCCTGTCTGACGTTGTTTGTATATTTACTTATTTTTATTTATTTAGTTAGTTAGTTTTTCTCCTTCCACTAAGATGGGAGCTCCATGAGGGCAGGAACTTTGTTAGTATTGTTCCTGGGTGTATTCCTACTGCCTAAACATTTCCTGGCATATGGATACTATAAATATGTATTGAATAAATAAGTCGGAATTTTTTTTCATTTGGAAAGGCCTTTTTAGATCATCAACTAACCTTATGTTACAGATTAGGAAACTGAGGGACAGAAAGGTCATATGGCTTATTGAAATGAAATTGTATCATTTAAAAGCTGTTGTAACTCTTTAAAAGGCCTAGGAATATATGTGGAGCATTCTGGTTGATTATCAAGTAGAAAACTAACTTAAAAATTTAGCAAAAAGTGACAAGCCGTTATGTGATGGCAAAACTTTTTGATATAGAAGGCAGACTCATGTTCATTTTTAAAGTGTAAAGTGCATTTCTTTCTCCAACTCTCTCTTTCTCTTTTCTCTTTCTCATTCTCTACCAAAACAGGCAATGGTTCTTATCACTTCTCTTGCAAAATTCTTTTGATCACAACTATCACATTTAAAAGATTTTTGTTTTATTCTTGTTTGTGTTTTTTTTTAAATTACTTTCTATGATTCTAAGAAGATCAAAGAGATAATCTGGTTTCTGGAAAAATTCAGAGCTATTTGGGCTGCTCCAGTTTCCTAGATGCATCTGCAAGCAAGTGATTTCTAGCTCCTCGCTTGGCGAAAGAACTGAGTTAGCAGGCTGTGGTGGTTTGCTGGCCTGAGCGGTCCTGACCTCGGTCTTGTTTATGCTCACATAGACATCCTTGGAATCTCACTTTTGTCAAAAAGTTGTTTATAAGTAGAATGACACTCAGATACATGACCGTCAGTTAAGGAGTGGGACCAATTAATTTCTCTTTAAACAAACAAACAAACAAAGCGGCATATCTGATTTTTATAGTGAACTGAATTGAACTCTAGAGATGTAATGATATTGGACTTGGGAGTTGGAAACCATGATAATTCACGTGGGTGTTTTTAGGAGGGTGAGAAGAGAGGAAGAGAGGTGGGTAAACCACATAAAACACAGAAGGAACTCTTTTTGTTGTTTGCATCAATTTTAAAAATCTGCTCTCCTGGAAACTGACATGTATGCACACTCTGTACCCCCTAAGCCCCCTGCCCCCCAGTTAGCTCTATCCTCCCACTCCTTGCTGACCAGGTCCTGCTGCTCAGGGTCACTCCTCTCCTCTCCTCTGCTCCTTCCCACAGGTGCATGGAAAGCCTGGGGTTGGCTGTTGGGCCCACTCATCTCTATGCCTCTCTCTATGTCCCTGGCAACATAGAGGATCCAACTTTTGATAGCAGGGGCAGCCAAGTCTTGGACTTATATTCTCCAAACGCAGGAAATGATCTGAAGAAGTGAATCTTATTTCATCTGATCACTGGAGTTTGGCTAAAGTCAGCCGACTGTTCCAAACATCTCTACAGATTTGGCTGTGCCAACACCCATCACTGTGTGGCGTTCACTGAGGCCTGGGCATAGGGTCTGAGGTGGTCTTCTAGCAAGCGTGATGGTGTCGCAGTATTCTGCCTACATGTTCTGCCCACAGGCTCCCTTCGAAGGCCCACGGGCAAGATTGCTGCCTGGGCGAGGACGTTCAGTTTGGTTACAGATGGCAAAGCCCACTGACCAAAGAGGGATTGTGCCCGGGACTTAAGCTAATGGACCACTTACCCTGCTCTCCCCATCTAGATTCACGATGTCCTGAGCATAGGCTGATACTGTACATCGGGTTTTAGGGCCCACCCTTCACGTGAAGGGGAATCTTGTAGACTGCAAGTCTGAAGATCAGAGAGAGGCCAAGGGCAGTCTTTGCTTCTCCGGGGTTAGAGTCTCCTCCACATTGTAAGTTCAGACAAGTCCTCTCTGGAGGCCATCTCAGTGGCACTCAATTTGGCCTGTCTGGCAGACACGCAGTTTACGTGAGAAGAAATTCAGATGTCTAGCAGACAGGTAGAAAAGTATTCATCTTCACTAGCAATTAGAGGAATACCCAAGATTCGCTTTTTAACCCTTCAATTTGGCAAATGGCAGAATGGAAAATGATGCTGCCTGGCTTAGGCAACTTCATTCACAGCCTCAGACAAGGGTCACAAACCTGGAACGGCCTCCGCAGCTCCCGGGTGCTGAGTGGCAGGGGAGATGGGCAGAGCCTTCTCCTGCAGTCCTGCTTCTAGAATGAAAGCTCCGAGTTTATTTTAAGGAAATGGAGTAAGAACCCGTTCAAAGAAATGCATACAGAGGCTGTAGCATTGTTCGAATGTAAATATTTGGAAACAACCTACCAGCTCATACACATTCAGTAGAAACTGTACTTTGGATTTTTAATTTTGATTTTTTTTTCTTAGCTAGCAATATGCAATATGATACTGTCTTATGATGCTGGGCAGCAGTAATGTGATGATTTTGCCCAACTGTAGGCAAGTGTGTGTGTTCTGAGCATGTCTGTAGGCCTGGCTAAGCTATGTTATTCAGTAGGTTAGATATATTTAAGTACATTTTCGACTATAGGATTTTTTTCAACTTGCAATGGTTTTATCAGGATGTAACCCCAACATAAGTTGAGGAGCGTGTGTATTTTATTAAGGATTTAAATAAATTGTTATATATCTGAATGACAGATTTTTATGGTGTAGTTAAAAGTGATATTAAATATCATATGGTTGCCCTATAAAGATGTTTGTGGTCTATTGCTGCATGAGAAAAGCAATTTACAGAACAATGTGAACTTTATAAAATGTCATCTGATTGCCCTATAAAGATGTTTGTGGTCCATTGCTGAGCAAGAAATGCAACTTACAGAACAATGCGTAGTGAAGTCTGATCCATTTTGTTAAGAAATTCAAATACATTTTAAAATCGTGTTCAATGAAACCGCAACCATAATACAGATTGGCTTTTCTTTTTGTTCAGCTGCATTTTTTAGCATTTCTACAATGAGCATCTGTTTCTCAGTGTAATATTTTTAAAGTTACCACCGCCTATCGAGATGTGGTTCAACAGCAAGCTTATACCTGCTAGGATTCCCTGGGAAGGAGAGGGGCGGGCTGGGGGAGAGGAGGTGCAGCTTGGATTGACTTGTGTGAGGATGGAGCTGTCCATCTGAAGTGAAACATGAGCCACTTCACTGCGTTGGTGGATAATGGAGGATACATTTTTGGGGAGCGAGGTGGGTTTATCTAGAAAGTAATAGGAACAGATTTACTTTTAAAGAAATCCTCATCAGACATTATTAAAGAAAGAACTACATGTTGTAGTTCCAGAAATGTTGTGAACTGTTTTATCTTCTTTCCAAAGGACATAGCTGTCAAAATTCTCATTTTATAGAGACTATGCCTTCCTGTGTGAAATATCCTCTGAAGATATTTATGTGAAAATTGAAAATGGCTGCTTCAGCTTTAAATAGTAAATAGTGGTAAATGAACCCATGCTTATGAAAAATAGAATTTGGGTTACATTCAACCGTGTATAATGTAAAAAGTTAAAGCCCTTTCCCCCTTATGGAATTTATTCTTCTTCTTAGGGATAATCAGTGATAACTTTAATCTTTCTTTTTCTATGCATTTTCAATACAGTGGTATATGTGTGTGAATGAATATATACTAAGAGTCTTGAAGGTTTTTATTTTTATTTTTTAAATATATTTTATTGATTTTGTACAGAGAGGAAGGGAGAGAGATAGAGAGCTAGAAACATCGATGAGAGAGAGAGTCATCGACCAGCTGCCTCTTGCACACCCCCTACGGGGAATGTGCCCGCAACCAAGGTACATGCCCTTGACCGGAATCGAACCCGGGACCTTTCAGTCCCCAAGCCGATGCTCTATCCATTGAGCCAAACCGGTCTCGGCTCTTTAAGGTTTTTAAACTTAAACTTGATTCTAGTGTGTGTGTTTATTTATATATTATATATTATACACACACACACACATCTTTTCTGTAACTTTTTCTAGTTCACTTACTATCACTAAGTGTGAGTCCGGGCTCACATGTCTTATGTTGAATCTGAGTAAAGAGTTGTATGTTTTATTGATAAAGTTGGTTTGCCCTTATTCTTGGGAATAAACTGTTCGCTCAGGACAGACTGTCAAAACTTAACCATAAGCTGTTTTCCCAAAGCTTGGCTACCCGTCAGTTCTCTGGAATTCCGAACCCCGTGGAAGGTTCTGTAAGTGATTATAGAACTAAAAGAGCCAGAGGACTGTGATATGCCTAAGGAAGTCCTCTACTTCTACAGGAATTTAAGCTGCTTTTCCCTGCAGGAAATCTATATTTCATTGGAGGGAAAATCAGTGCTAGTTTCTTCCATTTTCCTGTGACCCCAGGCAGTCACTGACCTCAGGACCTGGCTTTCCCCATCAGGGGAATCTTTGCAGAAGACAACATTCTCTGATTCTCACTCACACGTCCTTATCATCTGAAGTCACAAATCCCTAGCGTGGGTGTTGGGTTCATGCCTGTTCACACAGGCACAGGAAAAGGTGCCTCCGCAGGTCAAAAGGTCAGTTGGCCGCAAGACGGGCTGTAGTTGGGAAGGAACCCCAGCCCTGGACTCTATCCACCTTTTTGCTGGGAGCATGGCTCATCTGTTAAATATCTCAGACCTGCCTCCCTGTGCCTAACATTTAATATGTTCCATGATTTAACTTAAAAATTCGTTGTCTGACACTCTCTTCCCCATACCCACTCTTCCAGGCACAAAATGCACTTGTGATGGCCGGGATAGTTTATCCGTCACCTCGCTGGTGATTCAGGAAGGCTTAGCTTTGAAAGACACTGTTTCTCGACCAGTTGTCAATTGTCTTGACTTTTGAAGGTGAAATAGATAGGGAGAAGGGCTTGCGATGCAGTCACATGTCTCTTTTATCGGGTCTAGTAATAATTAATGTCGTTTTAAAACATTCATTTAAAATCTTGCTTGGCGTTGACTTGTATTGACAAAACCTTCAAACATGTGGTATCTACAGAACATGTGAAGTGCAATTAACAAGTTTTGCTTGAAAAAGTTTGTGTTTGGTTTGGTTTTTGTTGCAAAACTAGGGCTAAGAAGATGGCGGATGAAGAGCATATTTGGCACTGCATGCTTTACGAGTTCCAATCAGGAAGAAAAGCAAGTGAGGCTGCAAAAAGCATCTGTAGTGCTCTTGGTCAAGATGCAGTTAGCGCCAGAAAATGCCAGCGTTGGTTTGAGAAATTTCGCGAGGGAAATTTTTCGTTAGATGACAAGAGTGGTCGAGGCCGTGTGTCCAATTTTGATCAAGAAGCTCTTCAAGCTCTTTTGGTGCAAAATCCTCAAATTACCCAACAAGAGCTTGCGACAACTTTAAATTGTTCACAAAAAAACAATTTCCAATCAATTGCGTGCACTTGGCAAAGTCCAAAAGTTTGGAAAATGGGTTCCTCATGAGTTGACCGACAACAACCGTAATCAAAGAGTCACAATTTGCAGTTCACTCCTCTCTCATCAAAACCGTTTGCCGTTTTTAGAGCAAATTGTTACCGGAGATGAAAAATGGGAGCTGTATGTTAATTTGAAAAGGCGGCCTCAATGGTTGGACAAAAATGAGGCTCCGCAGCCCACGCCAAAACCTGACTTGCATGCGAAAAAAGTGATGTTGTGTGTTTGGTGGAATTTTAAAGGAATTCTTCATTATGAACTTTTACCATCTAACCAAACCATTACAAGTGCAGTGTATAGTGCCCAATTGGAAAGGTTAGCCCAAGCTCTAAGAGAAAAAGAACCCGCGCTGATTAATCGGAAGGGCGTAATTCTTCACTACGATAACGCACGACCGCATACTGCAAGAATCGCTGCTGAAAAACTGCGCCAGTTGGAATGGGAAGTTCTCCCTCAACCTGCATATTCTCCTGATATTGCCCCTTCCGATTACCATTTGTTTCGTTCTTTGCAAAACTTTCTTCTTGGAAAAAAATTTAATAATGAAGAATGCCTCAAAAATGCATTGACCAAATTTTTTGCATCAAAATCACAAGAATTTTACAACAGAGGGATTAAAATGCTTCCTGAGCATTGGGCACAAGTAGTAGAAAACAACGGCAACTATATTGTTGATTAAATTTTGTTGTATTGTTTAAATAAATTCGATTTAATAAAGTATTAGAAAACGACATTAATTATTACTAGACCTAATATTATAGATTCCTTTCCTAGAAGAACCGTTCGCCTGTCCCATGTGACTGTCTGGTCAGCAGCCCCGCATTCTGAAGGCAGGTGTTCAGGGAGGACAGGTCCTGAATGAGCTCCAACCTCAGAGCTGAAAAGATGCTATTTCCTCAGTTCTCCTTTCCTCCTCCTGTATGCTTTTCTCCCTTTTCCCCCAGGCAGTGCCACCTCATTCTGCGGGACAGGAGAGGCAGCAGCCCAAACGTATCTCCATGCCTCCTAACGCTTCCCCTTCCAAAAGGATAGGGCAACACTCCCTTCCTAAAAAATTCACAGGGACTGTCTCTTTTATTAGATTGAATGGGGAGAAGGTAAAACTGAAAAATGTGGGACAGAGCAGAGCAGAGGAGGATGGGAGATAAGAAAAGAAAGGAAGGGACACCGCATGGTGCTTAATGTGAACGTGGAAAGTAGGCAGGGCTCCCTGGCCAGTTGGTAGGATTCCTAGACTAACCCCCAACATTGGGGCAGTTTGGGAGTCAGCAGGAGCACGGCATCACTCACGTTTGGGATGGGGGAGGATTCTGGGCAGGGAGGAGCCCAGGGAGCACTGGATTCTGCTCTGGATCTGGCGGTTCCCAAGCGAAGGCCTTTCCCCTCCTGGCCTCCTTGGCATGCTGTGTTGGCTTTCTCTCGGGATTGCTCAGCACCGGGACTCCTGCACCGGGTGTGAGAGGAGGGTCACAGAGTGAGGGGACCGCTGCAGGCTCCTGTGGAAGGGTGGCTTCCCAGCTTCCAAGCAAATCCATTTGTGGGGAGACAGGGTGAGCCACAGCACAGCTGCTGCTCTTGCCCCCGACTGTGGCTCAGTCAAGGGTGGGGGGACAGGTAACAATGGCTGCGCAGACCAAGGCTCTGGGTGACCCCTGAACGACTCCAGGCAGGCAAGACAACAGTCCTGCCATTTCAGCTGCTGGTTTTTGGGGCGGGAAAGTTCAGTCCGGGGCAGAAGCATCCCTGACAGACCGAAGGGATGGCAGCCATTTTAGATTCTCCAGAACTCCGTCAGTGGAATGGTTTCTGAGCCCACAGGTTTGTAAACTCCTCGAAACAAAACTAGCCTGTTTCTCCTATGTATCCATGTGCGTATTTTTGTTTGTTTGTTTTGTTTTTTTAAATATATTTTATTGATTTTTTTTATAGAGAGGAAGGGAGATGGATAGAAAGTTAGAAACATCGATGAAAGAGAAACATGGATCAGCTGCCTCCTACACATCCCCTATTGAGGATGTGCCTGCAACCAAGGTACATGCCCTTGACCGGTATTGAACTTGGGGCCTTTCAGTCCATAGGCTGACGCTCTATCCACTGAGCCAAACCAGTTAAGGCTATCCATGTGGTTTTATCCTTCCTTTTGGGTTCCTCATTTAGTGGGATAAATGGCAAGTCTCTTGACTTTGTGTTCTACTTCATCTTAAACGCGCTCTCTCCTTAAATACTGAAGCCACGGTGTCTCCTTGGCACCCGGAGATCAGTATTGTTTCTCCTCCCTGAGATTCCCATTCACTCAGCCATTCCTCTGCCTCTTGCCTCTTCAGCTTTTGCTCCATCCACTACTCTTCCATTTCAGATTCCGCTGTCCAGCGCACGCTTCTTACCTCCACCAGAGTTTCCAGCCTGACTTTTCTCTGTCTGGTTACCCTACCATCCCTCCTGGCCAGGGCACCTGTCAGTTCAGGTTGGGACACAGTTCACAGACAGACCAGCAGTCAAATAGGACCCACAGCCTGTTTGGTTGGCCATCACGGGGCACAACACACAGTAGTTTATAAAACATTATGTACCAACATCTGTAAGTCAAGAGAGGGCATGTAAAAATCCAGCCTTCCTACCTCAGGCCGTGGCTGGAGCCAAAAGGCTGCCATCCCTTAGACGGGCACACCCTGCCCAGGCTGCCGGCCCCTCTGCTGCCCGCTCTGGGTAGGTTGCCTGCCTGGGCCGTGTAGGCATTGTGGTTGTGACCCCTCTCTCCTTTGAGCTTGGCCCTCCTTTTTTTTTTTTTTTTTTTTTTTTTTTTTTTATACATTTACACACCTCTCCTGGCACCTCGCTGCCTCCTGAATTAAGTGTAAGCTCCTACTCCACAGTGTCCACCAGTGGTTCTCAAACTGAAATGTGTCTGAAACATTTGGGAGATTAAAGACTGATTCCTGCTACACACACTCCCTGCCCCCCCCCCCCACTCCCAATCAATTATGATTTGGTAATTCAAGGGGGATACTCAGAAATACTCATATTTAACAAGAAAGATCCCAGGTAATTCTATGCAGATTCTAGGGCACGTATTTAATAATAAAAGCATAATATGCTAATTAGACTGGACAACCAAACAACCTTCCAGATGTCATTCTGGACATCTTTCCTGATGAAGTTGCTGTGGTAGAGGCCAAGGCAGAGGCGGTTAGGAGCAATGAGGCAGGCAAGAGAGTGGTTAGGAGGTAGGCAGGCAGGAGAGCGGTTAAGAGGCAGTAGTCCTGGATTGTGAGAGGGATGTCCCACTGCCAGTTTAGGCCCAATCCCACAGGAATTCCTGCTGGATCGGGCCTAAACTGGCAGTAGGATATCCCCCAAGGGTCCCTGATTGTGAGAGGTGCAGGTCAGGCTGAGGGACACCCCTTCTGCCCCCTTCCCCCCCCCCCCCGCATGAATTTCATGCACTGGGCCTCTAGTACTTCTATAAGCACAGCTGAGTATGTTCCATTGTCCCTTGCTAGCCTTTCTTCGTTTCAGTTCCAGAATTCTTAAAGAAGGAAGTGGATTGGTCCAAACTGAGGCAGATACTTTCCTCCCCCCATGATGGCAGCTCCTACAAAACCCACAGGGACCAGGGGACAGAAGCCATTCCCAGGAGAATGTCTTTGCTGGCACCCAACCCCCTCTTTCCTCCAGCTTCTCTTGCCCCATCAGGTGTCTGGCTTGTCACCCGTGCTGGTGGCCTCAGGAGGGCAGGGGCTGCTTCTCAGCCAGCTTCCTCCCCCAGAACGACCTAGCAGTGGACTTTAAACACAGTAGATGCACAAAGCCCTATTTCAAAGTTATATGTGTACACAGCATCTTACAAAGCCCTATTTCAAAGTTATATGTGTACACAGCATTTTACAAAGCCCTGTTTCAAAGTTATATGTGTACACAGCATTTTACAAAACCCTGTTTCCAAGTTATATGTGTACACAGCTAAAAATGCAAACCATGCAAAGGGGTTTATGGTAAGACTGAGTCCTCCTTCCCGACCTAATTTGGAAACTAATGTCCCTCGTAAAGGAACCAGTCCCTTTTATGTCTTGATGAAGATAGGGACCTGTCTTTGGATAAAAGATCCATTTGTAACTTTTTATCTCCACAAAGAGTTGTTTGCTATACATTTTTCCCCCCATTTTACAGCAATGTGTTGATCGTTTGTATTAGTCATCTCAAAATTACATTGAATATTTACTCATAAAATTTTTGGATCAATTAGGGAAATGTTACTATTCGTATCTTAAAATTAAGACTTTGGGGAATGGATTCATTAAAGGATTTTTGCCCAAGGGGTAGGAATGGAGAGCAAGTCTCTGTCGCTCACCCTGAAATGTTCTGCTCTAAGTTGTACATATATGATTTGAAATCACTGTTTATCTGTGTGGAGCCCACAAGCAATGTCCTCCCTTGTTCACTGCTTATCCTATATAATAAAGAGGCAATATGCAAATTGACTGTCACTCCAACACACAAGATGGCCACACCCATTTGGACACAAGATGGCCACCACAAGATGGCTTGCAGGGGAGGGCAGTTTGGGAGACCAGGCTGGAAGGAGAGCAGTTAGGCATCAACCAGGCTGACAAGGGAGGTCAGTTAGGGGTGACCAGGCTGGCAAGAGAGAGCAGTTAGGACCAACAGAGGAAGGCAGTTGGGGGCAATTGGGCTGGCAGGGGAGGACAGTTAGGTTGGCAGAGGAGCAGTTAGGGGGTGACCAGGCTGGTAGGCAGAAGTGGTTTGGGGCAATCAGGCAAGCAGGTAGGCAAGCGGTTGGGAGCCAGCAGTCCTGGATTGTGAGAGAGATGTCCCAGATTGGAGAGGGTACAGGCTGGGCCGAGGTATATACATACACACAGACACACACACACACACACACACACACACACACACACACACTGTGCACGAATTTTGTCCATTGGGCCTCTAGTAATTTATAAAAAGAGACATTCTGCCCAGTGCTGGGTAGAGGGTCTCCTGCAAACCTATCATTGAAGTTTGAGCCTTGATGCCATCTCAGTGTTACCTTAAAGATTCCCTGCTGTGAACACTCTGTTGTTGTCAGATACAACAGTGAGTCAGGAACACTTTGACCAGCACATTTATCATTTACTTACATTGCTGCAGAGACTTACAACAGAAAGCAGTGGCTTTTAAATCCCCGTTTCCAAAGTCCACGTTTTATACAGTTGCATAATATTACCTGTCAAGCGAGTCATGGGTCCAGCTCAAAGGTCTGTTCAAATAAACAGGATTTACCATGAGACACATCCTTCATTTCATTTCTTCCTGTTTTTTTTATCAGTGGGGAAATGTTGGGAAATTGTAGAAAGAAGACAAAAGAAGTTTGGGACTTTATGCTCTCTTCAGAGGTGAATGCTGGGTTTCACAATAGCTTCACAGAAACCCATTTTATTTGCTAAGATCATTCATGTATTCATTTACATCCCACCTCCCTCTCTGAAAAGAGAATGAGTGATTTCTTGAAATAAATGTGTACCATAATTGTTTTAGAAACAAACACTCATCAAAATAAAATGAGGTCCAGCTCTGAGAGTAGAAATTAAATGTTCTTGTTCCTTTTCAGGGACACATAGCCATCAGGAACCATGAGCAACCCATTTGCACACCTCGCTGAGCCATTGGATCCTGCACAGCCAGGAAAGAAATTCTTCAATTTGAATAAATTGGACGATTCAAGATATGGTAGGTACATGGCTCTATGAAGTAAGTGCTTTGGCAGCAATTGGTATCTCATTTGCATAATAATTATGCTATGTAATTAATTAGCTTTTAGGAGAGTTGAAAAAGGCATAGCAGAGAACAGGTCTTGGGTTAAGCTTTATAAACACACAAACACCTTGGATTGCTCATTTTTAAATAGTAATAATGATGATATTCATGTAGCATTTACATAGCATTTTATAGGTTATGGAGTGTTTGAACATATGTATTATATCATTTAATCTGAATAACAACCCAAGAGATCATGTTTATAAAGTGCAACAAGTGCTGAGGAATCTGAATTCCAGAGAGAGTCAATGACATGGTCAAATAACAACTTTGTGGTTACACAGAATAGGACAAAAGCATGCCTTTTAATTCCAAATTCTGTGCTTTTCTATCTTTAAACTCTTGTCTTTTCCAGATAATATTGGGGAATAATTTCATATTTCAGGATAGAACATTTCCTTTTTAAATAAGCAAAGTGGTTTTTCTTATGAATTACCATTGTTTTATCCTAGAAATCCCAGTTACCACACTATATGCTGTTTGGGATTTTATTTCCTTGGAGAGATGTATGTTATAGTAATTGTAAAAGAGTTATTTTCTCATTTCTTGGACATTAGTTTTCATGAGAAATATTGTGTGTGTGTGTGTGTGTGTGTGTGTGTTTCACTTGCTAACATATAATACATTAAATATCTACATTGATTTCTTTCATGACCTGTGAGGCAACCATTTATTCTGAAAGAATTAACTGTAATACTTTGTTTTTGCCTAGTGTGTGGGTATTTTCTAGTACTGAATTTGTCCTAAATCCATTCAGTATCTTCAATACCTTCACATTTTAAACTTTTAAAATCAGTTTACATTTACCCTCTTTCTCTGTTGGAAAAATATTCTAATGCTTTATATCAAGAGCAGAGTCCTGGTGCATGAAATTTGTGCACAGGTAGGGTCCCTAGGCTGGGCCAGCAATCAGGGCTGATTGGGCCCTCTGTTTACCTGCCAGACCTTTCTTCTGGCTGCTGACTGGGGCCTTCCTTCATTCTGTGCTTCCCCTTGGTGGTCAGCGCATATCATAGCGAGCAGCCAAACTCCTGGTCTCCTGGTCAAAATCCCAAGGAGACACTTTACATATTAGCCTTTTATATATGTAAATTATATACAGATGGGCTTTAAAGATCTCTTCTGATAAAGAGGCTCATGATTTTTGTTTGTTTTGCTATGCTTTGTCCTTTATCCTAGGACGCTTACCATTTTCGATCAGAGTTCTCCTGGAGGCAGCCATTCGGAACTGTGATGAATTTCTGGTGAAGAAAAATGACATTGAAAATATCCTAAACTGGAATGTCATGCAGCACAAGAACATAGAAGTGCCCTTTAAGCCTGCTCGGGTCATCCTGCAGGATTTCACGTGAGCCTTTGTTCTCTTCTTCTCTGCCTTCCTCGTCAGCCTTTAAGGAAAGCTTTAAATAAAAAGCCAACCACAGTGATTATATAATTTATCACCCAATACCCAGACACTTTTGAAAATGAAAGGGAGCTATTGATACTAGGCAGCAAGAGCTTGTTTCAGGCAAGCTGGGATGTGTTCCCTCCACCTCTTCCAGTGACAAAGGTCATTGCCTTGGTCTTGAAGACTGCAGTCCTAAACGTGCCAGCGAAGGGGGACAGACATAGGAGTGGAGCTATCTTGGAATCTTTCCCCCCCACGTCCTGCCACTCAGGAGACAAGGTTCAAACAACTGTACTTGAACATTGATGTGCAGTTGAACACTGACGTGCAGTCCCGTGAGGAGTGATAGGAGTTCAGAATGCCTGACCTATTGCCGTGAAGCCCCAGTTCACATCCTGCTGTTCCCAGAATTCTTTGCTCCCCATCGGCCTCTTTTTTAAGATAGCACTCATTACCTTTCTATTTTTAAATAATATTAATTTACTCCTTCTGGAGGCCCAATTTTATTTTACTAAACGAAGATACCCAAATTTAATTTTATTCTCTAATATAACTGAAAGGAAGGATTCACTTATACATTTGATTTATAACCTATTTCTCTGAATTATATTCATTCCTTTAAGTTTGGTCTGACGTTGAATCTGTGTTCATATGTTTTCTCTAGGTCTTGGTCAGCCTACCATGTGAATGGGAAACAGTCATGGCAGTAAAAGTTCCAGAGTTTTTAAGCACCAACTTTCCCAAAGTTCCTCTACTTAGACCATGTTGGTTGTTAACTTTAATGCAGTGATAAAACTGCACATAGAGCTACAGCTCAGCCATAGCACTTACTCCTTAGGTGATTTCTACTCAAGGAAATGTGGTCAGAAACTTTCACTTTCCCAAGTCATTGTTCGCTTCCCTGATGAGAGTTCCATTGCCAATATTTTGTCAGTGGAGACAAAAGCTAAAAAACACAGTGACACATGCTTGACAGATTTATCTTCTGCTCAATCCCTTCTTTTCTCAGGGGTGTGCCAGCCGTGGTAGACTTTGCTGCGATGCGTGACGCTGTGAAAAAGTTAGGAGGAGATCCAGAGAAAATAAACCCCATCTGCCCTGCCGACCTTGTGATTGATCATTCCATCCAAGTTGATTTCAACAGAAGGTGAGAGATTAAAGCGAATACCTGGGCTTTCTGCTCTGTGCAAAGTATTGGAGTGTAAGTCTCGCGCACGCGCGTGTGTGTGAGTGTGTGTGAGTGTGTGTGTGTGTATGTGTGTAATTAAATAAATGAAGAAAATATTTAAAAGGAATATTTAGGAAAACTCAAACTTAATATAGATTTTGCAGTGAAGCTTTTTATTTTGTGGGTGAAGGTAAATTTTTTAAAATCCCTTTTCTTTTTCTCCCTCCCCCCCCCCCTTTTTTTTTCCCTGTTTACTTCTTGGAGTGAGCAGCCTGTGTTTAGATCCAGCTTAAAGTCTTAGGGGAAAACATTCACATGAATTTCTGCCATGAGAGTTTGTCAATGCAAGTATTTGTTTGACTTTAAGGTTTCTTGTTGTTTTTAACCACTGGATTCTTATTCCTCTTTTTTTTATTTTTTAATCCCAAGTAACTATTTTATATCTTGACTATCTCCCCCCTCTCCGTGTCGGTTTCTATAATGCCTGTGCCTTTTTTCTCCTTGGTTCTTTCTTCTATTGTTTGATACTCCTTTCACTCTTCCCCAGAATTCTTCCAGTAACGCTAACATCTCCATGGCAGTCGACAATGAGAATTTATTTCTTACACGTCTACAAGTTGACTGGGAGGTCAGCTGATCTAAGCTGAGTGCAGGGGCAGCTCTGCTTCATCCAGCCCTGGCTGGTCGCTGCTGGCCCTGCACTGCACATCCGCGGGGCCGCGGGGACAGCACCGCTCCCTGTGAGCTTCTCCTAGGGCCCATGCTGGAGGAGAAAGCCACTCCTCACAGGCTCACGAAGGCAAGCAGGAGCCCACAATATCCTGAGGCCCAGAGCAGGACTGGCATACGTTCACTTCTAGTCACAAGGACATTAGTCAAAGCAAGTTACACAATTAAGTCCAAAGTCACAGAAGTAATTGCAAGATTACACAAGAGAGGGCAGCCAGGGCCTGCTAGAAGGCTGGTATCTTAACCTAGAAGTTCTTATCAGTTATCAGTGAGGAAATAAATAATTATTCTGCATATAATCTGGGAAAATTGATTATTTGGTAGACATAGCAGTTCATATGAATTAAGGCACTGATATAAAAAAATTAAGTCATAAAATTTAGAAGAAAATTCAAGAACATATGTGTCAAAAATCTTTAGGAAAAATACATTTCTAAATTTTGAAGCAATGAATAAAACAAAAGGAGGAAATCTATAGATTTAATGACTTCAAAGTTAACAGGAAATAACTTGAAAAATATTTGCAACAAATATGGTCAAGGATTATTATTCTTAATATATAAAGGGAGATGTGGAAGGTGATGTCAGCATCATGGCATTGTGAGAGGTCCTTCTGATCTCTCTCCTTGGAGTTAGAAGTTGAGCAGCTGTAATTAAACAGAGGATTCCCTGCTTAACACACAAAAACGTCTGAGAGATCCATGCATTAAAGCATCTGAAGGTGGGCAAATCAGAGCTAACGGGAAGGAGGGAGAGGAGAGAAATAAAAATAGGGGTCACAGTGGGCACACTCTGCAGTCCTGAGGAGTAGAGGGGTAGAGTCCACATCCCTGCCTGAGTGGCCAGCACATAGGACAGCTGAACCCAGTAATGGGCAGATACACACAATTGCAGCAGCTGTGGATCAGCAGCTGCCATTACCAGGCACTAAACAAAGCTATAAACCTCCCTCCTTACATTCCTTCCTCCTAGAGCTTGCCTTCCCTCACCCTCCCAAAGTCTGGCATTAGCAGGGTGGCAGCTGCTATTGTGGGAGGAGAGCAAAGCCATACATGCATGACTTGGCTTCCCCCAGCCCATCCCGTCCAACCCATTGCAGCTGAGCACAGCAGAGGCTGAGACAGTACACACGGCCAGCAGCATCTCGTTGCAGGTTGCAGTGCTGGGATTCCACCAATTTGGAGCACCATTGCCCACCACATTTACCCCTTGAGGGCGGTGTCCTGAGACCCAGGTGGCCTGGTGAGGGGACACCCACCCCCCCAGAGAATACAGGGCATTTCCCACTGCCCTTCAGAGAGCTGAGAAGCCAGAGCAGTTCAAGATAAAATAAAAACATGTTTCAGCGCCACCTATTGGAAACCAAAAGAAAGACCTCTTCCTATCAACCTGCTGATAGAGATCCACTAAACACTCTTAAAAAGGCAGATCTCATTCCCATAAGTGCCTCGACAGAGAAACAGTCCATCCAATAACCAGGGTAACAAGGCAGCTCAGAAAGGTAATGAAAAATCTCCAGAAAATAAACATAGGGAAATGTGTGCCTTAAATGACAAGAGAATTCTAGGTTGCATGTATGGAAAAAAACCTCAGTAAGATACAAGAAAACTCAGGCAGTTTAATGAACTCACAAATAAAATCCATGAACCAAAGAGACTGAAACTTTAAAAAAGAACCAAATAGAAATTTTGTAACTGAAGAGCTAAATAAAAGAGATGAAGAATGAACTGACCAGATGGAGGAAAAAGAGCTGACTAGATGGAGGAAACATTGGTGATTCTGGAGATAGGAATCTAAAATGGCACAGATGGGAGAAGAAAGAGATTGGGGGGGGGGGTAAAAATGGAAGAACTTTAGAGAACTATTGGACTCCATCAGAAAGAGCAATATAAGAATAATGGGTATGCCAGAGGAAGAAGAGAAGGAGAAGGGAACAGAGAGCCTGTTCAAACAATCACTGAGACTTCCCCAACCTATGGGAAGATGGATCCTCGAATTCAAGAAGCTAACAGAACACCTAAGTATCTCAATCCAAAAAGGCCTTCTCTAAAGGCATACATTAAAAATGTCAAAAATTAATGATAAAGAAATAATTCTCATGGCAACCAGAGAAAAGAAGATAATAAATTATAAAGCAAATCTCATTAAAGTATAGGATTTTTCAGCAGAAACCCTACAAGCTAGGGGAGAGTGGAATAAAATAGTCAAACTATTGAAAGAGAGAAATTGCCAGGCAAGAATAATATATCCAACAAAGGTGTCCTTTAGATATGAAGAAGAAATAAAGACTTCCATTCACAGGAGCTGAGGGAGTTTATCACCACAAGCCCTGAAACAGACATGTCTAAGATGATTCACGGACAGACAGAAACAGGAAATGGCAATCCTTTATTTAGAAAAGATTATTATACCCTTAAATGTAGTGTAAAGATTAAAAGAGGTAAAAAAAACATTTATGTTTTTGTTTTTTTTAAAGAAAAGACATAGCTACTGCAATTTGGAAAGGCACTCACAGCATAAGAAGATAATTTGTGATAACAAAAATATAAAAGAAGGGGGGTAAAGGTCTGAATTTGCACTGGGAAATAGAGATAAGATGCTAACAGGAGCAAAATGACTGCTGCCTATCTGAAACTTTCTATTACAGAAACCTAATGGTTACAACAAAAATTTAACATAAAAAAACCCCACAGGAAAATATTCTAGAATGCCACCAAACTAAAACAACAGACAGAAGCCCCAGGGAAAAACAATAGAGACACAGAGCTACCCTAAAGCAAAAGGTTTAAATGGGTAGAGGAAATACTCAGATGTCAATAATCACCCTAAATGGAAATGCTCTGATTTTGTGGCAATTGGATCAAAAAACAAAGTCCAACCATATGCTGCCTTTAAGAGATACATCTAAGCTGCAAAGACAAAGATAGGCTCAACCTGAAAAGGTAGAAAATGATAGTCCAAGCAAATGGCATCCGAAGAAAAGCAGGTGCAGCCATACTTATATAAGACAAAGTAGATTTCAAAATAAAAAGGAAGCAGACAAGGATGGACATGGTATACTGATAAAGGGGGAAATACATGAAGAAGATATGACATTTATCCATAACTATGCACCCAGTAAGGGAGTACCAAGATATCTAAAGCAACTGCTAACAGAACTTAAGGGAGAAACTGACAAAAAACATGATTACTGTAGGGGGCCTAAATATCCCATTGAAACCTATGGATAGATTATGCAAACAGAAAATCGAAAAGGAAGTATTGGTCTTACTCCACACTTAGACTAAATGGGCATAATCTCGTTTGCCGAGTATTTCATTCCAGAACACCAGATTATATATTATTCTCTATTGCACATGGAACATTCTCAAGGGTAAACTATATAATGGGACACAAAACTAGCCTCAATAATTTTTAAAATATATATATATATATGTGTGTGTGTGTGTGTGTGTGTATATATATATATATATATATATATATATATATATATATATAGTTGATTTCAGAGAGGAAGGGATAGGGAGAGAGAGAGAGAAACAACAATGATGAGAGATAATCATTGATCAGCTGCCTCCTGCATGCCCCCAGGTGGCAACCAAGATAGCAATTCATGTATGTGCCCTGACTGGGAATTGAACTGTGATCTCCAGGTTGATGCTCAAACATGGAAGCACACTTGGCCAGGCTAGCCTCAACAAATTTAAGATTGAAATCTCATCAAGCATATTCTCTGACCACTATGCATTGGAATTGGAAGTCAAATGCAAAAGGAAAATGGAAAAAGCTATGAATATGTGGAGATTGAGCAACATGGTACTAAACAATGACTGGATCAAAGAAGAAATAAAAGGAGAGATCAAAAGACACATAGGCAAATGAGAATAACAATATGATATATCAAAACTTTAGGGATAGAGGAAAAGTGGTGAAAAGAGGGAAATTTACGTTCTGGGGCAGGTCTACCTTAGAGAAAAGTAAAATTCCAAGTAAACAACCTCATATCTGTAAGAGTAATGCATAATATGCTATTTAAACCAGACAGCTGGATATCTTTTGGACAAAGCGGGGACCGCAAGGGCCCAGGCAAGCCACTGAAGTTGTGAGGGTCAATCCCCTTGCACAAATTTTGTGCATTGGGCTTCTAGTTTTAATATAAGGATCTAGGAAAAGAAGAACACATAAAGCCCAAAGTTAGCAGAAGGAAGGGAATAATAGAAATTAGAACAGAACTAAAAGAAATATAAAGAAAAAAGACAATAGAAAAATTAATGCAAGAGCTAGTTTTTTAAAAGATTAATAAAATTGACAAACTGGCTAGACTCACTAAGAAAAAAAAGAAAAATAGACAAAATCAGACATGAAAAAAGAGAAGTTACGGTGGACACCACAGAAATAGAAAGGACCATGCAAGAATAGTAGGAAAGACTACATGCTTCCAAATTTAATAACCTAGAAGAAATGGAAAAGTTCTTAGAAATAACTTTTTTAGATATAACTTTTTTACACTGAATCATATAGATCTGGAAAATCTGTCCAGATGGTGCTGATCAGTAGTTGAGCATCGACCCATGAACCAGGAGGTCGCTGTTCAATTCCCGGTCAGGGCACATGCCTGGGTTGTGGCTAAATTCCCGGTAGGGGACATGCAGGAAGCAGCCAATCAGTGATTCTCATCATTGATGTTTCTATCTCACTTTCACTCTCCCCTTCTGAAATTAATAAAAAATATTTTTTTAAAAGAACTGGAAAATCTAAATAGACCAATCAACAGTAAGGAAATTGAGATTATCAAAAACCTGCAAAGACATAAAACCCCAGGACTGGGTGGGTTCTAATCAAACATTCAAAAAAAATTTAATACCTATTTTTCTCAGTCTTTCAAAAAAATTGGAGGAGATGCAATGCATCATAACTCATTTTTATGAGGCTAATACTACCAATACCAAATTCTGGCAGGGATAACATATGCAAAAAAAGAAATCTACAGACCAATATCAATACCAATGCAAAATCTTAACCAAAATACTAGCAAATCAAATTCAACAATACATTAAAAAATACTACCATCATGATCAAGAGGGGTTCTTTCTAGAGGCACAGTGATTGTTCAACATAGCGAATTGATTAAAGTGGTACATCACATTCACAAAAGGAAATCAACATACTCAAGTTTGTAAACATTATTAATTATAAAGGTGTAAAGAAGGAGACATTTTTATGCACTGCTGATAGCACTGTAATTTAAAAATGATGAAAACAGTTTGTATCAAGACCCTTAAAAACTGATAACCTTTGTCCTGGAATTTCCAAGCTTAACTGATACAGATACAGAAAAAAGCTTAATGATTTACTAGTGTTTATTAAAGCATTATTTATAATAATGAAAATGTAGAAGCGTTCTAAATATATGATAAAAGGGAATGATTTATTAAATTATTGTAAGATAACTTTTACAGTTATATTTACAATGTGCTACATAACACTTGGAACCTGCTTATGTCATACAGCTCCGTGAGCCAGGTGTACAATATTAGAAAGTGAGGTGCAGTTATTTCTAGGATCGTAATTGCTTTTTAGTTTTGCAATAAGCTATTATCTTATAATGAAATAGCATTTAAGAATATGAAACAATCCATTCAGAGGAGAAAAGGAAACTGTTATTTGCTTCTTTGGGGATTTATGCAGGTTCTATACAGCCTCAAGAGAAATGTGGTTATTCTCCAGTTGTGTTGCCAATATCCAAACCAAATAAATCCAAGATAAAGAGAAATCTGCGTTGTAACTGACAGTTCTTGGAACAGACAGACCAGATGCTAGCCAGCTCTTCCTTTCCTTTGGACTCTAAATCTATCCTTAGGCAACATGTCTCCCCCATACCCCCTCCTCTTACATCACATGAGCTTAATTTAATGTTTGATTTCAAAGGAAGAGTTAAAAATACATACACAAAATATCCTATTTGAGATTAATGATGTTTTCCTGAAGTCCCACTTCAGAAGCCATGAAAAGTGGCCTCACAAAATCATGGCCAACGTGATGTTTCTGGGAAACTCTCATTGTGGATGGATTTACCTCATTTTGCTGGCCTGGTGGAGACAGAATTGCAATTGTTTTAATGTCTGAAATCTTTTCTCACTTCTCACCATTCATAGTCCTCCTGACTTAAGCAATTAATTATTTTTGGTTATCACCAAGTTCATTGTGATTTTTTAAACTTTTAAACCTTGACATCATCAACTCTGATTTTAATTTTTTATTGGCATTTCCATTTATACTGTAGTACAAAAATCCTATATAATAAAGAGGTAATATGCAAATTGACCATCACTCCAGCAGACACTATGGCCACCCCCATGTGGTCAAAGATGGCTGCCCCCATGTGGACACAAGATGGCCACCACAAGATGGCTGGCAGGAGAGGGCAGTTGGAGGTGACCAGGCCTGCAGGGGAGGACAGTTGGGGGGCAATAGGCCAGCAGGGTAAGGCAGTTAGGGGGTGACCAGGCCAGCAGAGGAGGGCAATTGGGAGCAAAGAGGCCTGCAGTGGAGGACAGCTGGGTGTGACCAGCCCTCAGAGGAGGGTAGTTGGGAGGGACTGGTCCTTCATAGGAGGGCAATTTCAGGGGACCAGGCCTGCAGGGGAGGTTAGTTGGGGATTACCGGGCCAGCAGCAGAGGGCAGTTAGGGCAACCAGGCCTGCAAGGGAGGACAGTTGGGAGGGATAAGGCCTGAAGGGCAGGGCAATTGGGGGGAACCAGACCTGCAGGGGAGGGCAGTTGGGGGTGGCCAGGCCAGCAGGGGAGGGCAATTAGGGACAACCAGGCCTACAGGAGAGGGCAGTTAGGAGTGACCAGGCCAGCTGGGGAGGGCAGTTAGGGACAACCAATTAGGGGCAATTGGGCCATCAGGGGAGCAGTTAGGCAGTAATCATGCTGGCAGTGGAGTAGTTAGGAGAAATCAGGCATGCAGACAGGTAAGTAGTTGGGAGGAAACAATCCTTGATTGTGATTGGGCCTAAATGAGCTGCCGGACATCCCTGAAGGCATCCCAGATTAGAGAGGGTGCAGGCTGGGCTGAGGGACACTCCCTCTCCCCCTGCATGAATTTCGTGCACTGGGCATCTAGTATTTTTATAAAACAGCAAATATAAGGTGAACTTTGATTCTAAATTGATACCCAAATCTAGCAGATCTGTTTTGTTTCTTTTCTAATTAAACAGAACATTTCTGTTAGAAATGTTTTCATTGGTGACGTTTTGTTTTATTTCTTGCATTTGGTTTTGCAATTTGACCTCCTAGTCACTTTCCTCATGTTTGTAAGGAATCAAATGGGATATGTCTCAATCTTTGTGGAACTGTGTGCTGTGGGCATATTTCCAGCTTTTTCCAGAAATGAAGTAGAAAAATGGGGTAGAGGTGGTAGGGTGGTAAATTTTTCAGTTAAATACTTCCAAGCTCTTTGCATGGTTTGAATAATATTAATTCACCTCACATCATCTTTAGGCATTGAGGATCTAACTAACACATTCTTGTAAGGCTTTACAAAGTTATCTCAGAAATAACCATTTTTAAAATCTCAACAAGAATATCGTAACAATTTCCGACCAGATTTTGAGAGTGTGAAAACTTATCTCCACTGTTGGTGAATTTCTAGAGTACCATCTATAATAATAAAAGGGTAATATGCTAATTAGACGACGTCCTTCTGGATGAAGCCTGGGCTGCGAGGGAAGCCTGGGTCCCGGGTGCCAGAGGGAAGCCTGAATTCCAGGCGGCGGTGCACATGCTGCTTTTGCTCTTTGTGTTGCGTGCGGCAGAGGCGGGCTCTGCAGAGCACCCATCACTGAAGGAAAGGGGCGGAGGAGGAGTGTGGGGGTGGAAGGAGGGGCCCAGGACCATCAGGCCTGGTTCAGCTCTGGGACTTGCATGCACCTGACCTTGGATGAATTACTAAACTTCCTGTGCCTCAGCTTCCTCTTCTTCACGGTGGGGTGACAGTAGTACCTGACTGCGTTCACACTTGGCACCGGGGACATAATCCTAGACTTTAGCTCCTGCGGTTACTGTGCTGGCTGCGGTCACTCCCACGACCACCGTGACCGCTCCTGTCTCCGCAGCAGCAGCTCCGGGAGGCAGCACGGCACAGGGGTTAGAGCATCAGTACTGGAGTCGGACTCTCCGGTTTGAGTTCCAGTTCCACCTTTACCTGCTGTGTGGTCCTGAGCAAGCTTTTACCCTCTCTGTGTCTCAGTTTCCTCTTGAAAAATGTGGATATTAGTTGGGCCCAACTCAAAGGGTCATTATAGGGACTAAATGAGAAAAATAAAACATTAGAATAGTAGTATTTTCATGTCATGAGGTTGTGGATGAGAAGGGAGTAGAGAAGGGCTGTTCCTAGGAATGTCAGTAAGTGTTAGCTATTAACAAAGCCATCCTTGGGTCTAAGCTACTAATTTCACTACCTTCCCCATGTTCAGGCAATCCAAAACATACAATGTATGAGCGCCCCCTGTGTGCCGAATCCGCCAAGTTGCAACGATGAGTTACTCTACCTTGCGTCAACACAATGCAGTTGGATCACAAAAATCCTGGGAAAGTGTCTTGACGCCCTGAGTGGCCGGTGTCATTCCCGAAGGGCTGAGTGGCTTTGAGTAAACCTCGGCATGTAGCCTGGGCTCTACAGACATTCCTGGGCGGCCCCATCCTCTTCCGGACCTCTGTCCGAGAGAGAGGAGATGATGATTCTGTAAATGCCTGTCCTCCCAGCACCAGTTGCTCCCTGTTTCCCAACATAAACAGGTGGAAATGCCAGCCCAGCCGTGGCTCCGCCCGGACAGGAGTTGCTGGGAGACTGGGGATGAGGAGGGAGGAGAGGAACAAGGGTTCTTTAACTGTCTAAGCTGCTGGTGTCGTCAGGAATGCCTGAGTCCGTTCCGATGGGTCGCACATGGTGATTGAATTCATTCAAACTTAAGTTCACTTACCATTTTCTACCCACCATGTTTAAAGGGATTGTAGGAGTCACTTCAATCAAATCATTATTCTTTTTACTTCTGCTGATTACCTTTCCTTCCCCACGTGAATGAATGTACAGCACTACCCAGCGGGCCTGCAGATAAAATTACCATTTTGTTTATTCATTTCCAATCAATTTGACAAGTAACGTTCTAACTCTTAAATTTTATACGTTTGGTGTTTCTCTCCGACAGGGTAGACAGTTTACAGAAGAATCAAGACCTGGAATTTGAAAGGAATCGAGAACGATTTGAATTTTTAAAGGTATGGACAGAGTTTGGCCCACGGGTGACCTTTCCGGATGTGGGTGCGAGGGAGAGAGAGGTGCGGGAGCTGGGCTGCACGGGAGCACCTCGGGCATTCAGCGTGTTCTCCCGTGTTTCAATTCTAGTGGGGCTCTCAGGCTTTTCGCAACATGCGGATCATCCCCCCCGGCTCTGGGATCATCCACCAGGTGAACCTGGAGTATTTGGCCAGAGTGGTGTTCGATCAGGATGGATATTACTACCCCGACAGCCTTGTGGGCACGGACTCGCACACCACCATGATCGACGGCTTGGGCGTCCTCGGGTGGGGTGAGTGTCCTCCGTGTGTTCTGTGCTGCAGCTGTGCGTTGGCTTATGTTGGTGCCATTGCTCCCGGGAGCATGGGTTTATGTGACCACAGAATCGGAGAGGCATTTGTGCCTGCTTTGTTGGCCGCTGTATTTCCAGTGCCCAGAAAAATGCCTCCTGCCTTTGTTTGGACGCGTGAACCGGAATAGGGGTGGGGGTCATTTAGAATAACTGAAATCACCTGTGTGTGTGTGTTACAAGTGGCGGTTCCTGCACCCCCGTCCACTCGGTTGGAATCAAAGGGATTTTGATGCAGGTGTTTG
This sequence comes from Pipistrellus nathusii, assembly GCA_963693515.1. Classification (NCBI taxonomy): domain Eukaryota; kingdom Metazoa; phylum Chordata; class Mammalia; order Chiroptera; family Vespertilionidae; genus Pipistrellus; species Pipistrellus nathusii. The sequence goes on from OY882867.1 coordinate 64,839,190, forward strand.
AGGAACCACACTCTGAGTAACACTCATTAAAAAGTCTGTGGGGAGGGAGAAGGTCATTGCTCCTTTTAGAAGCATAACTCTGTTCTAGTAACTAGTAATGTTGTAACTGGGTTTGTTGCCTGTTAATGACTCTGAGTTCTGCCTGGGGATACGGTGAGAGTAATGAAGCATTGTTTTATCATGCCCCTCCTTGCAGGTGTGGGTGGCATCGAAGCAGAGGCTGTCATGCTGGGTCAGCCAATCAGCATGGTGCTTCCACAGGTGATTGGCTACAGGCTGATGGGAAACCCCCACCCTCTGGTCACATCCACTGACATCGTGCTAACCATCACCAAGGTAACAGACGCTGCCCCTTCTGTGGTCTTGGAGAGTCACAGTGACACACGGGGAAATATGTGATGGGCCCCTCTTGGCCTCCGTGTGTTTTGGAAATGCTAGGAAACTGTTGATGATTTTAAAAGGCAATGGATGGGATAAGGGATAGTTCTGTGGTTAAGTCTTAGGTAATTATGTTCATTTTACTGTTCTATGGATCTTTTTCTTTTTTAAAAATATATTTTTATTGATTTCAAAGAGAAAGAGGGAGGGATAGAGAGATAGAAACATCAATGATGAGAGACAATCATTGATCAGCTGCCTACTGCACGCCCCCTACTGGGGATCAATCCTGAAACCCAGGCATGTGACCTGACAGGGAATCAAACTGTGACCTCCTAGTTCATAGGTGGGTACCCAACCACTGACCCACACCAGCCAGCTGGATCTTATTTTGAAATTGTGAAATAGTTCAAATACACAGTGGTAAACATGATATTTATATGCCTATCTCATAGACTTAATAGATGATAACACTTTGCTTCAGAGCTCTCTATATTCTTTATGAAATGAAGTATAATACATATGCTCTAAGATGTCTTCTGTTCCCAGAAATAACCACTACCCTGAGGCTGTAAGAATCATTCCTTTACATCTGAATATATTTTTACTACATTTTCCCATGGTTCTTCCTTAAATGTAAATAACAGACTTTTCCTGTGACTACTGTTGGGCTTTTTAAACTCCCTTCTCTATACTGTAAATTACATTATTATAAAGATGTTTTCCTAAATTGGAAAATACTGTTTTTTCCCTTTGTTTTCTTCTAGTCCTTTTAGGAAATAATCGTGTTTTTTGTGTTTTTTTTGTCTTGTTTTGTTTCTATGGGATTTGCTTGCTTTGCAAAAAGAAAGCAGCTTTATTTTGAAAGATTATTGGAAAGTAATTGACTTATTATCGAAAACATAATTTTTCTGATTATGAGCTTGGAGGCTTGGGGTGTTTGGGATGGACACTATCCTGGGAAAGGCCCAGAAAAGGTCCCCTTTGATGGAATCTCTGTGGAACTTGGAACTGGAGTTATTTGAACACACTAGCTAATCATAGATGTGTGTGCATTGCTCTTCCAATATGGAATAGTATGAGGCTTTCACACAAAATTTGGCAAAATTTCACCATGTCACCAACAGAGCCTGTCCCTGTCATCAACAGAGCCTGTCCCTGTGTTTCCCTCATTCCTGGAACTGGCTTCCTGCGGGGCCAGCGGCACGCTTGGGAAAGATCGGGGAACCCGACTGGATCTTTTGGTTACATTTGACCTGTACCTGTGTTTGGGAAATCTGTCCATTATACACTTGAAAATAGCCACTTACTTACTCAAGCCATCAGTTACTTTTAGCACTTCCAGGCATTTCCAGTGATCTCATCACAGAAAAAATGTTTCACATTTTTGAACCCTTATTATTTTTCTTTGTTTAATGTCATTACTATTTTTTTTTTTAAGAATGGTTTTGACCTAATTTTAAGTTTACAGGAGAGTTTATAGAAAGATGATACAGAAAACTCTGTTACCTCCCTCCCAGCTCCCCCAAATGCCACCTGGCATTACCGTGGTGCATTTATCAAAACACAGAGGCTGGCATTGCGATGAATGGCACTGTTAGCCAAGCAGAAACGTTGCCGGTGTTTTTACTAGTAGTAATGTCTCTGACTTCCAGTCAGGATGCCATGTTCTATGTAGTTGGCATTAGTTTTCAAGGTTTGTTTTGTAAAGTAATCAATACCACGTGGAGCTAACTTATTGTTTCTTTTCATTCGTGCTAGCCTGTGGGAATTGTAAGGGGTGATAAGGTGACAGTTCTGCATTTCAGATGTGGTCTGTCCACTCTGACACCTTTCCCTTCTGCCGCTCAGCACCTCCGCCAGGTTGGGGTAGTGGGGAAATTCGTCGAGTTCTTCGGGCCAGGCGTGGCCCAGCTGTCCATTGCTGACCGAGCTACGATTGCCAACATGTGTCCAGAGTATGGAGCAACCGCTGCCTTTTTCCCGGTCGATGAAGTTAGTATCAAGTACCTGGTGCAGACAGGTGAGTGTGACACCCTCAGAAGCAGGGCCCTTTGGAACGTTTCACAGAGCACAGCATCGGGCACAGCCTGCTGCTTCCAGCCCGTGCAGGGCTCGGGGTCAGATCTGCAGACGTCTTCCTTCTCTCTGCAAGTCACAGTGACTGCTGGGATACCAGCAGATGCGAAGCGGATAGGGCACAGCCATCAGGAAGAGCTCGGCTTCTCTGGAAGCCTAGGGTTGAGGCCGTGGGAGGTGAGGTTAGGGGGTGGGCAGGCAGGAACCAGATCCACACTGGCCCGGAGGCCACAGGGACCGGTGAGGATTTTATTCCACACCTTCTAGGAAGCTACTGAGTCATATTGAGCAAGAAGGTAACATGAAATAGTTTTATTTTTACTGCCTCATTCTATGTGACAAAAATAGAGGAGACCTTTTAGTTCCCACATGACTCTTAGAATTGTAACAAAGGCATTAAGGAGAAAGGAGCGAACTCCAGCGTTCTCACCTATGCCCCTTGTGCACTACAGTGGCCAGTGTTTCTTTCGCAACCGAAGTAGCGGGCACAGTAAGAGCTGGGTGCCCATCTCCCAGTGGGTCTCATAAGGCCCGTTCAGACTTCGACTCCCAGCTTCTCCCAGACTTTCCCGAGGATAGGTTTCCTGGCAGAGTTACGATTGTCATGAAAAGTTAATTTAAAAAAAAAAAAGAAGTTTTTATTATAAATACAGCCACATCAAAATTGATTAATTGCTACCTACCTTGATTCCCAAAGAAAGTGAAAACGATATAGAAATTAAAGGGCAGAATAAATAACTGAGGAAATCCAGCTCAAGAAGAGCAGGAAGGGGTGGCAGGGAGGGGAATGGGAGGAAAGCTGGAGAACCATCCAGAGCGAAGATTAGTGTCTGTGGCTTGAGGGGGCCCCTTGAGTAGTGATCTGGCGCCACATTTGAAGCATCTATTAAATTTCTCCCGCGCATCTTCATGAAGGGATGTTGTGGGACGTAATCAGCAGTGGGCTCAACCACAGGTCAGGATAAACACGTAAGTGAAGCTCGGACAGTCGGCTTTTGTGAGGCTGGTGCTGGAAGCTGATGACCTTGACAATTCATGTCAAAGAAACAGGCAAATAAAAAATGCTGCTGTGTGGTGGGTCTAAGAATCAGGCTTCTAAACAGTTTTATTCAGAGGCACGGGTGGACTGCATGTCCTTTGGGCATACTTCCTGAGGATTATCTCCTGCAGCCAGGGTCTCGTGATTAAGTGCTGAGCATTCAGGGTCTTATTCCTGGTGAGGCGGCATTACGAGTGAAGACTTTGGACTTTGGAGTCAAACTCAGGTTCGGATCCTGGTTCTGTCATGTACTGGCTGTATTCCATGGGAAAGTTACTTCATCTGGAGCCACGTGTTCCTCATCTGAGAATGAGAATAATAACAGTAGTTGTCTCCTAAGGTCATGATAAACGATTAGAGATTGAGATAATGCATTCAAGACGTGTAGCACACAGAGCCGGGCACCCAGGAAGTGCTCCTAGTTGGTGACTTGTGGGATCGAGTGGACTATTATGTTAGCAATAATAACGTGGGATGCCGGGAGTCTGGCGAGGTGAAGGCAGAGGCAGGATGTGCCGACCTAGGCTGCTCCTAATTGAGGAGCATAAGAAAGAGAAGGGGGAGTGCTTACAGGTACGAGGAGCCTCTCATAGCCTCTTCCTTAGGAACCACGAGTCAGTTAATAGTCTGCAGGGAACAGCAGATCAGCTAGAGTCAGACTAGTGGCCTGAGTGCCATGGCATCAGCAGGCCTGTCGTGTGAAAGAGAAGTGCTGTCACTGTATAATCCCTGGTGGAGGTAGTAGCTTACAGTCTTTAACCAGAAGTATTAACATATATCACTTGGTTCCTCTTAAAATGCCCCCCCTAGGTCGTGATGAAGAGAAGGTCAAGTACATTAAGAAGTATCTTCAGGCTGTAGGAATGTTTCGGGATTTCAGTGACTCCTCCCAGGACCCAGACTTTGCCCAGGTATGAGAGCACCTTCATGGACTTAGACTTTGCCCAGGTACGAGAGCACCTTCACGGACTTGTGTTTCCTCTTCCTGAGGCGTGGTTTTAGTGCTGTGTGGTTTCTCTTGGGGATTGTACTTGTAGAAAATTAGTAGAGGAGCTTGGAGAAGGACTTCACCAGAAGGATTAAAGGCTAAGCTCCTCCCTATTAAAAACTAGTGGCTCGGTGCACAAATCCGTGCACATTGAAAGGAAATTAATTAGAAGAAATATTTTAACATCGCTATTCACCCTTTCTCTATCATGTTGATCAAGCCAAATTCACGATCGACAATGACAGATGGAAACATACACATGTGCAATTGGCGCCAGCAAGAGCTTTATTATGCATCATGCATGCACAAGTCAACTTAGCCTTTTATAGATAAAGAATAAACTTGCTTAATTAGACCTGCTTGCTGATTAGCTAAGCTTTTTCCAGCCCAGTGAAGCACCCCAACTCCTCTTTCAGATAATTGTTAGCAACACAGCAGTAAATATCAACATGAAGCAGATTATTATTGTAGATCATGCAGGGAGAACAAGGGGCAAAATATTTAACTGCAGCAGTGTTCGACATATTCTGCACAGTGAGAAAACCTGAAGTCATTTTCAAGATCCACCATTTCTTACTTCTTTTCAGTCGGGTCAAGTTTCTAAACTTTCTAAATCTCCATTTTCTGGCTAATGAAAATAAAATAGGATTCCACCAAGTCTCCTATCTACCTACTCCAGGACTTCTGTGAGGATCAAATGAAATGAAGCACGGGAAAACACTTCACAGACACTTGGTTACAGTGTAGAATGTTTCCACCTGGCTGTAAAGCAAGTCGTGTTTCTGGGCTGAAGAAACTCCAAGAGATTAGTCGCTAGGGAGAGGAAGCCAGGCATTGCTACATAACATCATTACCCAGATGAACACTAGCATATTAGCCTTTTATATATGTAGATGGGAAAGAAATGGAGGTGTGAACAGGTCAACTAGTTCTGATTTATCCAATGACTAAGCCTTCATTTATTTCCTAGGGTGCCAACTGAACCCACACTTTCCTCAGCAGCCAGGAGCAGAGGGCACACTACCCTGTTTCCCCGAAAATAAGACAGAGTCTTATATTAATTTTTTCTCCCAAAGTTGCGCTAGGTCTTATTTTCAGGGGATGTCTTATCTTTCCATGCGCTAGGTCTTATTTTCGGAGGATGTCTTATTTTCGGGGAAACACGGTAGGTGGTGCCCTCATTTTTCTTCATATAACACTGAGGGAAGGAAGTGCTGCATTAGAGTAGGGCTCACTTCCTGGCATTAATGACTTGATGGCTGCATCCCTCCCAAATCATCTTAGAAAAGTATAATAGGTTATGTATTGTTTCAATAGAAAACCCATCCCAGATCAACTTAAAATAAAAAGGATGTAGGAGCTGCTTTTCAAAGATGGCTGGCTGGAAGGTGCTGGGCAGCAGCCACATGCCCACCTGCTCTTCCTGAGAGCGGCATGGCTGCTTGCTGTCTACACTGCCTGCGTGACCATCTTCATCTTCGGAGATTCATCCCTTAGGAGTTAAGACGGACACTGACCTCCTTGGCTGTGAATGTGGTGGTGTAGTTGGTTTTTATGATCGCAGTGCTCTGAGATCTCTGACTTGGCTCATGCTGTTTCTGTGTGGGTATAACATCAGTTCCACGCTTCCTTTCCTTCCGGGGTGGCAGGTGGTGGAATTAGATTTGAAGACGGTAGTGCCTTGCTGCAGTGGACCCAAGCGGCCTCAGGACAAAGTCGCCGTGTCTGACATGAAGAAGGACTTTGAGAGCTGCCTTGGAGCCAAGGTCAGTGCCGGGAGCAGGTGGAGGCCCTCCCAACCCGGCCCACCCCACACTCACTCACCTAGTGCCAGGCTTCAGTCCACCCCATTCCGAGGTGACTCCTCCAGGAGGCTGGCCAGGGGGGGCGGGTTTTCTCCATCCTGATGTCCTCAATGCTCCCCACCAGCCAGGAGCCAAGCAGCCTCCTGAGCACATGGCTGGGTGTAAGCATGATCCAGCCCACCTTCTAGAGCATATCTGCTTCCACATGCCACTCCCACATCCTTCCCTCTACTCGCCACGCTTGTGGCCCTTGTGCTGCTGTTCATTCCGTCCCCTGCTCGCAAGGCGGCCTCCAGCTCAGAGCAGACAGGCGTCTCTCCTTCTTCGGGGCCTTCATGGCACTTGCTTGGCTGAATCTGACCCAAATGGCCCCTTTTTCTAAATTTCCATTTGGAGAGAACCCGTGACCTCATTGAACTACAATAATGCCATTGAATTCTACTGAGACTAACTTTAAACTAAATTTGTAGTTTTAACATGTCCGGTCTTTAGGTGGAAAGGAAGCAATTGCTAATTTCAAAGCAAGAGTAAGATTTAGAATGATGGCTGCTGATTGTAAAGATTTTAAAAGTCTCAAGAAAACTTGAATTTTACTGTAGCATTTTGGATTTTATTGGCCATGATATTTATGTTTTGTTAAGGATTGCCCTTTAATGTTATAGTTTCCAAAATATTTCTCATCTTTTAAAGTGAGAAGTTTTCTTTTCGTATATCTGTTTTCTTCTTCCTGCAGCAAGGGTTTAAGGGGTTCCAGGTTGCTCCGGACCATCATGACGACCGTAAGACGTTCATCTACAACAACAGCGAGTTCACCCTCGCTCACGGCTCCGTGGTCATCGCCGCCATCACCAGCTGCACCAATACCAGCAACCCGTCCGTGATGCTCGGGGCCGGTGAGTGCCCTGGAAACCCTCCCCGTGGCAAGTGGGGGACGTGAGGGTGGAAATCCCCCAAGACATGACCCAGGCGCTCAGCATGTGGGTCCCTGAACCTTGTCTTTCCCAGATGTAGGAATTTATGGGCCCACATATGTTTTCACAATAAATAGCGTCCAAAGCAAAGTACTTAAAGTGGAACAAATAATGCTTAACCGTGGTTAGAATAAACCGGAAAATAAGTAGAAGAAAGCAAAGGAAGATGAATTTCTGGCAAAGCCCAAAACCTTATGTCAGACTTTAGAAGAAAAAAACGAATTTCCCACGCAAGGTGGTTCCCTGTCCCACACTGCTGGGCCCTTTTGGTCAGTGGGATTCAGGCTTAGGTTTGTAGTCACAAGCACCTGAGTTAGGGCACAGGCCTTGTCTGGTTAAGGAGCTAACATTTGCGTACAGACTTTTGCTACTATAAGGTCTCCTTACGTTTCCACGTTTCTGAGCCTCCCCCATGGTTCCTCTTGAGCAGCACATCCGTAGATGATGGAGTTACAACAGCCCTTTCCCTACGAGCTGGACGGTGCACAGGAAAACCAAGGAGCCAGCTGCTGCCCGCTAAGCTGGTTTTCTCTGGCACAGACCAGGTTCCTCAAGAGCAGTCACCAGCGAGTCTATAGCTTTCTGTGTCTCAACAACCCCTCTCTTCATTTCTTACCTTTTTTAATATTTTTTTTTATTGATTTCAGATAGGAAGGAAAAGGGGGAGAGATCATCAGTGATGAGAGATAATCATTGATTGGCTGCCTCCTAGGGATCGAGCCCGAAACCCGACATGTGTCCCTGACCAGAATCGAATCCAGGACCCTTCAATCCACAGGCCGATGCTTTGTCCCCTGAGCCAAACTGGCTAGGGCTCTCCTCGTTTCTTTCTGCCTCTGTGACACAGCCTCAGGCAGAGCACCAGGGCCTCAGGGCCTGGATGGGCTGTGTTTGTGGAAGTCTTGTGGCTCACGAGCCCCTGATCTTCCACTTTAAGACATTTTTACATCTAAACCGACTGTATTCCTCACCAGCCAATGCACCATTCAGATGCTTTAAAAAGGGGCCCTTCAGATTAGAATTTTCATCCAAATAAAACATAGTTAGAAAGATGGCTCTGGGCCAGTGAGCTTTGCGTTCCCAACAAGCAGCAGAAAGAGCAGAAAGTGCCCACGTAAGCGGAGCTTGGTCTGGCAGGGGCCGGGAGTGCAGACTAAAGAGCCAGTGTCTTTCCTGACTGTCCCGGCACCTGGAGGAGGCGGCCACCCACAGTGTGCCTGTGTTTGCCATCCGCAGGCTTGTTAGCCAAGAAAGCCGTGGACGCCGGCCTGACTGTGAAGCCCTACATCAAAACGAGCCTGTCTCCTGGGAGCGGGGTGGTCACCTACTACCTGCGGGAGAGCGGAGTCATGCCCTACCTGTCTCAGCTGGGGTGAGGGACGTTCTTTTACCCGTCGCCTTTGTCGTGTCGTGTCGCCTACCGCGTGTACCTTGCTGTGTCACCTGTAACAGATGTAAGCTCATCTGATGGTATCTTGTCAGATGGTGAGTGACCTTTAACTAAGGTGACCAGACATCCCGTTTTTGACGGGACAGTCCCGATTTTTGACAATTTGCCCCACCTCCCGGGACTTTTTTAAAACGCTGAGGGAGGTGGGACAAATTGTTAAAAATCGGGACTGTCCCACTAACCAGCAGGACGTCTGGTCACCTTACCTTGTGGAGTAGGGCCTCAATTTAGCTAGTTGTTCATGATACGAGGGTGTCCATGAAGGGCGCGCAGGGCACGGATCCAGCTGTGCATTGGGTGCCACTCCTTCCCTGTGCCGTGGCCAGCGCTGGCTCGGCACCGAAAGCTGCCCTTTGGTGTGAAAGCATTCTGACCCTGGCTGAGGTGTTCTCATTCCTCAGGTACTTCAGTTATTTGTTTCCAGACAGTTTCCCCACTATTCCTAACTCGGATGTCAGAGGTTTCACTCATGTGCATTGTCACAGTCAGAAACCCTTAGGAATATATGATAAAAATACTGAATAGAGACAATAAGTGGCATATTTTAACTTTCTCTTAGGCTTATTTTTTATAATTTGCTCAAAAGGGAGTCTGATGGAATGGTCTAGAATGGATGAATAATGTATCACGATGCTCCGGAAAGAACGCTTTAAGGGAACTGCGCTGTCCCAGGCTCATTTCATGGGCTGCTCACCTCTAAGGCAGCGCTCTCCGGGAGCTGTTCCAGCAGGGGGCGCTCTGAGCATTCCGTCTTGTGCTTCTAGGTTTGATGTCGTGGGCTATGGGTGCATGACCTGCATTGGCAACAGCGGGCCCTTGCCTGAGCCTGTGGTGGAAGCCATCACGCAGGTAATTCCAGGGGCTGTGGGTCTTCAGCGCTGTGGCCTCTTCTCATATGGTGTGTGACCAGAACACTGGTCAAATCAAACAAGGTTTAGGGAAGCAGGGGATGTGATCATATGTATGGCCGTTGAGGTCAAGCTAAACTTCCTCATTAGGTAACCTGGGCAGGTTAATGAGCCTCTCTTCACCTGAGTGATCAGTACTGTCCACTGGAGGTGACAAATAGCACCTGTTCCAGGGCCTGTGTCACTGAGATGAGAATGGACCTCAAAGACAGCGCGGCGCCTGGACACAAGTGGGCATGAGTGCAAGTCCTGACTCCAGGGGGCTCCAGATTGTTTCATCTGAAAACTGGTTCCACGTCAGAGAAGCCTTCCCCCACATGAGTCTACACTGACTTGCACTGGCTTAGGTTTTGCCCCATAAATTCTGTAACGTTGACAAATACTATTAGGTTTGCTTTGCATGGAACTGAACCCATGCAAGTCAGCGTGGCTGCCTGGAGCTTTCAACTTTTAGTCCTCCCCACCTGTTCTTAGGCCCCGGGCAGCAAAATAACTGGGATGTTGCCTCTGACCTACCTGGCATCTTCTCATGAGCAGAAACCGGTGACCACGTCTCTCTATGTCTTTTGACACATGTGGTATGCCCCTGGGATACCCTTTGTGCTCTCCTATCGGGGAGAGGACCCGCGCAAGGGAAGCTCAGAGAGCTAGTATGTCCTGGTGGTGGGAAAACTCAGCAAATGGCCTAAAATGAGCCGCCAGAGCGATCTCGTTTCCTGTGACCTGATTCCTCTCTCGCCTCTCCCAGGGAGACCTTGTCGCTGTCGGAGTGCTGTCGGGGAACAGGAATTTTGAAGGTCGAGTCCATCCCAATACCCGGGCCAACTACTTAGCCTCTCCGCCCTTGGTGATAGCGTATGCAATTGCTGGGACCATCAAGATCGACTTTGAGAAAGAGCCACTGGGTAAGACTTTGTTTACGGGGTTATAAATTTGAAATTTATAACCCCACCCCACGCCCCCCACCCCGCAATGAATTTGAAAATGTAATTGAAAGGGAACTAGTGCTTTCCTTAATAAATAAGCCTAGAACTTCAGAGGTGAGGTGAAAAGGGAGGAGAGTCTTTTCTCTATTCCTCAATACACAGCCAGACATAACTGGAAGAATTAATGATTTCCCTAAGAGCGCGGGATGACATAAAAGAAGTACAGAGAGTCATAGAGAGCTTGCTCTTCTGCCAGCTTCTCCAGTTCCCTTTTCTGTCTCCTGCTGTAACCTAACGGCAGGCATTGCTTAAATATGCCTTCTGCGGTAACACCTTCAGGTAGTGCAACCTCCCCAAATTCAGACAAAAGGATGCTTTGTCTTCTTACCGCTGGTTTTCTTGCTTCCTGTCCCCTTTTCAATTCACTCTAAGCAAATTAGATTATATGACAACAATGCCCTTTCAATTCGCCTCTAGGAAATTATAACTTAGATGTACAGGAGGGACTCATTATATGTGTATTCCATATTTGCAGATTTGCCTGTTCACTAAAATGTACTTTACCCCCCAAAGTCAGTGCTCATTGTGCTTCTGAGGTCATTCAGAGGCATGCACAGAGCAGGGAAACCGAGTCATGCCAGGCACAGCTTCTCAGCCCCCTGCCATCTTACCTCAGCGGCCGCCCTGTAAATGAGTGACCTGCCCATGGGCTCCTCCTGCCAGGTGTTTGCACTGTTGTGCTGCTTGCAGGCGATGTCACTGTTTCAGACGGCCCCCAGGAGGGTGCGGAGCGTGTGTGGTGACCCTAAGCCCAGGGGGCCTGTGAGGCGTCTGTGCTAAGTAGGCTTCCTCAGGCACGGTCATCGAGCCCTTGGCAGGGAGTTCAGTGTTAATGCACCAACGACATGTGTTAACTAAGGCGTCTGTAAACAAAACACATAAAGCCAGGCTATATACGGATTAGCTGACCGAAATGTTGTGGCTAGAGGCTCAGACACTGGCCCTGTGTTTCCTCAGGCCGTGATTCACCCTGTAGTGTCGGTGTGGACTGGATAGATATAACTACCGCCAAGAACAAGACTCGACTGTATGGGATAAAAAAAAAGGGTGTGAATGAAGTTTTTCATTAATAAACATTTCTCCTCCCCCAGGGGTGAACGCAAAGGGACAGCAGGTGTTTCTGAAGGATATCTGGCCAACGAGAGAGGAGATCCAGGCGGTGGAGCGTCAGTACGTCATCCCTGGGATGTTCAAGGAGGTCTATCAGAAAATAGAGGTGAGGGCCCGCCCGCCCTGCCCAGAGAATCAGAGGGCCGCTGCTCCTTGTGTCAGCTCTGCAGACCTGGAGGCTAATGGGGCGGAACCAGTTCATGACTCCTTCTTCCGAGAATAGGGAAGTGGCTTTCAGTCATTTTTCTGTGACTCACAGTTTTACAAACCCCACGCCCCCTAGATGTGCCATATGTATACAGGTGGGCTGGGAGAAAGGCCTCAGGTTGTAACCTAACGACAGGCATTTTGTGGTTCCCAGCCAGCTCTCCATCACTCTCCCTTTCTCAGGGGCTCTGGCGTCCCTGTGGGTGTCACTGAGGTGGAGTTGGTTGGGGGACCACACCTCTCACAATTATTTGGATGCTTAAGAATAAGTAAATAAGCAAACAAGCCAAAAATACATAAAAGCCACTCAGTAGAAAGCACCAAACTGCTTCAATAAATAAACCTTTTTGAGCATTTTGCAAGTAGGGATAAAATGTATGGGGCTTGGTACTATTTGTTGAGACCCTTGGATGTTATTTCTTTCCCTGATTTCTGTGTTAGGCTGACTCACAGCCTGCTGACAAGGGCTTGGGTTTGAAACAAGACGGCGGACTCTCTATGGTCCTCCCCCCAGCAGCCCTTGGGAAACGAATGGTCTGAGGGAGTTTGGAGGGCACTGCATTAAATGTATGCATTCAGAGGCTAAGTTAACAGACCTGTGGAGAGACTTCAAGCTCATTTGTATGCAAAGCAGTTGTGATTGGCTATCCAATGACCATGTGACCTGGAAGTCTACTCCCCCAAATTTTCAGAGATTAAATGATTTCCCTTCGCTACAAATCTGGGTTATTTTTTCTTAAATTACAGTTGTAAGTACATGGATTCGTTATGTCTTGCTGTACAACAAATTACCTGGAAACTTAGTGGGTTAAAACAGCAAGCACTTATTATCTCACAGTCTGTGGGCCCAAGAGTGGCTTTCCTGGGTGGCAGGGCTCCAGTCCGATGTGAGCTGGGGACTGCACCTGTAAGGGCACTCACGCAGTGCAGTGGGACCAGCGCCTCAGGGCTGCTGGGCCAGGGGCCTCAGTTCCTCATGACCATCAGCCACAGGCCTTGCTGGTGGTCTCCACCACCCAGCTCGCGGCATTGCAGCTCACACCATCAGGGCGAGTGAGAAAGCAAGAGAGGCGGAGGGACATAGAAGGCAGAGTCTCTGTATAACCTGACCTTGGAAATGAGCCACACTCAGCAGGAGGGGCTCCCGTGAGGGTGTGAATCCAGGGGTGGGGGCAGCTGGGGTTCTTGGGGGCTGCCTGTCGTAGTGCATGTGAATTGTTAAGTTAGTTAGCATGGCACTGTCTTAGTATAAAGGAATTCTTTTGTGTGACTAGAATAAGAATGGTTTATATTGTACTCATAGCTCAGATATGTGTTATGGGTTTATGTGTTAAATTTTCCTTGTACTAGAATGTAACTGGATTGGCCTTTTTTTCTTTCTTTTTTCTTTTTTTTGTAAAGACTGTGAATGAAAGCTGGAATGCCTTGGCAGCCCCATCAGATACGCTGTATTACTGGAATCCCAAATCTACATACATTAAGTCACCACCGTTCTTTGAAAACTTGGTATGACTTTTTATTTTTAACAACCTGAATTCTTCAAAAGGTTTCTTTCCTTATAACATCTACTTCATTACCCCATACCTTGTTTTCACCAACTATTTCATTCAAACCTCCACAAGCCCAAGCACATGCCACTGGGGAAGGTTAGGGGAATCTGGGAGTGGCTGGAGTGAGACCTCAGTTTCTCTGTCCGGGCTGGTGTGTGGTGTGTAGCGACCCCTGGGGATCCAGTGCTACCTGGGCATGGTCTCGGTGAAGTCCGAGGGCTGTTCCCGGGAGCATGCAGGCCTGCCATCTCTCGCCCTGAGACTCACTCAGACAGGGCACGCTTCCCCGACACTGCTGGTCAAGGAGTCCTTGCTGGCCAGGGTGGGTCCCTCTGGGGAGGGGATGGGATAGAAGTCAGAGTTCTGTGCACATGGAGAAAGAGAATGCCATTTGCAGCTGCTTCCCTATTGCTTTGGAAGGGACAGGGCCAGTACTTTTCTAAGCGCCCCTGATAAAACTGAAAAGAAAAAACACCCTATAATTTCCTGTGTACTGATTAGGGCTGTCACCTGGTTCAGTCCACAGAACACCACCGTGGAGCCTTCCCTTGTGACTTGTTGGCGGAAACCTGGGCCAACCCTACTTGTTGCATTCTCTCTTTATATAAAGAGAGAATGCAACAAGTAGGGTATATTATATATATATTTCTATTTATTTTTAGGGAGAGAGGAAGGAAAGAGAGATAAAAGTATCAATGAGAGAGAATCGTTGATCGGCTGCCTCCTGCACACCCCCCACCAGGAATCAAGCATAAAACCCCGCACACATGCCCTGACCCGGAATTGAACCTGCTTTCCCTCCGTGCATGGGGCTGCCCTGGCTGTGCTGACTCGTTGTGTTCCTTGCTAGACTTTGGAGCTGCAGCCCGCTAAGTCTATTGTGGACGCCTACGTGCTGCTCAATCTGGGAGACTCAGTCACAACTGACCACATCTCTCCGGCTGGAAACATCGCCAGAAACAGCCCTGCTGCTCGCTACTTGACTAACAGAGGGTAAGTGAGTGAGGGGCGAGCTGAGGACCACTGAGGGCAGCGGGGTGGCCAGGCCCGCAGTGCTCTTCCCCTGGTCCCGTTGGAAGCGGACTGTGGCTCTTCACTGAACCTGGGCGCTAGGAAACCAGTCCATCTTTCTGTTGGCTGCTTTGAAGCTTCTATGGGTGAATCCATCATCATGTGAGCCCTGTCAAGGGAAGCAGGGACATTCTTTGAGCAAGTGTTGTATGCATTCGGCTCAACTACCCTATTTCCCCGAAAATAAGACAATGTCTTATATTAATTTTTGCTCCCAAAGATGCGCTAGGTCTTATTTTCAGGGGATGTCTTATTTTTCCATGCGCTAGGTCTTATTTTAGGAGGATGTCTTATTTTCGGGGAAACAGGGTATCACTTCGTCCCCCCCGGCTTGCCAAGTAGATAGAGCACAGGGTCTGCTGTTAACCGGTGGCAGAGTCTGGCTGCATAGTCTGGCTGCATTGATCCGCTCAGCGGGAACGTAACGTGAACTGCATTGCCCTACCCGGCGGAGATGCACTCTTTACAGGGAACTGTTTCTATGCCTGACAGTTCACACACAAACTCAGCAGTCCGGTCTTGTACCAATTTTGACAGGTGCTATACCAGCGTTTTCTGCTGTTAGCTGGCAGACCTGGATTCCTCAAAGCCATCCGACTCTCACTTTGAATGAGAATCATCTGGGGAGACTCCTGGTTCCCATCCCACCTCCCCATCAGCTTCCTCTGGGAGGGGCCCAGAGCCAATTCCAGGAGCACAACCCAAAACCTTATTTTGATTGGTGATTGTTGACCTCTTTTGAGACATGGACTCTTTAGGGAATTGAGTAAAAGCAAATATAATGCCTTCTCAGAAAAATGCACATATCATAACATTTTGGGTATAATTTTAGTTGCTCCTGAAACCCACTTATAGGTTCTCTCAATGCTCCTTTACACCTATCCTTTCAATCGCATTAAGACTCACACTCATTTCCTAGCGTTTTAAGGAACAGCCTGTGGAGGGGTCGCTGCGTTCGTGGTAAAATGTTGCCTCTGATGTTCTCAGGTCCCCCAACCAGGCTTCTTTCTGACCTCAGGGCCAGGGGGAATAGCTGCTCTGCCTCCTTGGCACTGCTCTGACTTTTATCTTATGAAATTGTAAATCCTGTTGGCAGTGGTGTGTCTTCCCTTTCAGTTCAGTTCCTGATAACTGGGGGGTGAATCTGAACCCCCTTCTGGTTAGCTAATGGGACATAGTTTATGTTTCTCCCATTTGGGGCTCCACCTGACCCCTGACCAACTTACTCTCATTATTCGTCTTACTTTTTATTACCCGTTTATTTTTAAGCCTCATTCAAGGCTATGTTTATTGATTTTAGAGAGAAAGGAAAAAAGGGAGAGAGAGAAAAAAAACATTGATGTGAGAGAGAAGCATCAACAGTTCACCTGCCGGATGTGCCTGGAGTGGGGATTGAACCCACAGCCCTTTGGTGTACAGGACAACACCCCAACCAACCGAGCCACCTGGCCAGGGCTTTCTTACTCATTTTTGATATTTTAATTTTTGTGAAACTTTATAGGCTTCCTTACTGAATAAATGAAATAAATATTCTTATTAGAGTTCCTCCTATTTTTCTACCCAGATTTGTAAGGCAGAGGTTGGCCTGGGATAATATTTAGTTCCACCTTCCTTTCTCCCCAGCCCCCCTTAGCTCCCAGAGTGGAGGTTGGGATTGCACCCCCAGCTGCCTCAGTTGAGACTGTGGGAACAGTGTGCTGCCTGGGAGGGCGTTCTTGGTAGAGAGCAGGAATACCGAGGTTCCTGTTTCCCCTTCCTTGGTGTAAGCCAGGGCCCTCTTCCCCCATCACTGACGGCTCCCCTCCACTTGCCTTGGCAGCCTGACTCCGCGGGAATTCAACTCGTACGGTTCCCGCCGGGGCAACGATGCCATCATGGCCCGGGGCACATTTGCCAACATTCGCTTACTAAACAAGTTTTTGAACAAGCAGGCACCGCAGACGATACACCTGCCTTCTGGAGAAGTGGTGAGTATGGTGCCCTCGTCTGGCCCTGGCTGGTTGGGTGTCTCCCCGGTCGCTTGCCTTCGCTCTTAGCTCCTTCCCTGCCCTCCTGCCTCTGGTTTCCTGCCACCCCATCACTGTGGAGCTCATCAGGGATGGGGGCGCCCTTTAACCAGGGAACCTCCTCGTCCTGCTCAGGGGCTCTGCCTTTGGCCTAACTAAATCCGCTTTCCTGGAGCTGAGCTTTCAGAGGCTCTGATTGAAATGCTTCGAGGTCAGAGTGTTGGAGGGAATTCAGGCGAAGGTAGGGGTGTTTATCCAGAAGTGCCGTTTTAGGGCTGCATCGGCATTTCATTGAGTTCGCCATCCCAGGAGGAAAGAAGGCATGTGGAGGCCTGCTCGGGTCCCACAGGGAACCCGTATGTGACATGTGATGGTGGAATTGTCTGCTGGGAGGCATGAGAGAGGCCGGGAAAGCCTGCCCTTTGAGTCAGACAAGCTTGGGTTTAAGTCCCAGCTCCACCTCAGGCCAGCTGTGGCTCACAGCAGTGCATTTCCCTCTGAGCCTGAGCGTTCCTGCCTGTGAAGCAGAAACATTGCGCTGTCTCCCTTGGCAGGCGCCGAGGCTGAGACGCAAACGGAGGGACACGTGAAACAGCCAGTCTGATGTCTACTCCGCAGTGTCACCTCCCTTCCCCAGGAATGTGGCGAAGCTGCTGGAAACGGGCTAGGCCACTTGAGAAATAACCTTCCCAACCTATTCTAAAGCAATAACAGCTAATGTTTACGTAGAACTTACCATGTCTCAGGTACTGTTCTAAGCTGTTTGCATGCATTGTCTAATCTAATACTCGTAACAACACTTAGAAGCGGGTACCATAGTTACCCACATTTTAAGTTGGGAACCCACGGCATCGAGAGCTCATGAATCCCTCAGGCTGCAGGCAGAGACACGGAGTTTAAGCCCAGGGAGTCCGGCTTCGAAGCCAGTGCTGTTCACCGTGCCTCCCGCCTCGCCTGCCGCCGATCGTGTTTTTGTAAAGTCTCTTCACAGACCGTCACTGCTCACCAGGACCTGCACAGAGCCCGTGCCAGGGATGTTCGGTGGATCAGGGGTAATGAGCAAACTGTTAGATGAAGAATGATACAGTTAAATGGCGGGACGCGCTAGAGACCAAGGGGAGGTCCTGCAGAGGCAAGCACTGGGGCCTCCGGGCACTGATTGTCGCAGCGAACGTCACGTATCTGCGAGCCCATCCTGACAGAACTTCTGGCCAGATGTTCGGTGCTTCTTAAATAAGAAGTCAGAGCAGAGAAGGACGGACATTTCAGAACTCGAAAGACAGACCTAGGCTAAGGACAGGGAGGAAGGTAGAGAACGCAGATAATGCAAAGAATAGAAGAAAACAGAAAAAAACATTGTTTCTTCAGAGTAATGAGATGGTTTTCTGTTGCTGTAAAACAGAGGTGGGGAACCGTTTTTTTGCCCAGGGCCATTTGGATATTTATAACATCACTCGCAGGCCATATGAAATTATCAACTTAAAAAGAAGCCTGCTATATTTGTCAAACATCTAATTAACTCTCTCTAATGCCTTGGCAGGGCCAGACCAAATGATTCTGTGGCCTTATATATCGCCCAGGGGCCAGACGTTCCCCACCCCTGTGTAAAGTAATTAGAGGGCAAGAAAGAGCTCTTTGAATTAAAAAAAAAAAAAAAAAAAATTTCCTTAAAAATTTCACAGGAAGAGTTGGTTAGTTGAAAAAAAAAATCTCTCAAAATATAGAGCAGTAATTAGAGAGAAACTAAGAAAAGTAAAGACTGAACTGAGGAATCCTAACATCTGACTGAAGAGAGACACTGAAGAGAGAAGAGTGGAGATGGTCGCACACTCACATGAGGGAAAATGGAAGACTCCAGATTGCAAGGCCCCTGAGTGCCCAGCAGAGCGCCTGAAGATGACCTGTGCCAGTCACAGCTCTGGGGAGTTAAGATCAGCGGGGTTCTGGCCAGCGTGGCTCAGTTCATTAGAGCGTCATCCCTTCACGGAAGGGTCACGGGTTCTATCCCTGGTCAGGACATATGCCTAGGTTTCGGATTCCATCCCTGGCCTCAGTCAAGGAGGCAACTGATCCATATTTCTCTCTCACATCAATTTCTTTCTCCCTTCCTCTCTCTAAAAAATCAATGAACATATCTTTGGCTGAGGATTAAAAAAAGAAGATCTGGAAACTCACAGAGAAGCTAAGACAGGTTATATACAATGTGCTGGAGATCAGAGGCGCAGAGACAACACTGGGAACTTAGACTGATTTCCCCCTTACAGTTCTGTCCTTCATACTCCAGTCAAATGAAATTAAAGTAATATAAATATATTCAGATACTCAAAAACGTAAAAGATATCCCTCAATTCTTGGGAAGCTGCTAGCTGACAGTGTTCCACCAAAAGAGAGGAAGGTGTTGGGTCCAGGGGAAGGCAGGGCTGGGAACCCCCAGGATGCGGGTGGAGGGCCCCTGGGTCCCGGGAGGCACCTGGAGAGCGCCATCAGCCTACACAGAGCAGTGCCGGCTCCAGGAGCGGAGCCTCATGGAAAAGACTTTCAGGGATGGATTGTCAGATTCTACTGAATGTCTTTCGAGGAGATTTGTGCTTTAGGCACATATCGCTTGGAGATTAATTAATGGGTAGGAACATAGAAACAGGTGAGCACACACCCAAAATGAAATTTATTAATTTCAGTGGAAATTGTTTTTAAATTGCCAAGAAAGATAAGTCATACATAGTACATGACTCAGCAGTAAATAGCATTTACATGAGTATAATGCAAATACCCAGTACTGACATACCAGCCATCTGACGTCACTCTATCGGGAGGTCGGGGGCAGGAGAGGTGCAGAGGGATTCTTGGGAATGGTGCTTAAGAGAACCTAATCCTCATCAAACTAGGGGATGTGATGAAACTGGAGAAATGGAGAATAGACTGTTCACACCTAACGCCTAGGGGTTACAGAGGCACAGAAGCACGAGAAACTTCCTAGGAGAGGGAGAGCAGAGCTCCCACGCTAGCCTGGTTGGCAGGCAGCATGGCTCCCAAAACAGCAGCCAGGAGACGGAATCCAGAGCTGCTTGGTCCCCCAAACCTGAGGTTTCATGACCTGCTCTGCTGTGGGTGCTCAGCTTGCAGTAGTTCTGAAAGCACATTCAAACTCAACTCCCACATTCTTAACACCCAACGCTGGTGACAGATCTCTCTGGCAGTATCAGGAAGGGTGTTTCCTTTTGGTCTTTGAAGCAGTCTAGACCATTTGGTTGGACAGAGAGGCTTTTACTGATTTTGTAAGTTTCTCTATTCATGAGCTCGGTCCAGCTGCACACATACACACTTCCACCCAGATTTAGCCAAGACCCTGGAGAATTAACCATAGGCTCCTGTGGTCCATCAGAACAGTAGTTTATCAATGCTGGCTTGAAGGTTTGATTAAATACCTTCCAAAGGGAGCACTCTCTAGAGAGATTTTATTTTCCGACTTAGTAGCTGGGAAACACAGTTGTTGCATTGCTCCACCACTAGCAATGGCATGAGGTGTGTCTGTGAAGTCTCAGCTCAGTATTCAGAGCCCCTGTGAGAACAAATGAATCTATTTGGTATTTCTCATATGTACTAAAATATTCATCTTCTCCTGTTCTTTAATGCTGGGCATTAACCCATCAATATTTCTACTCTCTCTACCTTGACCTCTATGCAGAAGGGTGACTACTAAAAGTTTGCATTTTAAATTATTTCAGAACTTTACCTTCTTGTGCTTTGCTACCCTTCACAATTGACCATCACTGAGTCTCTGATACTGAGTTGAAACCCAGGTTTAGGTGGGATTCTGTGTTATTGTTTTTTTAATTTTTAAATAGTTCAGTCAATGGAAGAGGAAAAAACAATCTAATCTATTTTCCTTTTTCCCTTGATGCCTTAGGATTTGATTGTTTTTCTAAAACCCTCACAACCAACCATTTCGGTTAAGAGAATATCTACGCATATAAAAGGCTAAGCAACCAGACGACCTGTCTGTAGGGATGATGCTCACTGACCACCAGGAGGCAGACATTCACACAGGAGCTGTGGAGAGACAGCAACTTTGCAGAATGCCCTCTCCCACTCTCAGACCCCTCAGGGGATGTCAGACTACTGGTTTTGGCCTAATCCCCGCAGGCTAGGCTGAGGGACCCCACCCTGCTCACTCTGCAAACGCCCTCTGAGCCCCAGCACCGCCCCATGTGTGGCTGGCCAGGGAGGGACTGCAGGAGTTGGCTCCAGGACACATCCAGCCTCTCTAGCTCAGTCCTGCCCTGCTAGTCACCTTCTAATTAATTTCCTTCCAATGTGCACGAATCTGTGCACCGGGCCTCTAGTAAAATATAATTTGGTCGGTGTAGATAGATGGAGCTCATTGGGAATCTATAGATCAGGCATCTGTAGACCAACCTGTGGATTGGCTGAGTTTTCCGTTGGCTTTGCACTGACCTAGCTCACTGCAGACCTCAGACCCTGCACACCCTCCCAGGTCTCCCAGGCCTGTGTCTGCACTCTGTGCCTTTACCACATCTGTAATACCTTATGTTTCTCTTCCTCAGCTTGATGTGTTTGATGCCGCTGAGCGATACCAGCAGGCGGGCCTTCCTCTGATTATTCTGGCCGGCAAAGAATACGGCTCCGGCAGCTCCCGGGACTGGGCAGCCAAGGGCCCTTTCCTCCTGGTGAGTATGACATAGGGACATCCCGAGGGCAGCTGCCCCGTGGACCGGAAGGGACGCTGGGAGGGAGCAGAAATCCATCCTGGTGCTTTTCTCTCCACGATGTGGAAGACAGCTCAGAAAAGCAGTGGCGTTTGTTCCTTCCCTGCCTCTTGGTGCACTGGCTTCCCTTCTCTCAGTAAAGAGTGATCTGGAGATGAAATGTTCCCTCAGACCAGACATGTCCCGGAACCATGTTCTCTGGGGGTCGCAGTAGGACAGCTGGGCGAAAGGTCTGTGCAGTCTCTGAAATCATATCCAAAAGGTTGTATGACTTTTTCTAAGGGGGAAATTCCATGGTTTTCATAATGTTCTCAAGGACCCGACATTTGTTGAAGGCCATTGTCCCAGGTGAACTTGAGGAACAAGCCAGGGCTGCGGCTGCTGACAGGGCTGCCAGGGTCCTGGAAGGGGAACAGCCAGGAGCCTGAGCTTTGGTAAACTCAGGGAATGTGCTTTCTGCGGTGCTCTTTCCTGCCTGTGACAGTCTCTTTAGACTCAGCAGGAAGGACGCCCTCTCTCTATGCGAACAGGACACTCTGTAGACCCTTCAGCCTTTCAGGGCTTGACCTGGAGGTTTCCCCAGAGGTGGGGCCACACCAGGCAGCAGAGAGCTCTCACCTCTTCAGCATCCTGCTGCCGGCTTCAATACTCAGGGAAGGCAAAACGACTTAGCTGATGTCAATGTAGATAACGTGTGGCTCCAGCCAATCCATGCACTTGGGAAACTCTAAATAGGTGGTATCCACAAGTACTGTACACATGTGGCTGTCCGGCAGGCAGCCCCAGACAGCCAGGCTTCTGAAAATCTCTGACTAACTAACACCTATTTTTTTTTTAATTAATCATTTTGCTCTGTCAGGGAAAAAGGTTATCTGATTATTTGGTAGTATGTCAGGGGTCTGCTCTTTTAGGATCTTCTGAGAGGAAGCAGAGAAAAGAAGGAAGAGGTTTAAGGAAGGAAACCGGTCACTAACAGGAGTGCCAGTCAGTTGGGTGGGAGGGAAGGAGAACCAGCACCCAGGGGGCGCTCCAGAGTCTAGACTTGGCTGTAGAGCTGCTCTGAGTCCTGGCTGCCCAGACACCATGTACTTCAACCTGTAGCTGCCCAGCCAGGGCCAGTCAGCAGTCTCCCGGGTGAATTCATACAGAGAGGGTCACACAGTTGTTAACTGTGGCATTGACAGGCCTGCACAGCCTTTTATACAGAACTAGGGACATGAATAGTATGCATTTACAAAGATTTATACTCTCCCCCTCCCCAATGACTATGTAATACATGTATCCAAAATATCTGTTATCCTGAAGAATCTGCCCTTCCTCCATAAATTTGTTTTTAAATTTGGAAACAGTCTTGGCCAGGTAGCTCAGTTGGTTAGAGTGTGGGCCTGATACGCCAAAATTGCAGGTTCAATCCCCAGTCAGGGAACATACAAGAATCAACCAATGAATGCATAAATAAGTGGAACAACAAATTGATGTTTCTCTCTATATACATTTCTCTCTCTCCTTCTCTACCCTCCTCCCCCTTCTCTCTAAAAGTCAATAAATAAATTTTAAAAATTTGGAAGCACCTGTGGAATATTTAAAAACACCTGTGCCTGAATCTCATCCCAAGAGATTATGGTTTATCAGGTAAGGAAAAAGGCCTTGGTGTCAGATTTTAAAAGCCTCCCTCGATGATTCTAATATGCAGCAAATTTGAGAGCCACTGCTCCATAGCCATGGTTTCCATGACTGGCAGGGATCACTCTCTTCCTGCCCACACTCCCTGCGTGAGAATCTGCAGTAGATCGGGGGTAGTGGCCGAGATGCTACATTTTTAAAACATGTTTGTTTGTTTGTTTGTTTGTTTGTTTATTTGTATTGATTGATTAGAGACAGAGAGAGAAATGTCCACTGGTTGCTTTCTGCATGTGCACTGACCGAGGATCCAGCACAACCTTGGCAAATCGAATCGAGATGACTCTCTACCCAACTG
Source organism: Pipistrellus nathusii (assembly GCA_963693515.1). Classification (NCBI taxonomy): domain Eukaryota; kingdom Metazoa; phylum Chordata; class Mammalia; order Chiroptera; family Vespertilionidae; genus Pipistrellus; species Pipistrellus nathusii. The sequence goes on from OY882867.1 coordinate 64,862,443, forward strand.
AGCCACCCGGCCAGGACTCTAGGATTCTACATTCTTAACAATTTCCCTGAAGGACCCTTATGCAAGGATGTTCTTAACAGTGTACCCTAGATATCAAGAGACCTTTTAGGGGTACCATAATATTCTATTACAGTTAAGTAATATTTGGGAATAGGGTGTTTTAGTTAATCAAGTATCCTGGTTTATCGATCATTGTTGTATATTGCCAGTTATACTGGCAGATTGCCAGTAAAATGTACATCATAAATAGTTTAATGTCAAGATTATATTCCATAGAATTTGATCCTTGTAGCAGGAAGTATAAAAGCACACAGTAGGTAATTCTTTACTCTCTTGAGAGTATGTTCTATAAGTTGCTTCTCTGATTAAGTCTTCCGTGTCTGCCAGTGGGCCTACAGTCATAATAGACTTGATTCCAGGTTCAGTGGAAGCTTGCTGAGAGGTGTTGCATCACACAGTGGCTCAGTGTGTGTTCATACTGCATGGGTTCAGAATGCTAGACACTCCCCTGACCGCCCGGCGTGGTGGAGGGGAATGAGAGCAGCCATTTAAGGGCTCACACAGTGCCTGGTCTGTGTAGGCACTCATTTAGCACTGACTTCTGTGTTATCTATAGCGAGGGGGTAGCTTTCTGTGTAAACCATGACTTCGTACTTACAAAGAATGCAGCTGTGAGAAGAGTTTTGACTCAGGGAGCCTTTGGCTGAGTCTGTGTGTGTCTGAGGAAAACCCCGGCTGTGTCCAAACCCTCTCTTGGTTCTCAGGGAATCAAGGCCGTTCTGGCGGAGAGCTACGAGCGCATTCACCGCAGTAACCTGGTCGGAATGGGCGTGATCCCCCTGGAGTACCTGCCCGGGGAGACGGCAGACACCCTGGGACTCACGGGGCGGGAGCGATACACCATCAACATCCCAGAGAACCTCAAGCCACGAATGAAAGTCCAGGTCAAGGTGAGCCGGGGCCTCTCCAGGCCAGGGCCAGCTCCCGGGGACCCTGTGTTTGTAATCGATCTTGTTAGAAGGAAATCAGTGGGATTTGGAAGAAGAAAAAACAAAGAGTAGGACTAAATTAGCCGTAAGAGTCTTTACCAGGCCCTTCTCTACCTGCCTCAGAACATACCACGTATTTCTGTTCATTCATAGAGTGATCAGTTCCATTCATACCTCAAGCCTTTCCCATTCCTCCCAGTGTCACTTAGTCCAGAGATGAGTGGTGAAAGCTCAGGAGTAGGACAACTGATGCTGTCCCCATCCCTGAGTCTTTCCTGGGTGAGGAAAGGAGGACGTGCCCACGCCAAGTTCCCAGGGGGGCAGAGGCAGCTGTTGAGGTCTGTGAACAGAGGTCTCCTCGGCAGAGGCAGCTGCTGAGGTCTGTGAACAGAGTGAGGAGCTGGGCCCAGTGCCTAAGGGACACCAACAAAACCTGCTGACCTGACCTGAGGCACTTCCCTCTGCAGGGAGCCCTGAGAGAGGCTTGGAAACACCGAGCCTCAGTCACAGTGACTACTGCCCAAAGAGGCCCTTTCTAACTCCCCGATGCCTCTTCTGTCCATCACTCACACCCTCAATGCCTCTGCTGTCCATCACTCACACCCTCAGTGCCTCTCCTGCCCATCACTCACACCCTAATGCCTTTCCCGCCCATCACTCACACCCTCAGTGCCTCTCCCATCCATCACTCACACCCTCAGTGCCTCTCCCATCCATCACTCACACCCTCAGTGCCTCTCCCATCCATCACTCACACCCTCAGTGCCTCTCCTGTCCATCACTCACACCCTCGGTGCCTCTCCCATCCATCACTCACACCCTCAGTGCCTCTCCCGTCCATCACTCACACCCTCAGTGCCTCTCCCATCCATCACTCACACCCTCAGTGCCTCTCCCATCCATCACTCACATCCTCAGTGCCTCTCCTGTCCATCACTCACACCCTCGGTGCCTCTCCCATCCATCACTCACACCCTCAGTGCCTCTCCCGTCCATCACTCACACCCTCAGTGCCTCTCCCATCCATCACTCACACCCTCAGTGCCTCTCCCATCCATCACTCACACCCTCAGTGCCTCTCCCGTCCATCACTCACACCCTCGGTGCCTCTCCCGTCCATCACTCACACCCTCAGTGCCTCTCCCGTCCATCACTCACACCCTCGGTGCCTCTCCCGTCCATCACTCACACCCTCGGTGCCTTTCCCGTCCATCACTCACACCCTCGGTGCCTCTCACATCCATCACTCACACCCTCAGTGCCTCTCCCGTCCATCACTCACACCATCAGTGCCTCTCCCGTCCATCACTCACACCCTCAGTGCCTCTCACATCCATCACTCACACCCTCAATACCTCTCACATCCATCACTCACACCCTCAGTGCCTCTCCCGTCCATCACTCACACCCTCGGTGCCTCTCCCGTCCATCACTCACACCCTCGGTGCCTCTCCCGTCCATCACTCACACCCTCAGTGCCTCTCCCGTCCATCACTCACACCCTCAGTGCCTCTCCCGTCCATCACTCACACCCTCAGTGCCTCTCCCGTCCATCACTCACACCCTCGGTGCCTCTCCCGTCCATCACTCACACCCTCAGTGCCTCTCCCGTCCATCACTCACACCCTCAGTGCCTCTCCCATCCATCACTCACCCTCGGTGCCTCTCCCGTCCATCACTCACACCCTCAGTGCCTCTCCCGTCCATCACTCACACCCTCAGTGCCTCTCCCGTCCATCACTCACACCCTCAGTGCCTCTCCCGTCCATCACTCACACCCTCAGTGCCTCTCCCATCCATCACTCACCCTCAGTGCCTCTCCCGTCCATCACTCACACCCTCAGTGCCTCTCCCGTCCATCACTCACACCCTCAGTGCCTCTCCCATCCATCACTCACACCCTCAGTGCCTCTCCTGTCCATTACCCAGTGCCTCTCAGTGCCTCTCCTGTCCATCACTCACCCTGCAGTGCCTTCCCATGTGGATGAGTCGCTGGGGATGTTTAAAATGCAGCGTCTGAGTCAGGGTCTGGGCGGGCCTGAGGCCCCCACGTCCCCAGGCAGTGCCAGTGTGCGGTCCACTCAGGCCACTCCCCGGTGACCCGGGGCGGCACACGCTCCGCCTCCTGAGCTGCCCCCTGCTCCCCAGTGACGCTTCTCCGCTCCTTTATCTTCCCAGCTGGACACCGGGAAGACCTTCCAGGCCGTCATGAGGTTTGACACCGACGTGGAGCTCACTTACTTCCACAACGGGGGCATCCTCAACTACATGATCCGCAAGATGGCGCAGTAGCCCGGCTTCCCAGGAGCCCTGCCGGAGCTGCCCGGAGCGTGCGGAGCCCGCGGAGCCCGGAGCAGGGGCCAGGGCCCTGCCCGCGGTGCTGCCTGGCAGATGGAGCTCAGAGCACTGTGTTCCCTTCCTCCAGGCACGGGCAACAGTTCCTCCATTCTCTGTTTTTAATCTTTTTACCTTTTTCTAGAATTTGGAAGCTAGCGTGGTGGAATGTCAGTAGTGCCAGAAGGAACGGAGCTTGTCTTTAAAGTGACCGATCATAGAACGTTGATTTTTTACTCTCGGCCTGTTCCTGCTCAGCTGAACACAGATAGGTGTTCTCAGAAGGAACGCCCTGTCCTCTGCCTCTCGGTTCTCCTCGGCTCACCTGCCACTCTGTGTTAACTGAGTGTAGATGTGAACTTCTGCAACTTCAAATCTCAGTGGTGATTGCGAGTCCCCCCTCCCTTTTCCCTCCCAGGGAATGGTCCACACACCTGTGGACAGGTCAGAGGTTAACACTTTCTGATTATGTAACTTTCGATCGATCGATCTCCATTAAAGAAATGTGAAGTATTCTTTTACTATCTTTAAAATTTTTCCCTAGGAAATTTTTTTCATTTGTCCAGAGGATACCTTTGTTTGGAGGTGGTTTGGCAGAGAGCGACAGATATTTCTAATTTGAATAAAATTAAGTCTATTTTCAAGGAAAACCTTTTGACTTTGGGATTGAATTCTGCTGTGCGCGTGGCTAACGTTTTGGGCTATTGAGAACAGAGCGAATCTCAGACGTTAGCTTCCCAAAGCCTGGCTGACCTTCAGGTTCTCCTGTTTTTACAGCCACGGCAGTGATCTGCGGGGAACATGGAGGGGCTGGGGAGCCAGCATGGTCTCTGCCCTGTTGGGGAGCAGACAAGCAGGCAGCAGGCAGTGTAGTGAGCAGGTTATCACTTTGATTTGTGTGTCCTCTAGTTTATCTGGTCGTTTTCATTTCTGAATTTGTTTCAGGGCACACGTCTCTCATTCTGTGCCAGCAGCAATAATAAAATGTAGACTTAAGTGGCTCACACATCAGAAACTTATTTTCTTCTAGTTATGGAGGCTAGAAGCCGAAGGTCAAGGTTCCAGCCAATTCATTTTTCTGGTAAGTGCTCTTTCCTTCTGCTGTGTGCTCCCGTGGCCTTTCCTTAGAGCAGGCACAGAGAGAGGAAGAACTAGCACAGATCCTCACGAGCCCTCTAGGAAACGGAGAGTGAGATATATTTACACCGGAAGTACCGGTAGGTGGAAATGAGAAGTGCTATAAGGAAGAGAACTACAGAGGGTTACGGGCATTCAAAAGAGACCGCTGCCAGCGGGGGAATTCGGGGCAGGTGGTATGGAGGCAGCGGAAGGGAGGAGACAGATCAACAGTTGCAGCACATGAACAACTCTCCCAACAGGAAAAAAATTACCAAGCCAGGTCAGCTGAAGTGAACAATGAACAAAGGGGAAGAATGGGAAATAAGGTTGGGAAAATAAGTGGGTGTTAGATTTGAAAACTCCTAAACATCAAGAAAATTAGGGGCCTGGCCAGCATGGCTCAGTGGTTGAATGTTGACCTATGAACAACAACAACAAAAAAGGGAAGTAAATATTTATCAACAATTGATTCTAAAAATCAAAATAAATAAGGAATCTAGTGAACAAAATAAACTGATGAATAAAGTAGAACCAGAGGCCTGGAAACCTGGAACAGAGTGAGGAATCTCAGAGGGAATAGGTGAGGGGATGGGAAGAGATTAACCAAAGAACATTTATGCCATAAGCATTCTTTGTGAACACAGACAATAAGGTGGTGAAGACCTGGGGCGGGGCAGGAACCGGTTGGAAGAGGCACATGCTCCTCCTCCTGAGCTGCCCCCCCCCCCCCCGCTCCGCAATGGGGAGGAAAGAGGGCACATCTGTAACACTCCCAAAAATAAAGATTTAAATATAAAAAATAAAACCATGCCGAAACCGGTTTGGCTCAGCGGATAGAGCGTCGGCCTGTGGACTGGAAGGTCCAGGTTCGATTCTGGTCAAGGGCATGTACCTTGGTTGCAGGCACATCCCCAGTAGGGGGTGTGCAAGAGGCAGCTGATAGATGATCTCTCTCATAGATATTTCTAACTCTATATCCCTCTCTCTTCCTCTTTGTGAAATAATCAATAAAATATATTTTAAAAAAATAATAAAATAAAACCAAAATCTTTTTTCTTAGGTTAGAGATTTAAGCCCTTTTGTAACATATCAGAAATACACCTTTTTTAATCAACTTATCAAGAGGCATAACAGACCACTAGTTGAAACACTATCATTCTACTCTTCGAAGGAAACAGCACAGAACACAAAATGACCAGATCCAAGGGGTCTTTTTAATTTAATTACAGAGTAAAATTATTTGGTAAATTTGAAAGGTCTAACAATTAGACAAAAAGAAAAGTATTCCTATACCAATCAAATCATAGAGCCATTTAAACATATTTATGAAGTTCTTAACATGGAGCTAAGAATCAAGTTATATCACATAGAAACATCAGGTACAGACATTACATGTACAGAATGAACAGCTGTGTTAAATCCACAAACCGAGGAATTCACACTGAAGTCTGCACACTGAAGAAAGAGCCGATCCTGTCTTATGTCATCGATGTTTCTCTGTTACTCTGCCTCAGTTTACACAAAGGCAAACGCTACCTTCTTGTAGATCTGAAAGCGACACCGACCTGCCTCCATCGCGACAGAGGAGCCACAGCTGCCACTTCCTCCTTACGGAGCCTCTCTTGGTTACGAATATTAATGGAGTCAGGGTCATTGGCAGTAGAATTTTCGGGCCTACATCTGCAGATTCCATTCTTTCAAAGTTAAAGGGGAAGATCTTAATTACTACCACTCACTTCCCTGATAACAGGAGGTCAAGACAGTTTGCAGATTAATAGTTTTCAAGTCAAGTTTGTTATAAAGTGGAAAAGAGTTAGGATTTCCTCAAACAATTAAAAATGAAACTCTCATTTGACCCAGTCACCCCACTTCTAGGAATATATCCCAAGAAATCAGATACTCCAATCAGAAAGGATATATGCACCCCTATGTTCATAGCAGCACCATTTACAATAGCTAAGATTTGGAAACAGCCTAAGTGCCCATCAGCAGATGAGTGGATTAAAAAACAATGGTACATCTACACAATGGAATACCATGCTGCTATAAAAAAGAAAGAACTCTTACCATTTACAATAGCATGGATGGAGCTGGAGAGCATTATGCTAAGCGAAATAAGCTGTCAAAGAAATATAAATATCACATGATCTCACTCATATGTGGACTATAATGAACAATATAAACTGATGAACAAAAATAGGTCCAGAGACATAGAAGCATTGAATAAACCATCAAACCTCAGAGGGAAAATTGTGGGGGAGGCTGGAAAGAGGGGTAAGAGATCATGAGTATAAGCAAAACCAATGGACACAGACAGTAGGGGTATGAGGGCATGTGCTGAGGGTGGGAGCAGCTGGGGAGAGGTCAATGAGAGGGAAAGGATACATATGTGATATTTTAAACAATAAAAAATTAATTTGAAAAGTTTGATATACATCAGTATTAACCCACAGCGTCCTGGCAAACATTTTCTGTCTCTTTCTGGAGCTTGATCCTGATTCAGCAGAGACTCCACAGGCAACAGGGAAGATGGTGGCATTAAAAGGTTCATTTATAATTTTGTAGTAGTTCAACAGTGGTCTTATTTCTGGGCAATTGCAAGCCATGCAAGGTTGGAAGCATCATAACTTAAATGGGTGCTAAGACTCAAATGAGAAAAAGTAAAGGGAAAAAAACCTCTGGGAATAGCCAGGGGCATTTAAAGAAACCATAAAAAATGTCAACAATATTTAAAGCTCCTTTTTTTAAAAGGGAACTTTTTTTGGCTTAAAATATTTCACTTTAAATGAATTTATGTCAGCTGTCAGTAAAGAAATGTCACTAATGCATGTGGACACCTTTTGCAATGTAAACCCATGCCCTTTTTTGCATGGTGAACTTCAACCTAGCAATTATTACAACAAATGTTATAGTTTAAAGCTCAAACACATTTTAGCTACATCAATTTTGTTTTTTGAAATGTCATGGCTCCATTCATAATTTTGTCTTATTCTTCCAATTGTCATATACAACTTCAGAACTCTTGTATTTGGAAGGTCACAAGGGCCCAGACTTTGAAATAGTGTCTTGTTTTCACTGGTTTTTGTTTTTGTTACATTGTTGATTTTGCATGTTTTTTTATTTTTATTTTTTTAAATATTTTAATTGATTTTTTACAGAGAGGAAGGGAGAGGGATAGAGAGCTAGAAACATCGATGAGAAACATCAACCACCTGCAATCTGCACACCCCCCACAAGGGATGTGCCTGCAACCAATGTACATGCCCTTGACCAGAATCAAACCTGGGACCCTTCAGTCTGCAGGGAAATGCTCTATCCACTGAGCAAAACCGGTTTCAGCTGTGTGTGTGTGTGTGTGTGTGTGTGTGTGTGTGTTTTATCTAAAGCTATATAAAGCTTGTAGATTAAACTGAGTAAATTTCTAAATTAAAAAAAAAGAAGTTTGATATAAAGCATCTCAGAAGGAGACATGTTATTAGCTGTTTTGAAATTTAAAAAACAAGCTGGTGTGTCTACTCAGTAAGGCACTACATGCATCTGTTCATGAGATACGTGGAGAGAGATGCAGTATAGAATGGTAAGTACATCTCCATGTAACATGGTAATAGAAAAACTACCTTAGCCGTATCAACTGAGAACTGCGCAAAGCTAATAGAGTTTGCAGAAATAAATTGTTCCCTAAAGTATTGAATTTCTAAAGTAGAGCTGGAACAATAACAGAATAACAGCCCCATTTACCTATGGGAGGTATGGGTTGGATTCCTCTGTGTCCAGGCCTTGCTTGTCCTCGACGTACTCAAAGGCATTACCCATTAGGCCACCCTGCAGCCCTCATTGCCCTGAGCACGAGAGCAGTCCACCAGGTTCTGCTCACTCAGTTTTCTGGAACATCTGTTTTTCAAAGGCACCAGTTGCCCTAAAAGCCCAACAAGAACCACACTGACCCTGAAGACAAAATTCAGAAGTGCACCTTCTATAAAACAAACAGCAAGAACACAAGAGCCCCTGTATCTGAAATCTCCTTTCAAAATAGAAAACTGCATGTTGATACATATTCTGCACAAAAGGCCACGGGCTCATGCTGGCTTTACTCTGGGAGAGACCTGCTGGACGCCCGCATGCCTGGTTCCTCATGGGAGTCACACGGCCTTTCCCTCTCCCATCCACAGCCAAGCGGGGTCCTCGGAGCACCTTCCCCTTCCGGGTTCCCGCTTTTGAAAGCCATTTACCATCCTCCCGAATTTTTCCTTGGTCTTTAAGGAAAAGGAAGTAGAGTGTTGCAAAGCAAGATTCTTTTTGCCAACATGCTAGGAGAAGAAACACAAAAAGCCACACTCACAGTCATTGCCATGGCGAAGCGGCATCTCCCTTCCTCATTGTGCAGTTCAGTCATTTTCATGCTCCTCTCCCACTCTGCTCTTCTATGCTTTTCTTCATGCTAGAGGCAAAGGAATTCGCCATGGCCTTGAGGCCTTTAGTTCCATTTAAAACAGGGATGCATGTCCTATTGGTCAGAGCTGGCTTCAGGAAGCTGCTCTGAGCCATAAACTCCCAACAGCATGGACCTCTCTGGGCCTTCTGGTGAGTGTCAAGGCTCAGTTAATTGACCCTCACTTGTCCCAGCGCAGGTCATACCTACCTCAGTGAACCTGGGGGAAGGCAAACCTCTTACAGGATTCGATCCACCCACCACAGTGGATTAACCCCAAGTGTGACTTTGTCCTATGCTTAGTTAAAATCCCAGCAGAGCTGAGAACAGTATAATCTAGGCTGGTGGCTCCTGTTTATTCTGTGACAAAGGAGGGGCAGTGGGGGAAGGCAGAGCTCACAGGCAGAGGTGCTCACTGTCTCAGGAGGGCAAAGCTGGGCTTGGGAAGAATGGGGGTGGGAAGGCCATGCCCAAAGCACAGACATGGAGGGCCAGGCCCTGGTGCTGGGGTGACTGGGACAGACTGGGAAGGCTCCGGGGAAGGGGAATACTCCTAAGGCTCCTATCCTGTGCCCCCTCCCAGACCTTTCTCCAGGTCCCCAGGAAGGACTCACTTACAGAGATACGTGGCTGAGCAATGGAGGAGAGGGGGGAGCAAATGGCTTTTACCTGGCCCCTCTGTGCACCATGAGCCATTATGTCTTCCTCAGTGTCCAACCGGCTGCTCTTGAGATTTCACTCAAGAAGCCTACTTTGGACTATTTTATTCAGTGATTTTTTTTTTTTTGATTTATTTTCATGTCAGCATTTAAAGGATATTTTGTGAAAAAGTTTTAAATGGAGGAAAATATATGTCTGTATTAAATAGTAGTGTATGTATTTAGGAAACAGAAAACCAGAAAAATTGTACATTATTACCTAAAAATGTGTAGTTATTATAGAAAATGCCTTTAGAAAAAAAACCTTTTTCTCTCACATCCCTTCCCACATCAGATTTTTCTATGCATATTTTATTTTTTAAATAAAAATGGAACCACAGTTCATGAAGTCTAGTAACTACTTTCTACTTGCAATTAAATTGACAACCTTTTTGGAATCACAATGAGATTTATTAAAAAAAAAATTTTTTTTTTTTATTGTGGGGACATAGACATAAAAACATTGTTTTGGGGAAAGCAGGCCTCAAGCAGCTACTTTGTGCAATGAACTGCCAATAGCATGAGCACCCTCTGGACAGTTTCCGGTGTTATCGACCTTGTTATAGAGTCTCTTTTGCTTTGTCTTTTCCTGGATCCATGGTGCATCTTAACTGCCATCAAGTTTTGGAGGCTCCTGATCTCCCGTCCTGGGTGTGAGCAGGTGGCCACGCTGTAAATTCCCAGGCTGCAGGTCCAAACAGCTATTTCCTCATCGCAGGCGCTCTGTTGCTGTCCTCTCCCAAGCCCATGGACACGAGGATATCCTCGATGGCTTTTTCCAGTTTCCGTGCTTCTGGCTCTGGGATCACTACATCTCCTGCCTGGAATTCTTCAGCGATCTTCAAGGAAAAGGAAAGAGAGTGTTGAGAAGCAAGAGATGATTTTGCTAATAAACTAGGAGAGGACACAAGAGTCCAGCCAACCATGTCACACTCACCTCATCAGCCGGGACATTGACTTGTGTCTCCAACCTCAATGGTCTGCTCTCAACAATGGCTGTCCCAACCACACCGCCAACGATTGCCTGGATCAGAGCTTTGAATATACCTTTAAGCTAAAAGCAAACATATAATACATCATGTTTCATTTCTATTTCAAACTAACTCACCTTTCCCAAGGGCACTTGCAGACAGAGAGGAGGAGAAACCAGGACCAGGGAAGGGTTTATAGGTCAGAGAACTCTTCTCAGGCACCCACACAACAGGGATGCAGGCCCTATAGTATCAGTAATGGGAGGGGGGAGCATGAAGTTATGGCCTTGGGAAAAGCTGTTGAAGAAGCTATTCGCTGCTGTAAACTCCCAACAGCATGGACCCTTCCCCTCAGGGCCCATCTGGACAGTTTCACATAGTACCTACCGCACCAACTATAAGTCCGGGCATTACAATCAATTCATTTGGTTCTGCATGGACACTCTGATCAACTGCTGGAGCAGCGAAGACTATTCCCAAGCAAAGAACTACCAGGAAGATTGAAGCTTTCATGGTTCAAACACCTAAGGAGAAAAAAAATAAATGAGTCTGATGAGAGCGATTCTTCTAAAATCCCATCATACCTTCTTCTGAAGAAAGTAGGCGGGACCAAAAGGTTGAAGTCCCTCTCCCAAGAACTTATCCAAGACTATGGAGGAAAGATGAGGAATTGCATGGAGAAAATCAGTCCAGATGTGATTCAGTCACTGAAGGAAAAGCAGCGGAGAAGGACTCCAGATTGGAAAGATGATGTGCAAAGATCATTTAGGTTGGGAGAAGGTTGGAGGGTGGCTTATGGGTCAGGATCTTGAGGCTCCAAAGAGGAATCAAGTAAAAGGTTAGTCCAAGGATTTAGCAACGGTGCCCAGGTGACCCAGGAGAGCCTCCCTAAGGAGGACTCCCGACCCCAGGTAGGGACAGAGGTCCTAGGAGTTAGGTGGCCACTTCCCACTTCCTCCCTGACTACTGCATGGCAGGGTGAGATGTGCCTTCCAACTTCCTCTCCTAGAACTGAAATGTCTCCTGCAGGCCCTGCCAGGGGAAGGTGGGCAGGAGGACAGCCACGACTCAGCTGCCCACACCTGGCCTGGGCCACCCATCCCCCTACTCCTTCCCCAACCAGGGAAGTGCTCACCTGGCATGATGGAGCTCAGAGACACCCCCACACACCAGTTCCTGCCTCCTGACAGGCCCAGCTCTTCTGAGGCTCAGATCACTGGCCAGGGACAAGGGCCAGGAAAGCAGGCAGGACCTGGGGGAACGCAGCCCTGCTCCCTGCCCACCCACACTCCTGCCTCTTCCCCAGATGCTGCAACAGTCAGGCAGTGCGGGCCCAGTGGCAGATGGGCTGTGGTCAGGCTGCTGTGATCTTTCCCACTGGGGGCCTAGGATCCCGCCCCCCAAGGTGGTGGACAGGCTGGTTCCTGGGGTGGCCTAGCCCAGCCTGGCCTGGCAGAAGCACTCACCTGTGGTGGTTGCAGCTGAGAAGGTGCAGTCAGGAGTGGCAGGTCCAGGAGTCTCTGATGCATGGCTGTGGCCCCAAAGCCTCCCCTTTAAGGATCCTGAGCAGCCTGGCCAGCCCCACCCCCATCTCTTCCCCATGCCTCATTGGCTAGGATAGCCTTGGGTGGGGCCACCAAATTCTGGGTCTCCAGGTGAGGGACAAAGCTCATGTGATCTTAATTGGTCCCTGGGAAGATCCTATCTGCTTTTGTGGCACCTGTGGGTCACTATGAACCAGGAACCAGGAAAACAATGAGAATTATTCCAGGGAGGGACTGGAACCCAAGTTAACCCATTACCTGCAGTTCAGGCCCTGGGCAAGGGGTTCAGGAACAAGAGCTTACAGGGAACCCCAATGGTATTTCAGCATAACCTTGCCTTTCCTCTCAGTTCTAGGGGTTTTGGGTAAAACCTCAGGATGGCTGAGAACAGCCATCTGTCTGGTGGCTCCTGTTTATTCTGCAGCAAAGGAGGGGCAGTGGGGGAAGGCAGGGCCCACAGGCAGAGGTGCTCACTGTCTCAGGAGGGCGCAGCTGGGCTTGGGAAGAATGGGGGTGGGAAGGCCATGCCCATAGCACAGACATGGAGGGCCAGGCCCTGGCACTGAGGTGACTGGGACAGACTGGGAGGGCTCCAGGGAAGGGGAACACTCCTAAAGGCTCCTTTCCTGTGCCCCCTCCCAGGCCTTTCTCGAGGTCCCCAGGAAGGACTCACTTACAGAGACACGTGGCTGAGCAGTGGAGGAGAGGGGGGAGCAAATGGCTTTTACCTGGCCCCTCTGTGCACCATGAGCCATTATGTCTTCCTCAGTGTCCAACCGGCTGCTCTTGAGATTTCACTCAAGAAACTTACTTTAGGTTTTTATTCAATGAAGTTTTACTTTTATTTACATTTAATGTTAGTATTTTAGTGACATTTGGTGAAATGTTTTAAATGGAGAAAGTATATTTTTATATTGCATATTAACTTCTATTGCTAAGTATTTAGGGAACACAAACCACAAATGTTGTATGTTTGTTTGTATCCATTATAGAAAATACCTCTCAGACTATTTTAGTCTCATTTCACCTTCCTTCCCACATCAGTGTGTTCTAGGTATATTTTCATTTTTAAAAATAAAGATGGAGTCACAGTTCATGAAGACTAGTACGTATTTATACTTACAATTAGATTGACAAACTTTCTGGAACCACGATGACACATATAATTTTGATTTTTTTCTCTGGCGATGTAGATGTAACATAAAAATACTCATTGCCACCATTTTTAAGGGCACAGTTCAGTGGCATGAAGCTCATGCAGATTGTCCTCAGCTGTCACCACCCTCCATTCAGAACCTGTTCCTCTCCCCAAAGTCAGGCTCTGTCCCCTTTAAGTAGTAACTCTGCATTCCTCCCTCTCCCAGTGCCTGCCAATAACATAGAAATGTTTTACTCTCTGTCTCTATGAATTTGACTATTCTATGCATATCACATTAGTGATATCATGTAATATTTTCTTTTGTTTCTGGCTATTTCCCTTAACATAATATCCTCAATGTTCACCCATATTTTAGCACATGTCAGAATTTTCATTTTTTAAAAGTGAATAATATTTTGTGAGTAAATGTGTTATGTTTGTTTCTCTAATCATTCCTGGATGGGCATATGGCTTACACACACATTAGGCTACTTTGAATAATGCTGCTGTCCTCATAGCTGCACAAATGTTTGAGTTCCTCCTTTCAATTCTTTGGGTGCATACCTAGAAGTTAAATGAATTGCTGGGTTTGAAAATTCTATGCTTACTTTCTTCTATGATTGCCACAGGGGCTACAGAATTTTAAATTCTTACCAGCATTACACAGGTTTCCAATCTGATATAATTTGCAAGAATTTGCTCAAATCCTCTGATTTGCCATTTTATTAAGTAAATAATGTCTTTGGATGGACATTGAAAAACTTTTAATTAATCATATGAAATTTTTTATTTTTTGGTTGCCTATTTTTTTAACATCTTTTTTTTTTTTTTGCCCAAAATTACTTAAACATTTAATATGACATTTTTCCTTTGTGTTTTCATTTTAAGGTTTGTAATTTTAGTGTTCATGCTTTGGTTTATATTCATTTTTTGGTTTATATTTGCAGATGTTTATGGTAAGACTCTAATTTTATTCTTTTGTATGTGGGTATTTGATTTCCCAAGAATCATTTGTTTTAAAGATCATCCTACCTCTATTGAATAAACCTGGCAACCCCACGAAATTTTTAAAGATTACTCATTTAAATTTTATTTTAAAATCTTTGAGAATATAGAAGCTCTCTTCTCTCAAACACTGGAACCTGAATCTCTTAGGTGATCAAAAAATACGTTGCATTCTAAATCAGTGGAGTTGTATTTTTTGAGAATACCATGCATTTTATCCCAATCAGTGATCTCGGGATGTAAGTAGATATTCTGATTTGTGGCTTTACAGTTCCCCTGGGGTCTCAGATCCATAAGATAGTTACACCTGCTTCTGCAGGAGCCCTGCCCTCAGGCAGTTGCCTCACAGGAGGCTGTGTGGCAGGTGTTCATTCCTCCAGGGAATGGCATCCCCTTTGGGTTTGAGGAAATGCAAGACCACATTCCACAGTGACTCCTATGTCACACTCCCTCTGCACATTGTGAGGGTCCTGATTCCTTCACATCGTCTCTAATGCATCCTATTGTCCATTTTTAAACTGTGTCCCTGTTAAAAGTTAGAAGTGGTGTCTCATTTTGGATTGGATTTGCATTTCTCTGATGAATGATGATGTTGGATATCTTTACAGGTGCTTACGTATATGTGCATATGTCCTTTGGGAAATATGTATTCAAATTATTTGCCCAATTTAAAACTGTGTTATTTGTTCTTTTATTGCTGAGTTGCAAGGTTTCTCTATATATCCTGGATATTATGCATTTATGAGATATATGATTTGCAAATACTTTTGCCCACTCTGCTGTTGCATTTTATCTCTTGGGCATGTCTTCTTTTAAAATCGTGGGAAAATATACATAACATGAAATCACCACTTAAGCCTTTTTAGGTGCACAGTTCAGCATTTTGTGCACCCTTCACTTTCATTGAGCGCTAGAATTCTCATCGTGTCTATCTGAAAATATGCACCCATTCAACATAGTTTTCCATGTCTTCCTCCCACCAGCCTCTGGCCACCATTATTCCACTTTCCTTAAATATAACAAAACCAGTGGATTGTACATGCTTAAGTGGGGAATCTTCTCATATGAGAATCATATCTCAGTTTAGAAAATAAAGAGGGGGATATATTAAAGTCATTAGACACTTTAAGATGCCTCATAACATTGCTGTATTCCAGCAGGTGGACTAGCAATTGCCTGCCCCTCTCCCAAGATAGATCTCCAGGGAAATTCAAGAGAAAGAGGAACAATTTGTGGAGAAGTAGTAAAGACAAGCATGTGGCAAATATACGTGTTAGTCAAACGTCTCCCCTGGTGATTTCCAAGAGTGCCAGCGTGGTAAAGTGAGATGGTAAACTACTGCTGTGCTCACCGCTGCTGAGCACTCTGAAGATGTAGGAGTCACACCCCACAGGCACAAAACCCTTCAGCGAGGGCCACGGAGAACTGCCACCTCAGCATGGATAGTTCCATGGTTCTGCCCAAATGACGAAAGGGGAGGAAATTAGGACTTGACTGAACTGTCTGTTGATGAAAAAGGGGTTCTATGGAAAGTGATCTCACAGGGCGATCTGCTCATAAATTCCTAAGTGGGCAGGTCTTGGTGGGTAGTCACAACCCAGCTATATATATTTTTATTAAAAGGTTTATCTTTGACTCATGCAAACCCTATCCATTGTTTCCATGCATCTAGATGAACACACCTTGGCAATAAGCTATAACCAACCTCAAATAGTACATAATCTCACTAAGCAATCCTGTAGTCCAATCCCTGCCTGGCGTTCCCCAACCTTCATATAATCTCTCTTATATTCCCCTTTTAATTTCAAATGCATAAAAGAAACTGCACAACTGTTATTATCTGGAATATTTGAGATCTTCTCCCACCACCCACCATATGTTGCCCGTTTGGCTCAAATAAACACCTGTGAAAATTATCTACAGCTAGCTGGCTTGATTTAGTGGTTGAATGTGGAACTATGAACTGGGAGGTCATAGTTTGATTCCTAGTCAGGGCATAAGCCCCAATTGTGGGCTTGATCTCAGCATGGGATTTATAGGCGGCAGCTGATCAGAGATTCTGTCTCAGCATTAGTGTTTCTATCTCTCCATTCCACTTTGAAATCAATTAAGATATATAAAAATATTATCTACAGGTTTGGATTTTTCTTAACTTGACATTTTATTTCTGATTTATCATTTTGCATTTCTTCTGGATAAGAAGAGCAATGAAAATCATTTCTTTCTTTCTGTTCTGGTTTATTATTTTAATTGAACTGGAAGAGAACATTGATAAATGTTTTGCCAGAAATAATAAGCTTTGGTCATTAAAATTACAGAATATATCAAAGCTTCTATTTTAAAACCATTGTATGTTACTGCCATGTCTGAGTTAAAATAGTCGGTAAATGATACTTGAATTGAAACATTTTTTTTTAACTCTTGATGTCAAGGTTCTACCACAGAATTTCATTGTGGTAAATGCAGGTAAATCCAATGTCATTCATCATAGGAATAAATTTGGGGAAAAGGACCTGTTTTTTCCAAGCCACAGACACAGTCACCTACCTCTGCGAAGTTCATCAGCGTGACCTCAAAGCGCATGACAAGGTTAAGTTAAGATAAAAAGAAGACACTCTTTGCTCCATTTCTCTATCAGGTGAACCTGTGAACATCAAGTACTCATGGGCATGGAGTGTGAATGAGCCTTTTCAGCACAGTGCCTTGGATGAGCCACCATCCAAATGCACTTATATACATGTGGTCAACATCAAAGATGTTAAGGGCAACCCTCATATGTTTGGGTTACAAATTACATGAGGTAACACAGGTGTTTATAACCCATCATATCTAGAATTTCTCTCTTGAAAATGGACATGTCCTTGAGTAAATGGCATTTAACCCCAGGCCCAGTAACATCGTAGTGACTACTGTTGCCATTAAGTACTGGCTCTTGATCATGCTTATTGTATACTAGAGGCCTGATGCATGAAATTCGTGCAAGAGTAGGCCTTCACATCCAAAGTGGCTGCCTGGATTCCTCCCTCACAGCTACAGAGGGTGCCTCATCCCGCAGCTGCAGTGCCAGCTTTGTCTGGAAGGTTTTCCAGAAGGATATCCGGTCTAATTAGCATATTCTGCTTTTATTATTATAGATACGTACCACATATTCTTTATCACTTATCTATTGATGATATTGATTTTCTTAACATATCTTGGCTATTGTAAACAATGCAGCAATGAACATAGAGGCCTACATATCTTTTTGAATATGTGTTTTGAATAAAAAGTAGCCTTTTTATCCATTTATTGATTCAGGAACAATTAAGTTGTTACTGTACCTTGACTATCCCATAATACACACACACACACACACACACACACACACGCACCCACAAACACAATGTGATAATGCTAACCATTAGAAAAGTGAAATCTTGCAATTTTTTACAATATGGATGGACCTTGATGGCATTACTGCAAGTGAAATAAGTCCACCAGGTTCTGCTCACTCAGTTTTCTGGAACATTTGTTTTTCAAGGGCACCAGTTGCCCTAAAAGCCCAACAAGAACCACACTGACCCTGAAGACAAAATTCAGAAGTGCACATTCTATAAAACAAATAGCAAGACTGACAAGAGCCCCTCTATCTGAAATCTCCTTTAAAAATAGAAAACTGCATGTTGATACATATTCTGCACAAAAGGCCACGGATTCATGCTGGCTTTACTCTGGGAGAGACCTGCTGGACGCCGGCATGCCTGGTTCCTCATGGGAGTCACACGGCTTTTCCCTCTCCCATCCACAGCCAAGCAGGGTCCTCGGAGCACCTTCCCCTTCCGAGTTCCCGCTTTTAAAAGCCATTTACTAGTTTTCCGAATTTTCCATTGGTCTTTAAGGAAAAGGAAGTAGAGTGTTGCAAAGCAAGATTCTTTTTGCCAACATGCTAGGAGAAGAAACACAAAAAGCCATGCCTCAATGCCACACTCACAGTCATTGCCATGGCGAAGCGGCATCTCCCTTCCTGATTGTGCAGTTCAGTCATTTTCATGCTCCTCTCCCACTCTGCTCTTCTATGCCTTTCTTCATTCTAGAGGCAAAGGAATTCGCCATGGCCTTTACGACTTTATTTCCATTTAAAACAGGGATGCATGTCCTATTGAGTCAGGACAGGGTGGCACCAAGTGAAGGCCTTTGTCAGAGCCAGCCTCAGGAAGCTGCTCTGAGCCATAAACTCCCAAAAGCTTGGATCTCTGTGGGCCTCCTGGTGAGTGTCAAGGCTCAGTTAATTGACCCTCACTTGTCCCAGCGCAGGTCATACCTCAGTGAAGCAGGGGGAAGGCAAACCCCTTTCAGGACTCCCTCTACCCACCTCAGTGGATTAACCCCAAGTGTGACTTAGTTCTATGTTTGGTTAAAACCTTAGGATGGCTGAGAACAGCCATCTCTCTGGTGCTCCTGTTTATTCTGTGACAAAGGAGGGGTGGAGGGGGAAGGCAGGGCTCCCAGGCAGAGGTGCTCACTGTCTCAGGAGGGCGCAGCTGGGCTTGGGAAGAATGGGGGTGGGAAGGCCATGCCCAAAGCACAGACATGGAGGGCCAGGCCCTGGCACTGGGGTGACTGGGACAGATTGGGAGGGCTCCAGGGAAGAGGGACACTCCTAGGGCTCCTGTCTTGTGCCCTCTCCCAGGCCTTTCTCCAGGTCCCCAGGAAGGACTCACTTACAGAGAAATGTGGCTGAGCAATGGAGGAGAGGGGGGAGCAAATGGCTTTTACCTCCCCACGCTGTGCACCATGAGCCAGTATGTCTTCCTCAGAGTCCAACTGGCTGCACTTGAGATTTCACTCAAGAAACTTAATTGAATTATTTTATTTAGTGATTTTTTTTAAATTTTGATTTATTTTCATGTCAGCATTTAAAGAATATGTTGTGAAAAAGTTTTAAATGGAGGAAAATATATGTCTCTATTAAATAGTAGTGTATGTATTTAGGAAACACAAACCAGATGCATTGTACATTATTACTTAAGAGTGTGTAGTTATTATAGAAAATGCTAGTAGAAAAAAAAATCTTTTTCTCTCACATTCCTTCCCACATCAGATTTTTCTATGCATATTTTAATTTTTTTAAATAAAAATGGAGCCACAGTTCATGAAGTCTAGTAACTATTTTCTACTTACAAGTAAATTGACAACCTTTTTGCAATCACAATGAGATACATTTAAAAAAATTTATTTTTATTTTGGGGACATAGACATAAAAACATTGTTTTGGGGAAAGCAGGCCTCAAGCAGCTACTTTGTGCAATGAACTGCCAATAGCATGAGCACCCTCTGGACAGTTTCCGGTGTTATCGACCTTGTTATAGAGTCTCTTTTGCTTTGTCTTTTCCTGGATCCATGGTGCATCTTAACTGCCATCAAGTTTTGGAGGCTCCTGATCTCCCGTCCTGGGTGTGAGCAGGTGGCCACGCTGTAAATTCCCAGGCTGCAGGTCCAAACAGCTATTTCCTCATCGCAGGCGCTCCGTTGCTGTCCTCTCCCAAGCCCATGGACACGAGGATATCCTCGATGGCTTTTTCCAGTTTCCGTGCTTCTGCCTCTGGGATCACTACATCTCCTGCCTGGAATTCTTCAGCGATCTTCAAGGAAAAGGAAACAGAGTGTTGAGAAGCAAGAGATGATTTTGCTAATAAACTAGGAGAGGACACAAGAGTCCAGCCAATCATGTCACACTCACCTCATCAGCCAGGACATTGACTTCTGTCTCCAACCTCACTGGTTTTTTATCCAAGGCTGTCTTAACCACGGTGCCAATGATTGCCTGGATTATACCTACGATTATACCTTTAATCTAAAAGGAAAACATATAATACATCATGTTTTATTTCTATTTCAAACTAACTCACCTTCCCCAAGGGGACTTGCAGACAGAGAGGAGGAAAACCAGGACCAGGGAAGGGTTTATAGGTCAGAGAGCTCTTCTCAGACACCCACACAACAGGAACACAGGCCCTATTGAGTCATTAAAAAGGGGCTGGTTGGAGGGCGGGGTGAGGGACATGAAGTTATGGCCTTAGAAAGAGCTGGTCTGAAGAAGCTACTCTCTGCTGTGAACACCCAACAACATGGATCCTTCCGCTCAGGGCCCCTCTGGACAGTTTCACATGGTACCTACCGCGCCAACTATAAGTCCGGGTATTACAATCAATTCATTTGGTTCTGCATGGAAACTGGGATCAACTGCTGGAGCAGCGAAGGCTGTTCCCAAGCAAAGAACTACCAGGAAGATTGAAATTTTCATGGTTCAAACACCTAAGGAGAAAAAATAAATGAGTGTGATGAGAGCGATCCCTCTAAAATCCCATCATACCTTCTTCTGAAGAAAGTAGGCGGGACCAAAAGATTGAATTCCCTCTCCAAGGAACTTATTTATCCAAGGCCTGTGGAGGAAAGATGAGGAGAAAATCAGTTCAGATGGAGGTATGTGATTCAGTCACTGAAGGAAAAGCAGCGGAGAAGGACTCCAGGTTGGAAATATGATGTGCAAAGATCATTTAGGTTGGGAGAAGGTTGTGAGGGTGGCTTATGGGGCAAGATCTTGAGGCTTGAAGGAGGAACCAAGCAAAAGGCTTGGGAAGGGAGGCTCTCCTGGGTCACCTGGGTACTGAACCCCCTGCTCAGGGTCTGAACTGTTGGTAATGGATTAACATGGGTTCCAGTCCCTCCCTGGTTCACTTCTCAGTGTTTTCCTGGTTCTACCTTCAAAGTTACCCCCAGGTTACTATGTTAATCCATTACCTTCAGTTCGGGCCCTGGGCAGGGGTTCAGGCTCTCCTGGGTCACCTGAGGAAGACATAATGGCTCATGGTGCACAGTGGGGTGATTTAAAAGCCATTTTTCCAGGGATTTAGCAACAGTGCCCAGGTGACCCAGGAGAGCCTCAAAAGGAGGACTCCCGACCCCAGGTAGGGACAGAGGTCCCAGGATTTAGGTGGCCACTTCCCACTTCCTCCCTGACTACTACATGGCAGGGTGAGATGTGCCTTCCAACCACCTCTCCTTGAACTGGAATCTCTCTCCTACAGGCCCTGCCGGGGGAAGGTGGGCAGGAGGACAGCCAGGGCTCAGCTGCCCCCACCTGGCCTGGGCCACCCATCCCTCTACTCCTTCCCCAACTAGGTAAGTGCTCACCTGGCATGATGGAGCTCAGAGACACCCCCACACACCAACTCCTGCCTCCTGACAGGACCAGGCTCTTCTGAGGCTCAGGTTACTGGCCAGGGACAAGGGCCAGGAAAGCAGGCAGGACCTGGGGGAATGCAGCCCTGCTCCCTGCCCACCCACACTCCTGCCTCTTCCCCAGATGCTGAAACAGTCAGGTAGCGCGGGCCCAGTGGCAGATGGGCTGTGGTCAGGCTGCTGTGTCCTGCCCAGAAATGGAAGAGGATCTTTCCCACTGGGGGCCAGCATCCTGTTCCTCAAGGTGGTGGACAGGCTGGTTCCTGGGGTGGCCTAGCCCAGCCTGGCCTGGCAGAAGCACTCACCTGTGGTGGATGCAGCTGAGAAGGTGCAGTCAGCAGTGGCAGGTTCAGGGGTCTCTGATGAGGCTATGGCCACAAGGCCTCCCATTTAAGGATTCTGAGCAGCTTGGCCAGCACCACCCCCATCTCTTCCCCATGCCTCATTGGCTAGGATAGCCTTGGGTGGGGCTGCCAAATTCTGGGTCTCCAGGTGAGGGTCAAAACTCCTGTGGTCTTAATTGCTCCCTGGGCAGATCCTATCTGCTTTTGTGGCACCTGGGGGAGACTATAAACCAGGAACCAGGAAAACAATGAGAAGTATTCCAGGGAGGGACTGGACCCATGTTAATTCATTACCTACTGTTCAGGCCCTGGGCAAGGGGTTCAGGTTCAAAAGCTCACAGGGAACCCCAAGTGGTATTTCAGCATAACCCTGCCTTTCCTCTCAGTGTTAGGGGGTTTGGTTAAAACCTCAGGAGGGCTGAGAACAGCCATCTCTCTGGTGGCTCCTGTTTATTCTGCAGCAAAGGAGGGGCAGTGGGGGAAGGCAGGGCTCACAGGCAGAGGTGCTCACTGTCTCAGGAGGGCACAGCTGGGTTTGGGAAGAATGGGGAGTGGAAAGGCCATGCCCAAAGCACAGACATGGAGGACCAGGCCCTGGCACTAGGGTGACTGGGACAGACTGGGAGGGCTCCAGGGAAGAGGGACACTCCTAGGGCTCCTTTCCTGTGCCCCCTCCCAGGCCTTTCTCCAGGTCCCCAGGAAGGACTCACTTACAGAGACAAGTGGCTGAGCAATGGAGGAGAGGGGGGAGCAAATGGCTTTTACCTGGCCCCTCTGTGCACCATGAGCCATTATGTCTTCCTCAGTGTCCAACCGGCTGCTCTTGAGATTTCACTCAAGAAACTTACTTTAGGTTTTTATTCAATGAAGTTTTACTTTTATTTACATTTAATGTTAGTATTTTAGTGACATTTGGTGAAATGTTTTAAATGGAGAAAGTATATTTTTATATTGCATATTAACTTCTATTGCTAAGTATTTAGGGAACACAAACCACAAATGTTGTATGTTTGTTTGTATCCATTATAGAAAATACCTGTCAGACTATTTTATTCTCATTTCACCTTTCTTCCCCCATCAGTGTTTTCTAGGCATATTTTCATTTTAAAAAGTAGAGTTGGAGTCACAGTTCATGAAGACTAGTACCTATTTTTTACTTACAATTAGATTGACAAACTTTCTGGAACCACGTTGACACATATAATTTTGGGATTTTTACTCTGGCGATGTAGATATAAAAATTCTCATTGTCACCATTGTTAAGGGCACAGTTCAGTAGCATGAAGCTCATGCAGATTGTCCTCAGCTGTCACCACCCTCCATTCAGAACCTGTTCCTCCCCCCAAAGTCAGGCTCTGTCCCCTTTAAGCAGTAACTCTGCATTCCTCCCTCCCCAGGTGCCTGGCAATAACATAGAAACGTTTTACTCCCTGTCTCTATGAAGTTGACTATTCTACGGATATCACATCAATAAAATCATGTAATATTTTCTTTTGTTTCTGGCTATTTCCCTTAACATAATATCCTCAATGTTCACCCATATTTTAGCACATGTCAGAATTTTCATTTTTTAAAAGTGAATAATATTTTGTGAGTAAATGTGTTATGTTTGTTACTCCTGTCATCCGTGGATGGGCATATGGCTTACACCCACATTAGGCTACTTTGAATAATGCTGCTGTCCTCATAGCTGCACAAATGTTTGAGTTCCTCCTTTCAATTCTTTGGGAGCATACCTAGAAGTTAAGTGAATTGCTGGGTTTGAAAATTCTATGCTTATTTTCTTCTATGATTGCCACAGGGGCTGCAGAATTTTAAATTCTTACCAGCATTGCACAGGTTTCCAATCTGATATAATTTGCAAGAATTTTCTCAACTCCTCTGATTTGCCATTTTATTAAGTAAATAATGTCTTTGGATGGACATTGAAAAACTTTTAATTAATCATATGAAACTTTTTTATTTTTCGGTTGCCTATTCTTTAACATCTTTTTTATTGTTTTGGACAAAATTACTAATACATTTAATATTATGAGGTTCTTCTTTTTGTTTTCATTTTAAGGTTTGTAATTTTAGTGTTCATGCTTTGGTCTTTGATTCATTTTTTGGGTTGTTTTTGCAGAGGTTTCAGGTAAGACTCTAATTTTATTCTTTTGCATGCAGATATTTGATTTTCAAGCATCATTTACTGAAAAGATCATCCTACCTCTATGGAATAATCTTGGCAACCCCATACAATTTTTAAAAATCAGTTCATTTGAATTTTGTTATAATATCATTGAGAATATAGAAGTTCTCTTCTCTCAAACACTGGAACCTGAATCTCTTATGTGATTAAAAAAAAAAATACGTTGCATTCTAAATCAGTGGAGCTGTATTTTTTGAGTACACCATGCATTTTATCCCAATCAGTGATCACGGGATGTAAGTAGATTTCTGATTTGTGGCTTTACAGTTCCCCTGGGGTCTCAGATCCATAAGATAGTTACACCTGCTCCTGCAGGAGCCCTGCCCTCAGGCAGTTGCCTCACAGGAAGCTGTGTGGCAGGTGTTCCTCCAAGGAATGGCATCCCCTTTGGGTTTGAGGAAATGCAAGACCACTTTCCACAGTGGCTCCTATTTCACACCCCCTCCGCACGTTGTGAGGGTCCTGATTCCTGAACATTCTCTGTAATCCATCCTACTGTCCATTTTTAAACTGTGTCCCTGTTAAAAGTTAGAAATGGTGTCTCATTTTAGATTGGATTTGCATTTCTCTGATGAATGATGATGTTGCACATCTTTACAGGTGCTTACGTATATGAGGATATGTCCTTTGGGAAATATGTATTCAAATTATTTGCCCAATCTAAAATTGTGTTATTTGTTCTTTAATTGCTGAGTTGCAAGGATTCTTTATATATCCTGGATATTATGCATTTGTGAAATATATGATTTGCACATATTTTTGCCCATTCTGCTGTTGCATTTTATCTCTTGGGCATGTTTTCTTTTAAAATCATGATAAAATAAACATAACATGAAATTACCACTTAAGCCTCTTTAGGTGCACAGTTCAACATTTTGTGCACCCATCACTGTCATCAAGCACTAGGCTTAAATTACCACTTAAGCCTTTTTAGGTGCACAGTTCAGCATTTTGTGCACCCATCACTCTCATCAAGCAATTTTCAGATTGATACGATGACACATTCTCATCGTGTCAATCCGAAAATATGCACCCATTCAACACAGTTCACCATGTCTCCCTCCCACCAGCCTCTGGCCACCATAGTTCCACTTTCTGTGAATATAACAAAACCAGTGGGTTGTATATGCTTATGTGGGGAACCTTCTCATATGAGAATCATATCTCATTTTAGAAAATAAAGAAGGGGATATATAGAAGTCATTAGACACTCTAAGTTGCCTCATAACATTACTGTAGTCTGCAATTGTAGACTAGCAATTGTCTGCCCCTCTCCCAAGTTAGATCTCCAGGGAAATGCAAGAGAAAGAGGAACAATTTGTGGAGAAGTAGTAAAGACAAGCATGTGGCAAATATACAATTTAGTCAAACATCTCCCCTGGTGATTTCGAAGAGTGCCAGCATGGTAAAGTGAGATGGTAAACTACTGCTGTGCTCACCGCTGCTGAGTACCCTGAAGATGTAGGAGTCACACCCCACAGGCACAAAACCCTTCAGCGAGGGCCACGGAGAACTGCCACCTCAGCATGGATAGTTTGATGGCTCTGCCCAGCTAATGAAATGGGGGGAAAAATTAATACGTGGCTGAACTTTCTGTTCATGAAAAAGGGGTCCTTGGTAAAGTAACCCCTTAACAGGGTGGTCTGATCATACATTCCTAAGTGGACAGGTCATGGTGGGTAGTCACATCCCAGGTACCTAACTTTCATTAAAAGGTTTATCTTTGACTCAAGCAAGCCCTGCATCTAGATGAACACATCTTTGTGATAAGCGCTAACCACCCTCAGGAGAGCATATGATCTTGCCTTCACATTGCCATCATGCTTTCTGCCACCTTCATGTACTCTCCCTTATATCCCATTTTCAATTTCAAACTCATAGAAGAAGCCACACAACTTTTATTTTCTGGAGCACGTGAGATCTTGCTCCCCAGCACATGTTGTCAGCTGGCTCAAATAAACTCATAAAAATTCTCCACGGGTTTGGATTTTTATTTTTAGGTCACCACTTCTGATTTAGACTTTTGCTTTTCATTTTGGATAGTAGAAGCAATGAAAAGCTTCTATTTAAAAACCATTGTATGTTATTGCCTTGTCTGCCTTAAAATAGGTTATGGAAAAATGAGACAAAATTGAAACATTTTATTATTATTATTATTTAACTTCTGATTTCATGGTTTTATCACCCAAATGCAGATAAATTCAACATCATCTCTCACAGACATAAATTTGGGGCTAATGACCTATCTTCTCCAAACCATGGTTTTATTCACCATAAATGTGTGAATACCAACAACCTCATAAGTTTGGGTTAAAAATTAAGTGAGGCAACACAGGTGGTGACAGAGCCAGCCATATCTAGAATTTCTCACTTGAAAGTGGACAGGTCCTTGATTAAATAACATTTAATCCAAAGGCCTAGTAACACGAAAGTGACTACTGTTGTCTTTAAGTATTTCACTGGTGTTGGATTATGCCTATTGAATATATATCACATCTTCTTTATCATTGTCTATTGATGATATTGGGTTTCTTCCATATCTTGGCTATTGTAAATAGTGAAGCAATGAAAATAGAGGTCCACATACCTTTTAAATATGTATTTTGAATAAGAAACAGTTTATTTATTTATTGATTGATTGATTGATTCATGAACATTTAGGTTGTTACCATTCCTTGATTACCCCATAATACACACACACACACACACACACACACACACACACACGCACACACACAATGTGATAATGCTAACCATTAGAAAAATGAAATATTGCAACATAGATGGACCTTGGTGGTATTGCTGCAAGTGAAATAAATTTGACCAGGAAAATTATATACCATATGTTCTTTCTCTAATAATATCTTTCTTATCGACTGGTCTGATGATGGACATTTGGGTTACTTCCATATCTTGAATATTGTAAATAATTCGGCAATAAAGATAGAAGTCCATGGATCTTTTCAAATTAGTGTTTTGCATAAGAAAAAGTTTCTTGCCAAAACCAGTTTGGCTCAGTGGATAGAATGTCAGTCTGGGGACTGAAAGGTCCCAGGTTCCATTCTGGTCAAGGGCATGTACCTTGGTTCCGGGCACATTCCCAGTAGGGGATGTGCAAGAGGCAGCTGATTGATGTTTCTCTCTCGTTGATTTTTCTAACTCTCTATTCCTCTCTCTTCCTCTCTGTAAAAAAATCAATAAAATATATATTTAAAAGAAAAAGTTTTTTACCCATGCTTGAATTCATGGGCAATTAAGTTGTTACCATAACTTGACTATCCCATAACACACACACACACACACACACACACACACACACACACACACACACTGCTCAGGCATCAAAAACAATGAAATTTTCCAATTTTCTATAGCAGTGTTTCCCAAACTTCTCTCATGATGAGAATCACCTGGTGGAGATGTTAAAATACAGATTCCTGAATCCCAACTAAGAAGTGCTAAACTAGAATTTTAGGGGACATATAGGTAAAATTGTATACTTAACTTAGTGGCACTAGGTGGCACAATTTTACCTACATGTTCCCAAAAATTCTAGTTTAGCACTTCTTAGTTGGGATTCAGGAATTTGTATTTTAACAACTCCACCAGGTGATTCTCATCATGAGAGAAGTTTGGGAAACACTGTGCTACAGCATGGATGGCCCTTGATACTATTACTCAAAGTGAAATAAGTTTGACCAAGAAAATCAAATACCGTATGGTTAATCTAATACATGAGTATTCAATACAAAATAAATCAAAACATAACAAACAGAAAACAAGCTAATAGATATAAGATCAGATCGGTGGCTGGTTGCCAGATTCTGATGGAAAGTGAAATAAATGGATGAAGAGTTTAAAAAGTAAAAAAAAAAAAAAAAAAAAAAAAAAAAAATTAATTTAATTCATATTTTAAAAGCCCCAGGTAAAACAACAAAACAAAAGCTCTGGTTTCTTATCCTTATCTCTTGTCCTACCTTATTCTCAATTTCCCCTTTAGCTAGGGGCAGGGAATTTAGTATCTCAAAATCTGCAAGAAAAAGATGAACAGAATCTAAAACATCTTCAATTACACCCATTTAGAAAGGGTCTTTCATACCAGTTTTTCTTCCCTTTCCTCCATTTCCAGGTGTGCTAGCATGCCGAGATTTTTCTCTGTAAAAGAAGTAATTTACATGCTGGAGCTCAGCGAAGGCTGTAGGAGTCATCAATCCATCCCTAAGTTCTACATTTTCTCTGCAGTTTCCTAGTTTTTCAGCCTGGTTAGCAGTTTTCTATATCCCAGGTACAATGGGTGATAGGTCAACCATCCTGTAACAAATATTTCCAAATTCTCAGCTTAGTAAGAACAGAACTTTTCTTACTGCCACTTACCATATCACAGCACTGCCCATTGCCCATTTTATGGACATTTTTTGATAACACCCTATTTCTAAGGACTGGTTTCTGCATTAGACATACTTTTTTCATGTTCTGGAGACTGAAACCTAACACAGTAAGCTTTGAAAGAGCCTCTGTATGTAACATAGAGTAGTTTTTCTTGAAGTAGAGCTGGATTCCACCAAAAGCTAGTAGGTTTGGTATTAATCACCAATTTTAATTGGCATTTGAGACCCTCAAAGTGTAAGTGGCTCAGAACTTTCTTTCCCCCAATCACAAATTCTAAACCAACGAAGCAAACTCTCTGCTCTCTCAGAGGCTGACTAAACCTGAGGAAACTTGTAAGTGTCCTCCCGACCTCTCATTATCTGCCACTTCTGCTCCTGAGCGGCCTGCCTGTCCCCTTCTTTTCCCTGCAGTCACTAAGCTCCCTTTTTATTCTGATGGCTCCGTTGGAACCCCTGCTCTTACTGCCCCACGTAAAGTTACCCTGTCAGATGTCGGATCAGGCCCAAGGAACAGCCCCCATTTCTTACACCCTGTGGACTGAAGATGAGTTCTGTGCCATTCTTAAGAGTTCCTAAACACAAGAATGATTACAGGGTTTCACCAGGGCATTTCTGCTCAGTATCCAAAAATACGAGCCAGGGATCTGTACCTCTGTCAGCTTTACCTGTGCTTGGGGGGAAAGAACATGTAGTCATCAACTGCCCTTCTTCTTTGTCTATGAAAGGGAAGGGAATGCCTCAGGTGTCTTGATCCGACAACATGGAAGCCAATACAGGCCCATTGGGTAGTGTAGTCAACAATTAGGTTTGGTTATCAAAGCCTCTCTCCCTGGGTGAGAGCTATGGTGGCCATCACCAAAGCACTGCAGCATGTTCAGAAGTACTCGTGGGCTCCACGGACTCCTCATGTGCCTCATTCAGTGGCAGCCCTACCTCACTCCCATCATACTCATCACCTCTCTGCCTGCAGAGTTCTTTTATTATCTTCATCCAACGTGACTCTTGCTCACTGTGACACTACTCTCCTTCCTCTGCCTTTGGACAATACCCCCTCATGACTCCCTGACTTTAACAGACTGACTACTTACTCTTCAGATTGATTTATGGAAAATACTTCTTAAAATGTTGAATTAGTTTGGTTTGCTCATGGTGAAGCAGGCCCCAATCTAGCTGGCAATTGTCTGTATGAATAAAACCTCCAAGGCCAGTGTAATGCCTTAGGCAACTTCTGTTCAACAAATAGAGCTCTCTGCGTCCACCTGAGCTTGCAGTTGGCCCACAGTACAATGGTGACCATTTTATACTGACAGCAGGTGCACCTTTGGTGCTGCCCATGACTTCTGTATGCTCTGCAGACAGAGACATCTTGACTTCTTCTGGACAAAAGATAGACGACAACTTTTATATTTTAAAACTGTTAGAGTCTGTTCAATTGCCTAAGTCTTTAGCAATCATAGAAATCCCTGGACATTCAATGACATACACCAAGAAAACTAGAGGTAATCATTTGGTGGCATTGCTGCTAAATTAGCAGCATTAAAACAACCTCGGACCCCAACAAAGCACCGGAGCTATTGGCTGAAGCACTTGCAGATTTCAAAGATAACATTATGGAAGCACAACCTTTTGTTCTATAAAATAGAAAGAAAAACATGCTTGAAATATGGCCCTAATTTTACCCCAAAAGAGTCTTATAGTAGATCCAAACAACTGTACACTCCTTCCGTTTGCATACAACACCACATATTACAGTATGTACATCACTTAACTCACTGGGACACTGACAACTTTGTTTTATGGGGAAAGCAATAGTACTGGGAGACATCGCTAGAGATAGAGCCCAGGTATACCCCAAATGCCAAGTCTGCCCAAAGCACAAGCCTGGAAAGCTCATTCATACTTCTATGGGGGAGTTTTCTCTTGCCTTTACGACCCTTTGAGAACTGACACAAGGACCTTATTTAGTCAATCCCATATTCCAAATACAGGTATGTGTTGGTAATGACTAATTTTCTTATTGAGTGGAAGCATCCCCAGGCCACAGAGGCACAGCCTCAGCAGTAAGTAAAAAACTCCCACAAATGAGCTTCCCACTCTGGGAATCTTGTCAGAGCCCCATAGGCACCAACTCCTTTCACTGGACACGTTGTACAATCTGCAAGATATGCCGATTCTGCAACCTTTCCACTGTGCTTATCCTCCCCAGTCCTCTGCTCCTGCTGAGTGACTATGAGGGCAATTAAAACTCAGTTGGAAGAACATGTGAGTCTTCTACTCTGCCTCTAATCTGAGGCATTTCCCTTGGCATTGTTCAACACAAGGTCTGCTCCTTTAGGCAAAGACCGATGGCCTCATTTAGAAATGATTACAGACCAGCAGACCCATGAGATTAGATCAAGGAATGTGTACACCTGCACTGCCGAAAGGAAATCTCCTGATTTACTGTAAAGCACTTACTGGGCTTCTTAACTCCAACTCTCAGCTGATGGTGCAATCTTTCCATAGTGTGCCACCTGGAGACTAAGATCTACATTAGGATCTCCAACCCCAGCATCTACATTATGTCTATTGGAAACACCATCCCCATAAGGCTGCACTTCAGTTTTAATCAAGAGGGCCAAAATCAGGTATTACTTACTAATCCTCCTGTTGCTACACTTCATGGTATTCACTCAGGCACTCATGATGATCATTAAAAAGGATACCCAAACCTGATTAGTTACCTCAGCCCCATTATCCACTCTCACTTGAGGGCACTGGGTGTTTCTTTCTATGTGGAACCCGCATATATTAGTATCGCCTTGCCAACCTGATGGTGAGGCAGCTGTGATATAGTTATGTTAGTATCTGATGCCGAAATCAGAAAGAATCTTCTTCCTCTGCCATTATCCCCAATCGAGGCCCTTTTGTCTGTAAACTGCAACCAAAATGGACCCCCCAAAAACTGAGATTTGGGGTATGGCCTCTTCAGGCCTCTCTCCTCCCCAAGCCCTATAATACATTAGCAAGGCCTTCGATATGCCCTCACTAGAGCTTTCTTTCCTTGGCATGGGATAGCTGAAATAGAAAAGTCTACCAGAAATCCTTCTGGTGGCACAACCATGGAATTCTACTGCAACTGCTCTATCAGAACAGCAAGAAATAATGGGCATTCTGGCTGAAATAGTCCTAAACCACAGGCCTGTAATGTGCTGGTTGCCAAGCAAGGCAGTCCTTTGCCCCATGGGACATTGCTTCTTTGTTAAAAATCAGATAAAGTGGTGCAACAGCTTGAGGTTCTGAAACAAAATGTTTAAATCCTTGAACAGACAGAACATTACCCTATAGGTTGTGTTGGACAGATTGATGTAGCTGGCTGATGGTAAGAATAGGGACCTAGCTTTATTCTATTTTACAAGCATCAATGATATTGATTTTCATGATTATGATTGGCCCCCTTAATTAGGTCCCTTGACAGATTCACTGAACAACGACTAACAGCCACTGCTAGAGTAATGGCGGCACGATGCCTAGACATGTTACAACAAATAAATCCCGTGGGACCACCTCTACCAAGGAACTTTGATCTGAGGAACATGTGTCATGGAGGGTGCTTTCTACTGGCATCCTATTGGGAAAACGGGGCCATATGCTCTCTTACTGCACCCTCAGGACACTGCTTTCCCTCCCACATGCGACAAACATACTGGGAATAAACATTCCTGGCATCCAGGGATCAAAGTTGCTGTTTCAATGATGGATTGCAATATCCATCCATATTTCCTGATAATTGATCATCAATGATTTCTAAGAAAATATCCTGGTGGAAAGAGGAAATGTGAGAGAAAAGCAGAAAAATAAAGGTGACACATTCAGAGAGCAATGTGAACTGGAGCCAGGAGGCCTCTGGAAAGCTGAGCGAATGTACCGGCTCCTTATGAAATGGCTTTTCTTTCTCTTTCTCTCTCTCTCTTTTAAAAAATATGTATTTTATTGATTTTTTACAGAGAGGAATGGAGAGCAATAGAGAGCCAGAAACATCGATGAGAGAGAAACATTGACCAGATACCTCCCGCATACCCCTGACTGGGAATGTGCCCGCAACCAGTATACATGCCCTTGACTGGACTCGAACCCAGAACCCTTCAGTCCGCAGACTGATGCTCTATCCACTGAGTCAAACTGGTTTTGGCTGAAACAGCTTTTCTAAACCCAATGACTACATACTGGGACAGCTTCTGTGGCCAGCTCTGCACCACTGAGCTCTCTATTCAAAAAGACATTTTTTAAATCCAGCAATAAACATAAGCAATTAATCATATGTAGCATGTGTGAGTCGGCTGGCCAGCACCAATCACTGCTTTTTCAATGCAACTTGTGAAATCCCTTTTCAACCTCCCCTCCCTTTCTGTCTTTTTAAACCCTGTCAATTTCTTTCCCCCTGGAAACACAGTTTGGTTTCTATCTAATTCTGTGTCTCACTGTAATTCTAAAAAGTGAGCCCCAAGTAAAGCTTTCTTTGCCTTACAGTTTTGGTCAAAGTAGATTGACATCACGAGGTAGACTGTCAGTCCCTTCCCTTGGACCCTGGGGTGTCCTTCAAATTCAGCGCAGCAGCAGAGGTGCTCCTGGGGTTAAGGCCAGGTCATAGGTGCCTTGGGCCCCTCCTGGGTTTTCTGGCACACTAAGCCTCGGGATGTTCCTCTCAGAGCCAGTGTGCAAGCTGAGGGAGCCCAAGCCATGGAGAGAGCCGTTGGCTGTCTGCTCAGCAGCCAGGGCTGAATGTGTGGCTCACAGCAACATGTAGGACAGACATGGGAGCCCGTCAGAATGCCAGCCCCATTGGAATGCCAGCCCCATCAAGTGTAGAGATTATCTATCATCTATCTATCTATCTATCTATCTATCTATCTATCTATCTATCTATCTATCATCTATCTATCTATCTATCTATCTATCTATCTATCTATCTATCATCTATCTCTATCTTTCTATGGCTAAGCAACCAGTCAACTGGCCAACTGGCCTGTAGGTATGACCTGCACTGACCACCAGGGGGCAGACACTCAACTCAGGAGCTGCCAAGGGACAGCAGCTTTGCAGAGTGCCCTATCCCACTCTGGGACCCCTTGGAGGATGTAGGACTGTGGGTTTCAGCCCAATCCCCGCAGGCTAGGCTGAGCCACCTCACCTGCCGGAGGGACACTCCACTCACTCTGCAGACACACTACAAGCCCTGGCACTGTCCCAGGTGCAGCTGGCCAGCTGGCTAGGGAGGGACTGTGGGGGGTTAGTTTCAGGGTGTGTCTGGCCCATCTTGCCCAGTCCCGCACCACAAGACACTTTATAATTAATTTCCTTTCAATGTGCACAAATTTGTGCATTGGGCCTCTAGTCTCATATATGTGAGCGACTTCCAAGGAAAGCGACCAGCTAAGCTTTGTGTGTGGCTAACGTTTTGGGCTATTGAGAACAGAGCGAATCTCAGACGTTAGCTTCTCAAAGCCTGGCTGACCTTCAGGTTCTCCTGTTTTTACAGCCACGGCAGTGATCTGTGGGGAACATGGAGGGGCTGGGGAGCCAACATGGTCTCTGCCCTGTTGGGGAGCAGACAAGCAGGCAGCAGGCAGTGTAGTGAGCCGGGCATCACTTTGATTTTTGTGTCTTCTAGTTTATCTGCTCGTTTTCATTTCTGAAGTTGTTTAAGGGCACATATTTTGTGCCAGCAGCAATAATAAAATGTAGACTTAAGTGGCTCAAACATTAGAAACTTACTTTCTTCTAGTTATGGAGGCTAGAAGCCCAAGGTCAAGGTTCCAGCCAATTCATTTTTCTGTTAAGTGCTGTGGCCTTTTCTTTAGGGCAGGCACAGAGAGAGAAAGAACTCTGGTGTCTCTTCTTAGAAGGGCACTAATCTTATCAGATTAAGGCCCCACCCTTACAATGTCATTAAACCTTAATTACTTCCTTAGAGCTCCCATCTGCACAGAGGCACACTGTGAGGTAAGAGCTTCAACATATGAAATTTGGAGGTACACAAACATTCAGTCTATAACAGGGCAAACACAGTCTAAAAAGGGCCATTTTCGGCAGAAAAATCACCCAAATTGGAGCTAAAGGAGCAGACTAAGTAAAGTCTAATAACTTAGCAGTATTCCCCCTAATATACTTCCTTGTCAATCAAGTTGCGCTGATTAGAGACTTCAGCTTTCTGAAAAACCAGAGAAAACTCTAAAATTCTGTCATCCTATGAACCAAACCAAGTACTCTACCCTCCCCTCCATCAGCAGTAACAGAGTTACATCCAATTACTGTCTTTGGAGATTTTGAAACCCTTTATCTAAAAGGTTTTACAAAAAATATATAGAGAGAAGACTAACCTGAGGATATTTTCTTTTTAAACTAAGGAAATATTTTGATTTCATTGTAAACTGACCCATAGCCCCAAAAGAAAGTTGGGAAAACATAAAACAGTACCAAGAGAGAAAAATGGAAAGGTGCTCACTGAAAAACATCTGCCCTCAGTAAAATTGAAGAGGAGAATTAAGAAGTGCTAAAGAATTTCTTCTCACTGAAAATGTGGAATAGTTGTTTTGAAACATTTTGGTCTCCAAACTGGAGGAAATAATGTTTTTATTTTTATTTCTTATAATGAGTCAACACTGATGTAATATAATTCTGTCCTAAAGTAATTTGTTGGTCTGCTGAATTGTATGGTTCATCTTTTGAGTTAAAATATTCCTCACACTTCCGTTCAATAACAACTCTCATTTTCTGAGCACTTGTTTTATACATCTCATTTTATTCCCCTAACCTCCCTTCGAGTTAAATACCATTATTTCCCCAACTTTGCAAATGAGGAGACTGATCATTTAAAAGACAGAGGAACTCTCTGAATGTGGCAGAACTGGTATTGGAACCACTGATTCTAATGGTAAAGCTCTCCCCCAGCTCTTCATTGCTCAGTGCTTCCAGAGACTCAAAGGCTCTGGAGAGAGTGTGGGGTGTGTGTGTGTGTGTGTGTGTGTGTGTGTGTGCGCGCGCGCCTGCGCACCTGCAGCTGTGTGTATTGACTTTCCCTAATCTGGTTACAGCTTCTATGATACAAAGAAAATAACAATAAAATGATGGTCACTACCAAGAGTCTGAACTGAACAGGTAGCCACTCCAAACTCTACATTATTATCCATCCCAACACCTGCACAGCACAATGGGAACTTTTCTCGGAGGATTCCATGTTTAAGAGAGAGAGAGAGAGAGAGAGAGAGAGAGAGAGAGAGAGAGAGAGAGAGAGAGAGAGAGAGCGCTGAGAGAAAGACTAAGGGTGTTGTCCACAAGATGAACTGTCAACTAAAGAGCAATTTTAGCTCACTTTGCCTTTTAGGTCTGAAAACATCACTCCAAGTATTAGCACTAATAAATCATATTTTAATCTCACTGAGACTTAAAGCAGAATGAATCTGAAGTTTATTGCAGGACTAAATTTTAAGCATGAACGTACTGTTCTAATGCAACCCTCAGGGTGATATGATACCAGGTACCAACCATGCTCACATGTTATTATGGTCAGATTCTGACAGTAATCCTATAGAATAAAAGGGTAATATGCAAATCAACCAAACAGTAGAACAACCAGTAGCCATGAAGCGGACTGACCACCAGGGGGAAGATGCTCAGTACAGGAGCTGCCCCCTGGTGGTCAGTGTGCTCCCACAGAAGGAGCACTGCTCAGCCAGAAGTCGGGCTGATGGCTGGCTAGCACAGTGGCAGTGGCGGGAGTCTCTCCTGCCTCTATGGCAGCATTAAGCCATCAGTTGAACATCCCCCAAGGACCCCTGGACTGCAAAAGAGCACAGGCTAGGGTGAGGGATCCCCCTCCCCACACTGAGTGCACAAAGTTCATGCATCAGACCTCTAGTGCAGGTAGAAAGACTTAACCTTTTCTTTACATGCTCCATCCCATATCTAAGGCTACAAATGGAGTCATTCATCATTTTTTTTCTTTGTATAGATTTATTTTTTCTTTTTCAATTACAGCATTATTACTAGTCAGAAGAGCTCTTGCTACCTTTTGTTCTTCCCCTGCTTATAAGAAAGTAGAGGAGGGATAAATGGTGATGGATGAAGACTTGACTCTGGGTGGTAAGCACACAATACAGTGTATTGATGATGTGTTGTCGAACTGTGCACCCGAAACCTGTGTCATTTTGTTAACCAGTGTCACCCCAACAAATACAACAAAAAGGAGAAAAACAAAACAAATGAAAAAAGAAAATAAATATTTGGTATCTTTGACTCAAAACTGTAATAAATCTGAGAATATATAAGCAAAGAGATCGGTGTATTCCTAAAATTCATCTTTGGTTCACTGAATCCTGCTCTCTGGGACGCAGAGCTGCTGGAGCATGGACTCAAATGCAGGTTTCCACCTGCTCATTGAACATGGAGGAGCTCAGCTCAGCCTGGCCTCTTCGGGATCTCCACGGTGCAGGGGGATCGGTGCCACTTTATCAGAAATACTATTTTCAAGACAATCAAACGTGAACCTGAGGATGCCCTGGGAGTGGTTAAACCAGATCCTTAAGAGCCCTCTAGGAAATGGAGAGGGAAG
This sequence comes from Pipistrellus nathusii, assembly GCA_963693515.1. Classification (NCBI taxonomy): domain Eukaryota; kingdom Metazoa; phylum Chordata; class Mammalia; order Chiroptera; family Vespertilionidae; genus Pipistrellus; species Pipistrellus nathusii. The sequence continues at coordinate 64,899,401 of OY882867.1, forward strand.
TATATTTACACCGGAAGTAGGTGGAAATGAGAAGTGCTATAAGGAAGAGAGCTACAAAGGGTTATGGGCATTCAAAAGAGACCGCTGCCAGCGGGGGAAATCGGGGCAGGTGGTATGGAGGCAGCAGAAAGGAGGAGACAGATCATCAGTTGCAGCACATGAACAACTCTCCCAACAGGAAAAAAATTAACAAGACAGGTCAGCTGAAGTGAACAATGAACAAAGGGGAAGAATGGGAAGTTAGGTTGGAAAAATAAGTGGGTGTTAGATTTGAAAACTCTTTAACATCAAGAAAATTAGGGGCCTAGCTAGCATGGCTCAGTGGTTGAGTGTTGACCTATGAACAACAACTAAAAAAAAAAGGGCAATAAATACACATTTATCAACAATTGATTCTAAAAATCAAATCAAAACAAACAAGGAATCTAGTGAACAAAATAAACTGATGAATAAAGTAGACCCAGAGGCCTGGAAACCTGGAACAGAGTGAGGAATCTCAGAGGGAATGAGTGAGGGGATGGGAAGAGATTAACCAAAGAACATTTATGCCATAAGCATTCCTTGTGAACACAGGCAATAAGGTGGTGAAGAACCGGGGAGGGGCAGGAACCGGTTGGAAGAGAGGCAATGGGGAGGAAAGAGGGCACATCTGTAACACTCCCAACAATAAAGATTAAATATAAAAAATAAAACCAAACTCTTTTTTCTTAGGTTAGAGATTTAAGCCCTTTTGTAACATATCAGAAATACATCTTTTTTAATCAACTTATCAAGAGGCATAACAGACCACTAGTTGAAACACTATCATTCTACTCTTCTAAGGAAACAGCACAGAACACAAAATGACCAGATCCAAGGGGTCTTTTTAATTTAATTACAGAGTAAAATTATTTGGTAAATTTGAAAGGTCTAACAATTAGACAAAAAGAAAAGTATTCCTATACCAATCAAATCATAGAGCCATTTAAACATATTTATGAAGTTCTTAACATGGAGCTAAGGATCAAGTTATATCACAAAGAAACATCAGGCACAGACATTACATGTACAGAATGAACAGCTGTGTTAAATCCACACACCGAGGAATTCACACTGAAGTCTGCACACTGAAGAAAGAGCCGATCCTGTCTTATGTCATCGATGTTTCTCTGTTACTCTGCCTCAGTTTACACAAAGGCAAACGCTTACCTTCTTGTAGATCTGAAAGCGACACCGACCTGCCTCCATCGCGACAGAGGAGCCACAGCTGCCACTTCCTCCATACGGAGCCTCTCTTGGTTACCAATATTAATGGAGTCAGGGTCATTGGCAGTAGAATTCTAGGGCCTACATCTGCAGATTCCATTCTTTCAAAGTTAAAGGGGAAGATCTTAATTACTACCACTCACTTCCCTGATAACAGGAGGTCAAGACAGTTTGCAGATTAATAGTTTTCAAGTCAAGTTTGTTATAAAGTGGAAAAGAGTTAGGATTTCCTCAAACAATTAAAAAATGAAACTCTCATTTGACCCAGTCACCCCACTTCTAGGAATATATCCCAATAAATCAGATACTCCAATCAGAAAGGATATATGCACCCTTATGTTCATAGCAGCACCATTTACAATAGCTAAGATTTGGAAACAGCCTAAGTGCCCATCAGCAGATTAGTGGATTAAAAAACAGTGGTACATCTACACAATGGAATACTATGCTGCTGTAAAAAAGAAAGAACTCTTACCATTTGCAACAGCATAGATGGAGCTAGAGAGCATTATGCTAAGCAAAATAAGCTGTCAAAGAAAGACAAATATCACATGATCTCACTCATATGTGGAATAAAATTAACATAAACTGAAGAACAAAAATAGGTCCAGAGACATAGAAGCATTGAACAAACCATCAAACCTCAGAGGGAAAGTGGCATTGTAAGAGACCAATGGACTTGTATTCATAAGCAAAACTAATGGACAGAGACAGTAGCAGGGTGAGGGCATGTACTGAGGGATGGGAGCGGCTGGGGAGAGGTCAATGGGGGGAAAGAAGACATATGTAATACTTTAGACAATAAAGAATTTAAATTTAAAAAGTTTGATATAAAAAACCTCCAGAGGAGACATGTTATTAGTTGTTTTGAAATACATGGAGATACATGGAGAGATATGCAGTATAGAATGGTAAGTACATCTCCATGTAACATGGTAATAGAAAAACTACCTTAGCCATATCAACTGAGAACTGCGCTAAGCTAATAGAGTTTGCAGAAATAAATTGTTCCCTAAAGTGTTGAATTTCTAAAGTAGAGCTGGAACAATAACAGAATAACAGCCCCATTTACCTATGGGAGGTATGGGTTGGATTCCTCTGTGTCCAGGCCTTGCTTGTCCTCGACGTACTCAAAGGCATTACCCATTAGGCCACCCTGCAGCCCTCATTACCCTGAGCACGAGAGCAGTCCACCAGGTTCTGCTCACTCAGTTTTCTGGAACATCTGTCCTTCAAGGGCACCAGTTGCCCTAAAAGCCCAACAAGAACCACACTGACCTTGAAGACAAAATTCAGAAGTGCACATTCTATAAAACAAATAGCAAGACTGACAAGAGCCCCTGTATCTGAAATCTCCTTTAAAAATAGAAAACTGCATGTTGATACATATTCTACACAAAAGGCCGCGGGCTCATGCTGGCTTTACTCTGGGAGAGACCTGCTGGACGCCAGCATGCCTGGTTCCTCATGGGAGTCACATGGCCTTCCCTCTCTCATCCACAGCCAAACAGGGTCCTCGGAGCACCTTCCCTTTCTGGGTTCCCGCTTTTAAAAGCCATTGACCATCCTCCCAAATTTTTCCTTGGTCTTTAAGGAAAAGGAAGTAGAGTGTTGCAAAGCAAGATTTTTTTTGCCAACATGCTAGGAGAAGAAACACAAAAAGCCACGCCTCGATGCCACACTCACAGTCATTGCCATGGTGAAGCGGCATCTCCCTTCCTGATTGTGCAGTTCAGTCATTTTCATGCTCCTCTCCCACTCTGCTCTTCTATGCTTTTCTTCATGCTAGAGGCAAAAGAATTCGCCATGGCCTTTAGGCCTATATTTCCATTTAAAACAGGGATGCACGTCCTATTGAGTAGGACAGGGTGGCACCAATGAAGGCCTTGGTCAGAGCCAGCCTCAGGAAGCTGCTCTGAGCCATAAACTCCCAACAGCATGGACCTCTCTGGGCCTCCTGGTGAGTGTCAAGGCTCAGTTAATTGATTCTCACTTGTCCCAGCGCAGGTCATACCTCAGTGAAGCTGGGGGAAGGCAAACCCCTTGCAGGACTCCCTCTACCCACCTCAGTGGATTAACTCCGAGTGTGACTTAGTCCTATGCTTGGTTAAAATCCCAGCTGAGCTGAGAACAGTATAATCTAAGCTGGTGGCTCCTGTTTATTCTGTGACAAAGGAGGGGTGGTGGGGAAGGCAGGGCTCCCAGGCAGAGGTGCTCACTGTCTCAGGAGAGCGCAGCTGGGCTTGGGAAGAAGTGGGGTGGGAAGGCCATGCCCAAAGCACAGACATGGAGGGCCAGACCCTGGTGCTGGGGTGACTGGAACAGACTGGGAGGGCTCCAGGGAAGAAGAACACTCCTAGGGCACCTGTCCTGTGCCCCCTCCCAGGCCTTTCTCCAGGTCCCCAGGAAGGACTCACTTACAGAGACACGTGGCTGAGCAATGGAGGAGAGAGGGGAACAAATGGCTTTTACCTGGCCCCTCTGTGCACCATGAGCCAATATGTCTTCCTCAGTGTCCAACCGGCTGCTCTTGAGATTTCACTCAAGAAACTTACTTTGGACTATTTTATTCAGTGATTTAAAAAAATTTTTTTGATTTATTTTCATGTCAGCATTTAAAGAATATTTTGTGAAAAATGTTTTAAATGGAGGAAAATATATGTTTGTATTAAATAGTAGTGTATGTATTTAGGAAACACAAACCAGAAGAATTGTACATTAGTACCTGAAAGAGTGTAGTTATTATAGAAAATGCATTTATTAAAAAAAACCTTTTTATCTCACATGCCTTCCCACATCAGATTTTTCTATGCATATTTTGTTTTTGTTTTTAAATAAAAATGGAGCCACAGTTCATGAAGTCTAGTAATTACTTTATTTACAATTAAATTGACAAATTTTTGGAATCACAAAAAGATACATTTAAAAAAAAATTTTTATTGTGGGGACATAGACATAAAAACATTGTCTTGGGGAGAGCAGGCCTCAAGCAGCTACTTTGTGCAATGAACTGCCAACAGCATGCGCACCCTGTGGACAGTTTCCGGTGTTATCGACCTTGTTATAGAGTCTCTTATGCTTTGTCTTCCCCTGGATCCATGGTGCATCTTAACTGCCATCAAGTTTTGGAGGCTCCTGATCTCCCGTCCTGGGTGTGAGCAGGTGGCCACGCTGTAAATTCCCAGGCTGCTGGTCCAAACAGCTATTTCCTCATCACAGACGCTCCATTGCTGTCCTCTCCCAAGCCCATGGACACGAGGATATCCTCAATGGCTTTTTCCAGTTTCCGTGCTTCTGGCTCTGGGATCACTATATCTTCTGCCTGGAATTCTTCAGCGATCTTCAAGGAAAAGGAAACAGAGTGTTGAGAAGCAAGAGATGATTTTGCTAATAAACTAGGAGAGGACACAAGAGTCCAGCCAACCATGTCACACTCACCTCATCAGCGGGGACTTCTGTCTCCAACCTCACTGGTCTTTTCTCAATGGCTACCTTAACCAGTGTGCCAGCGGCTGCCTGGAGAAAACCTACCAGTAGAGCTTTAAGCTAAAAGGAAAACATATAATACATCATGTTTCATTTCTATTTCTTACTAACTCACCTTCCCCAAGGGGATTTTCAGACAGAGAGGAGGAGAAACCAGGACCAGGGAAAGGTTTATAGGTCAGAGAGCTCTCCTCAGGCACCCACACAACAGGGACGCAGGCCCTATTGGGTCATTAAAGGGGGGATGGTTGGGGGCGGGTGACGAACTTGAAGTTATGGTCTTGGAAAGAGCTGGGCTGTAGAAGCTACTCTCTGCTATAAACCCCCAGCAGCATGGATCCTTCTGCTCAGGGCCCCTCTGGATAGTTTCACATGGTACCTACCGCGCCAAGCAGAAGTGCGGGTAATGCGAACAGTTCATTTGGTTCTGCATGGAAACTGGGATCAACTGCTGGAGCAGCGAAGACTATTCCCAAGCAAAGAACTACCAGGAAGATTGAAGCTTTCATGGTTCAAACACCTAAGGAGAAAAAATAAATGAGTCTGATGAGAGCAATCCTTCTAAAATCCCATTTTACCTTCATCTGAAGAAAGTAAGTGGGCTGAATTCCCTCTCCCAGGAACTTATTTATCCAAGGCCTGTGGAGGAAGGGTGAGGATTTGTGTGGAGAAATTCAGTCCAGATGGAGGTTTGTGATTCAGTCACTGAAGGAAAAGCAGCAGAGAATGACTCCAGGTTGGAAACAAGATGTGCAAAGATCATTTAGGTTGGGAGAAAGTTGGGAGGGTAGCTTATGGGTCAGGATTTTGAGGCTGCAAAGAGGAACCAAGGAAAAGGCTGTTGCAGGGATTTAGCAACATTGCCCAGGTGACCCAGGAAAGCCTCCCTAAGGAGGACTCCCGACCCCAGGTAGGGACAGAGGTCCCAGGATTTAAGTGTCCACTGCCCACTTCCTCCCTGACTACTGCATGCCAGGGTGAGATGTGCCTTCCAACTTCCTCTCCTTGAACTAGAATCTCTCCCCTACAGGCCCAGCCAGGGGAAGGTGGGCAGGAGGACAGCCAGGGCTCAGCTGCCCCCACCTGGCCTGGGCCACCCATCCCTCTACTCCTTCACCAACCAGGGAAGTGCTCACCTGGCATGATGGAGCATAGAGACAGCCCCACACACCAGCTCCTGTCTCCTGACAGGGCCAGGCTCTTCTGAGGCTCAGATCACTGGCCAGGGACAAGGGGCAGGAAAGCAGGCAGGACCTGGGGGAACGCAGCCCTGCTCCCTGCCCACCCACACTCCTGCCTCTTCCCCAGATGCTGCAACAGTCAGGCAGCGCGGGCCCAGCGGCAGATGGGCTGTGGTCAGGCTGCGGTGATCTTTCCCACTGGGGGCCTAGGATTCTGCCCCCCATGGTGGTGGACAGGCTGGTTCCTGGGGTGGCCTAGCCCAGCCTGGCCCGGCAGAAGCACTCACCTGTGGTGGATGCAGCTAAGAAGGTGTAGTCAGCAGTGGCAGGTCCAGGGGTCTCTGATGCATGGCTGTGACCCCAAGGCCTCCCCTTTAAGGATCCTGAGCAGCCTGGCCAGCCCCACCCCCGTCTCTTATCCATGCCTCATTGGCTAGGATAGCCTTGGGTGGGGCCACCTAATTCTGGGTCTCCAGGTGAGGGACAAAATTCACTTGATATTAATTGGTCTCTGGGCAGATCCTATCTGCTTTTGTGACACCTGGGGGTCACTATGAAGGTAGAACCAGGAAAACACTGATAAGTATTCCAGGGAGAGACTGGACCCATGTTAATTCATTACCTGCTGTTCAGGCCCAGGGCAAGGGGTTCAGGAACAAGAGCTTACAAGGAACCCAAGTGGTATTTCAGCATAACCCTGCCTTTCCTCTCAGTGTTAGGGGTTTTGGGTAAAACCTTAGCAGGACTGAGAACTGTCTGATGGCTCCTGTTTATTCTGCAGCAAAGGTGGGGCAGTGGGGGAAGGCAGGCCTCCCAGGCAGAGGTGCTCACTGTCTCAGGAGGGCGCAGCTGGGCTTGGGAAGAATGGGGAGTGGGAAGGCCATGCCCAAAGCACAGACATGGAGGGCCAGGCCCTGGTGCTGGGGTGATTGGGACAAACTGGGAGGGCTCCAGGGAAGGGGAACACTCCTAGGGCTCCTGTCCTGTGCCCCCTCCCAGGCCTTTCTCCAGGTCCCCAGGAAGGACTCACAGAGACACGTGGCTGAGCAATGGAGGAGAGGGGGGAGCAAATGGCTTTTACCTGGCCACTCTGTGCACCATGAGCCAATATGTCTTCCTCAGTGTCCAACCGGCTGCTCTTGAGATTTCACTCAAGAAACTTACTTTAGAATTTAATTCAATGAAGTTTTACTTTGATTTACACTTAATGTCAGCATTTTAATGACATTTGGTGAAAATGTTTTAGTTGGAGAAAGTATATATCTATATTACATATTACACAAACCAGAAATGTATGTTTGTTTTTTATTCATTATAGAAAATACTTGTGAGGTAATTTTATTCTTATCTCACCTCCCTTCCCACATCAGTGTTTTCTATGCATATTCTCATTTTTTAAAATAAAGATGCAGTCACAGTTCATGAAGACTAGTACCTATTTTGTACTTACAATTAGATTTACAAACTTTCTGGAACCACGATGAGACATATAATTTTGATTTTCACTCTGGCGATGTAGATGTAACATAAAAATACTGATTGCCACCATTGTTAAGGGCACAGTTCAGTGGCATGAAGCTCATGCTGATTGTCCTCAGCTGTCACCACCCTCCATTCAGAACCTATTCCTCTCCCCAAAGTCAGGCTCTGTCCCCTTTAAGCAGTATCTCTGCATTCCTCCCTCCCCCAGTGCCTGGCAATAACATAGAAATGTTTTTACTCTCTGTCTCTATGAATTTGACTTCTCTGCATATATATATCACATTAGTGAAATCATGTAATATTTTCTTTTGTACCTGGCTATTTCACTTCACTTAATGTCCTCAATGTTCATCCATATTTTAGCACATGTCAGAATTTTCATTTTTTAAAAGTGAACAGTATTTTGTGCGTAAATGTGTTATGTTTGTTTCTCCAGTCATCCGTGGATGGGCATATGGCTTACACCCACATTAGGCTACTTTGAATAATGCTGCTGTCCTCATAGCTGCACAAATGTTTGAGTTCCTCCTTTCAAGTCTTTGGGTGCATACCTAGAAGTTAAATGAATTGCTGGGTCTGAAAATTCTATGCTTATTTGCAAGAATTTTCTCAAATCTTCTGATTTGCCTTTTTATTAAGTAAATAATGTCCTTGGATGGACATTTAAAAACTTTTAATTAATCATATTAAACTTTTTTTGTTTTTGGTTGCCTATTCTTTTAACATCTTTCTCCCCTTCCCCCCCAAAAAATTACTAATACATTTAATATTATGAGGTTCTTCCTTTATGTTTTTATTTTAAGGTTTGTTATTTTAGTGTTCATGCTTTGGTCTTTGATCTATTTTTTGTTTATTTTTGCATCGGTTTAAGGTAAAGGTCGAATTTTATTGTTTTGAATGTGAATATTTGATTTTAAAGAATCATTTGTTGAAAAGATCATCCTACCTCTATGGAATAATCTTGGCAACCCCATACAATTTTTAAAAATCAGCTCATTTGAATTTTATTATAATATCATTGAGAATATAGAAGCTCTCTTCTCTCAAACATTGGAACCTGAATATCTTATGTGATTAAAAAATAGGTTGTATTCTAAATCAGTGGAGCTGTATTTTTTGAGTACACCATGCATTTTATCCCAATCAGTGATCACGGGATGTAAGTAGATTTCTGATTTGTGGCTTTACAGTTCCCCTGGGGTCTCAGATCCATAAGGCAGTTGCCTCACAGGAGGCTGTGTGGCAGGTGTTCCTCCAAGGAATGGCATCCTCTTTGGGTTTGAGGAAATGCAAGACCATTTTTCACAGTGACTCCTATGTCACACCCCCTCCGCAGGTTGTGAGGGTCCTGATTCCTTCACATCCTCTCTAATGCATCCTATTGTCCATTTTTAAACTGTGTCCCTGTTAAAAGTTAGAAGTGGTGTCTCATTTTGAATTGGATTTGCATTTCTCTGATGAATGATGATATAGGATATCTTTACAGGTGCTTACGTATATGTGCATATGTCCTTTGGGAAATATGTATTCAAATCATTTGTCCAATTTAAAATTGTGTTATTTGTTCTTTTATTGCTGAGTTGCAAGGTTTCTCTATATATTTCCAGATATTATGCATTTATGAAATATATGATTTGCAAATACTTTTGCCCACTCTGCTGTTGCATTTTCTCTTGGGCACGTCTTCCTTTAAAATCGTGGTAAAATAAACATAACATGAAATCACCACTTAAGCCATTTTAGGTGTACAGTTCAGCATTTTGTGCACCCATCACTGTCATCAAGCGCTAGAATTCTCATCGTGTCTATCTGAAAATATGTACCCATTCCACATAGTTCTTCATGTCTCTCTTCCACCAGCCTCTGGCCACCATCGTTCCACTTTCCTTGAATATAACAAAACCAGTGGATTGTATATGTTTATGTGGGGAACCTTTTCATATGAGAATCATATCTCAGATTAGAAAATAAAGAGGGGGATATATTGAAGTCATTAGACACTCTATGATGCATCATACATTGTTGTAATACAGCGGCTTGACTAGCAATTGCCTGCCCCTCTCCCAAGATAGATCTCCAGGGAAATTCAAGAGAAAGAGGAACAATTTGTGAAGAAGTAGTAAAGACAAGCATGTGGCAAATGTACGTGTTAGTCAAACATCTCCCCAGGTGATTTCCAAGAGTGCCAGCGTGGTAAAGTGAGATGGTAAACTACTGCTGTGCTCACCGCTGCTGAGCACTCTGAAGATGTAGGAGTCACACCCCACAGGCACAAAACCCTTCAGTGAGGTCCACAGAGAACTGCCACCTCAGCATGGATAGTTCCATGGTTCTGCCCAAATGATGAAAGGGGAGGAGATTAGGACTTGACTGAACTGTCTGTTGATGAAAAAGGGGTTCTATGGAAAGTGATCTCACAGGGCGATCTGCTCATAAATTCCTAAGTGGGCAGGTCTTGGTGGGTAGTCACAACCCAGCTATATACATTTTTATTAAAAGGTTTATCTTTGACTCCTGCAAGCCCTGTCCATTGTTTCCATGCATCTAGATGAACACACCTTGGCAATAAGCTGTAACCAACCTCAAATAATATATAATCTCACTAAGCATCCTGTATTCCAATCCTTGCCTGGCTTTCCCCCCACTTCATATAATCTCCCTTATATTCCCTTTTTAATTTCAAATGCATAAAAGAAACTGCACAACTGTTATTATCTGGAATATTTGAGATCTTTCACCCCTAAACCCCAATCATATGTTGCCCATTTGGCTCAAATAAAAATGGAAATTTTCTATAGCCAGCTGGCTTGGCTAAGTGGTTGAGCGTGGAACTATGAACTGGGAGGTCATGGTTTGATTCCTAGTCAGGGCATAAACCCCAATTGTGGGCTAGATCCCAGGAGGCAGCTGATCAGAGATTCTGTCTCAGCATTGGTGTTTCTATCTCACTCTTCTTCTTTGAAATCAATGAAAAATATATAAAAATATTATCTACAGGTTTGGATTTTTCTTAGATTGACATTTTGTTTCTGATTTATCCTTTTTCATTTCCTTCTGGATGAGAGAAACAATGAAAATAATTTCTTTCTCTTCTAGTTTATTATTTCAATTGAATTGTTAGAGAATGTTGATAAATGTTTTGCCAGAAATAGTAACCTTTGGTCATTAAAATTACAGAATATATCAAAGCTTCTATTTTAAAACCATTGTATGTTACTGCCATGTCTGAGTTAAAATGATGGATAAATGAATTGAAACATTTTTTAAACTCTTGATGTCAAGGTTTTACCACAGAATTTCATTGTGGAAAATGCAGGTAAATCCAAAGTCATCCCTCACAGGAGTAAATTTTGGGCAAAGAACCTATCTTCTCCTAACCACAGACACAGTCACCTACCCCAGAGAAGTTCATCAGCGTGACCTCAAAGCGCATGACAAGGTTAAGTTAAGATAAAAAGAAGACACTCTTTGCTCCATTTCTCTATCGGGTGAACCTGTGAAGATCAAGTACTCATGGGCATGGAGTGTGAATGAGCCTTTTCAGCACAGTGCCTTGGATGGGCCATCATCCAAATGCACTATACATGTGGTCAACATCAAAGATGTTAAGGGCAACCCTCATACGTTTGGGTTATAAATTACATGAGGTAATACAGGTGTTGATAAAACCCATCATATCCAGAATTTCTCTCTTGAAAATGGACATGTCCTTGAGTAAATGGCATTTAACCCAAAGGCCCAGTAACATCGCAGTGACTACTGTTGCCATTAAGTATTGGCTCTTGATCATGCTTATTATATACTGGAGGCCTGATGCACGAAATCAGTGCAAGAATAGGCCTTCACAGCCACGGTGGCTACCTGGATCCCTCCCTCACAGCTACAGAGGCTGCCTAAATCCCGCAGCTTCAGCCCCAGCTTTGTCTGAAAGGTGGTCTGGAAGGATGTCTGGTCTAATTAGCATATTCTGTTTTTATTATTATATTATAGATATGTACCACATCTTCTTTATCATTTATCTATTGATGATATTGATTTTCTTAACATATCTTAGCTATTGTAAATAGTGCAGCAATGAACATAGAGACCCACATATCTTTTTGAATATGTGTTTTGAATAAGAAATAGCTTTTTAGCCGAACTGGTTTGGCTAAGTGGATAGAGCGTCGGCCTGTGGACTGAAAGGTCTAGGGTTTGATTCCGGTCAAAGGCATGTACCTTGATTGCAGGCACATCCCCAATAGGGGGTGTGCAAGAGGCAGCTGATTGATGATTCTCTCTCATCGATGTTTCTAACTCTCTATCTCTCTCTCTCTTCCTCTCTGTGAAAAATCAATAAAATATATTTTAAAAACAATAAATAGCTTTTTAAATCCATTTATGGATTCATGAACAATTAAGTTGTTACCATACCTTGACTATCCCATAACACAAACACACACACACACACACACACACACACACACACACACACACACTCTGTGATAATGCTAACCATTAGAAAAATAAAATCTTGCAATTTTCTACAACATGGATGGACCTTGTTGGTATTACTACAAGTGAAAGAAGTCTTACCAAGAAAATTAAATACCATATCATCTCTCTAATACATGGATCTTTAAAACAAAACAAATAAAAATCTAACAAACAGAAAAATAAGCTAATAGATATAATAATAACAGATGGACAGTAGCTAGAGACAGGTGGGAGGTGGGAGAAATAGATGGAATTCAAAATGTAAAACAACAATAACAACAAAAAACTAAACTAAATTAAAATTTTAAAGCCTGAGGTAAAGAAAAAAAAAAACTATTGTTTCTTCCTCCTATCTTATCACCTGTCCTACTTTATTCTCAATTCCCCCTTTAGCCACGGGCAGGGAATTTAGTATCTCAAAATCTGCAAGTAAGAAGATGAACAGAATCTAAAACATCTTCAATTACTCCAATTCAGAAAGGGTCTTTCATACCAGTCTTTCTTCCATTTCCTCCATTTCCAGGTGTGCTGGCATGCCTAGAATTTTCTCTGTAAAAGAAGTAATTTACATACTGGAGCTCAGCGAAGGCTGAAGGAGTCATCAATCCATCCCTATGTTCTACATTTTCTCTGCAGTTTCCTAGTTTTCCAGGCTGGTTAGCAGTTTTCTATATCCCAGGTACAATACTTGTAGCAAATATTTTCAAATTCTTAGCTTAGTAAGAACAGAAATTTTCTTAACTGCCATCTACCATATTACAGCACTGCCCATTGCCCATTATATGGACGTTTTTTGATAACACCCTATTTCTAAGGACTGATTTCTGCATTAGACATGCCTTTTTCATGTTCTGGTGATTGACACCCAATTCAATAAGCTTTGAAAAGAGACTTCTGTTATGTGACATAGGGTTGTTTTTCTTGAAATAGAGCTGAATTCCACCAAAATTTATCACCTTGGTTGATGTTGTCACATCACATTCAGTGCCCTTCCTGTTCACCCAGACAATCTTGTTTTTGGCTTTCTTCTCAGAGTTCTCATACCCGCGCTTGGTGATTGATTATAAACTGATTGCTCTAAGGGCGGTATTCTGAGAAGAGAAAGGATCTTGGCTACTAGCATAACATTGACTCTAGGTGGCCTGACTGAGACAAGAGCTCATCCCAAACAGATCCCTGTGGTTTGCAGATGATTGGCAGGTGGTATTCCTGCTCTCCCAGCTGCTTCACTTTGCTTTATGTTCAGCTGAACCTGAAACACTTCCAAGGCAGAGGAGCTGCTATAAAGGAAAGAAAGAGTGCAACTGACAGCTGATATGGTTAGGGTATGCTTAATTTTATAAGAGCTGCTTTGGTAGAAAGTGGATAAAGGTGTTTAAAAGGTACAAACCTTAGTTTTAATATAAATAAATTTGGATGATGTAATGGCCAGCGTGGTGACTATCTTATATAATAAAAACCTAATATGAAAATTTATTGTCATTTCAACACATAAGATGGCTGCCCCCATATGGACACGTCGCCACAAGATGACCAACAGGGGAGAGCAATTGTGGGCAATCAAGCAAGCAGGGGAGGGCAGTTAGAGGTGACCAGGCCTACAGGGGAGGACAGTGGGGGGGGGGACCCAGCCTGCAGGGGAAGGCAGTTGGGGGGAACCAGGCCTGTAGTGGAGAGCAGTTGTGGGGGGACTAGACCTGCAATGTGGGACATTTGAGGGAACCCAGGCAAGTAGGGGAGGGCAGCTGGGGGGAACGAGGCCTGCAGGGGAGGGCAATTAGTGGCAATCAGGTTGGCAGGGGAGTGGTTAGGGGGTGATCAGGCTGGCAAACAGAAGCAGTTAGGGACAATCAGGCAGGCAGGCAGGAAGGCAAGTGGTTGGAAGCCAGCTGTCCCAGATTAGAGAGAGTACAGACTGGGCTGAGGGACACCCTTCTCCCCTAAGCTTGAATTTCATGCACTGAGTCTCTAGTTCTATTATAATTATTGAGGCTTATTTATTGTTTAGAGACATAATTAAAATTTGATGTGGTGAGAAGCTAAGTGAGATCATTCTTGTTTTCTCCCCAAATCTAAATTCAGCCCACAGTTGGAGTTCAGATAACCCTTAGCTATGAGGTCACTGCCTTTTTTTCTGGATTTGTCCTATCAGCAGGACTCAAACATGCCAAGCCCCTGTATTAATGACCTGTGGCTGTAACACAACGTTCCAACACTCTTCCTGAAAACCTGGGCCATCCACAGGTCTGTGCTTGGCTGAACGTTTTCTGATCCAGGTGATCAGCCAGCTCTTGGTCATGCATCCCTCATGCTCTTTGGATTGGCCAAGTCATGCTCTACATGTGGCCATGACAGAGGGATAAGAGGTAATGGGAAACATAGGGATTCATAAGGCCTAGGCTCAGAACAAGCACAATGTCCCTTCCCCTTTTGTACAAGAGAAGTCGCACAGCCAAGCCTAACGTATTGGAGCAGGGAAGCACACTCATGTAGAGGAGCAGAGAGAATGATCATTTCTGAAAAGGAATCCATCTACAGCTGGGAGTGAAGATATATGATGGCATACAGCAAGGAGGAAACGTATGCATTTTATGCCCCAGCCTCAGAAGTCACATCTCACGATTTCTCCCATTCTTTATCAGGAGCCATCAGAGGTTCTACCAGGTTCAAGGGTAGACCCCATTGTGCAATGGATGGAGTACAAAGGTCATTTTGTTAAAAGACCACATATAATCAGAGATCTCGATATGGTTATCTCTGGAAAATGCAATCAGCCACAGGAACAATGAAATGGTATTTGCAAGGAACGAGCTTCCATGGCAGCTAGTGTTTGGGGAACTAGAGGGCATTCCCTGGACCCCGGGTGGTGGTGGCACCATTTAGTGTCCTGAAGACAGGATTTCCTCAAAAGGAAATGAGCTCCAGTTTTCCAACTGTAAGTTTCTGCTGGGACCCTGGGATCTCCATGGCCTTTAAGTGACTAACGTCTTTGTGGAAGCCCTTCACTCACTGGCTGATGTAAGTGTTCAGTGCTGATGGGACATAGGGCCTCCCTAACTCCTAGGTGATGGTTTGGGGAAGTGCTGCTTTGGGGAGTTAACTGGGTCAAGAGGGTGGTGCCCTCATGAATAGGATTAGTCTCCTTATAAAGAAAGCGCTGAGGATTTCCTTTTCTCTTCTCCAGTTGAGGACAATCAGAAAAGATAGAGTTCTATGAACCAGGGAATGGGTCCTCATAAGACTCCAAATTTGCTGGTGCCTTGATCTTGGACTTTCAGGATACAGAGCTTTTCTGTATAAAAAAAATAAATTTATTTATGTGGAAAATAAATTTCTGTTGTTTATAAGCTGCCTATTTTACTCTCATAGCAATCAGAGCAACTAAGGAGGTGTTGATGTATTGCTATCAGCTGAGTCCTGATTTTCTCCCTCCCTCCCCCATGGATGCAAGCCTTTGTAGGGCCATGTGGACAAACAACACTCTTTGTTTTCTTTCTAAGATAAAGAAAAGGCTTGTTTTGCTTGAGGAGTCATATAGCTGCAGTCCTCCACCTCACAGGATAGACATTAAAGTTAGTTAAAGTGATTCTAGATATCAAACCTGTATTTTGAAGAGTAGAGGAATTAGTGGGAATCATAAAGATATATTCTGGACAATGTTTCTGAGCCTTCTTTCTATGTGGTTTGATAGCTAAGAAAAGCATAAATTAACCAGTGTAATTTATTTTTCAAATGTGTACCAGTTAAAATTTATATACCACTCAATTTTATTCAAAAATATGTCATGTTGATTTTTTATTTCAGCACATATAGATCTGTGGCATTCTATATAATGATTATATAAAATTCTACTTTATAGACATTTCCTTTACTTGATATTTTTTTGTGTTTACATATTTTTCCTATAAATTTGTACATACTTATACAAATAGTTTAATACATTTACACGGATATTTTTAGCTCCTTAAAAACTTACTACATCAATTAGTATGCCCATAGAAAGTTATGTGAATGTTTTTATTTTATTTTTTTAAAGATATTTTATTGAGTTTTTACAGAGAGGAAGGGAGAGGGATAGAGAGCTAGAAACGTCGATGAGAGAGAAACATCAACCAGTTGCCTCTTGCACACCCCCTACTGGGGATGTGCCCGCAACCAAGGTACATGCCCTTGACCAGAATCGAACCCGGGACTTTTCAGTCCGCAGACCGACGCTCTACCACGGAGCCAAACCGGTTTTGGCTATGTGGATGTTTTTTAAAGTATCCTCTCAAAGTATTGAGTTGATTGATACCTGCACAGCCAGTGTGAGAGACTTCCCCTCCCTTACCCATCTCAGCCAAGACTGGATATGGATGTGTTAGTTGACAATTAATCTATTCATATTGTAATGGGGAGTTCTCCATGGTGAAAGTCAATTCACTATGAGAGCTAACACTTTTGTTTTTACCATTAAAAAATAGTTTAGTGACATATGTAATGATCTATAGTGGATAATCAATTCATACCGTGTTTCCCCGAAAATAAGACATCCTCTGAAAATAAGACCTACTTACAAGTTTCCTTCTGAGTGAAATATAAGGCATCCCCCTGAAAATAAGGCCCCCCTAGGCTAAACATGAGAGATTTGGTCCACTGATTATGAAAGAAATGGAGTCACAAGAAATTCACCAGGAAATTCAGGAATTGGATTGTTAATGATGATGTTCCAGAAGATGATGACATGATTGTCATTGAATAAATGAGTAAATTCTTGATTCTGTAGGATTCACAGTTTGTCTGGTTTGTGTTTGACAACTACAGTACTACCATACAGTATACAGGTAATAAATTTCCTTTATTTTCATTTAACAATAAATGTGTACTGTATTCTTCTTCATGGAAAAATAAGACATCCCCTGAAAATAAGACCTAGCTCATCTTTGGGAGCAAAAATTAATATAAGACTCTGTGTTATTTTTGGGGAAACAGGGTAGATATAAAATGATGTAGTATTTCATGTATATCCATAGGATAGGTATGTACAAACAGATATATGTGAATAAGAAGTTAATTTTCTCTCCTTTTTGTTTTATCTCTATTTTATTGGGTATACAGAATAAATAAAGAATAATTCCTGAACAGTCTC
Organism: Pipistrellus nathusii; assembly: GCA_963693515.1. Lineage (NCBI taxonomy): Eukaryota > Metazoa > Chordata > Mammalia > Chiroptera > Vespertilionidae > Pipistrellus > Pipistrellus nathusii. The sequence continues at coordinate 64,916,399 of OY882867.1, forward strand.
AAAAAATATTAACTAGTGTCCTTCCTTCCTAAAGCCCCAATCACTTGATTTTTTTTTAACACAAACATATAATTGGTTACTTAATATTATAACCCCAGGGTTGTAGCCCAGAAATAAGGTTTTCAAGCAAAAATTCCACAACTGAAGGCAGGATTGGAGTCATGTGAAGGCAGCATCATTGTCCTGTGCCTGTGACACAAGCCTTGGGCCCTTCCCAACACCTGAGATGAAGATAGCAATGAGCTGAGGGGCCTGGGGGCAATCAGCTGGGCCAGCAGGAAGAGCTGCAATGACAGAAGCACGTGTATAATGGCCCCTAAGGCCTATCTGTCTAGCAGGTTTGTAGCATCATCAGCATCTTCCTTCCATAGCTGAGCATGAGGCCTGTGACCACAGTGTGTGCCCTGGGGCAGGGGTGCTCCCTGGACTAGGAGGCCAGATAATGATAATGTAAAATGGAAAGTGTGACTGCTATGCAGTTGAATTAGATAAAAACCAACTAGCATTGAGTCATTGAACATGTGACAACAGATTTGTCCTGTATATTCTGTGCCTGTGGGTAAGTCTTGAGCTCAAAGAAAGACTAGACCAGGGCTCCTAATCTGTTATCCCAGACTCCTTGGGTTTGTGGGTAGATTTCAGAAAGCCTGCATTAGTCAGGACTCTCAAGAGAAACAGCGTGAGGAAGAGGTTATAAATGTGTTCATTACAAGGTACTGGCTCATGAAATATGGAGGATGGAAAATCTCAAGCACTGCATTTGGCAAATTGGGGACTCAGGCCTCAGGCCCAGCAGGTGCTAGTGCTTCTGGTCCAAGCACAGGAAAGATCAGTGTTCCAGCCAGAAGGCAGCCAGCAGGAGGCGCCCCCTGACCCACAAGAGTGCCAGCATGTTTGTTCTGTTCAGGAGTCACCTGATAGGTGCAAGCTGCCCATATCAGGGAGGGCAATCTGCTCTGCTCAGTGAACCCACTCCAGTGTCAGTCTTGTCCCAAAGCGCCCCACAGTCCTGGGTACTCACTCCATGGTCCCGCCAAGTTCACACATAAAATTAACCACCACCAGTCCACTCTTTGTGAATTTGGCACCTTCTCAAATTACACTTAATCTCCAGATATGGACATTAGCGGTCATATTTCTGCCAAATACATTGCAAATGTATTAATACAACCAAATAATATACAAATCCTTTCCTCAGAAAATACACTTCTGAGGGATGTTCACTCTTTTCCTTAATACTCTATAACTTAAACTCTACGATGTAAAAATCAACCATACTTTAATATCATGATATATCTTCAATACATCTCATGTTACCTGACAAGGGAATAAAGAGGAAAGTAAGATGTTAAATGCACACACAGAGACAATCAAATCCCTAAGAAAATAGGGAGGAATTGTTCTTGGTAATTACAATCCTCATTTCTGTAACACTCACAATTGGTATTCATAAGGACTGTCTTCCACCTTCTGCTCGCTATTCCCTTTGTCCTCAGCAAGCTCCTCAGCTTGTTGTGCTCTTTACCTGGTGGGGTGGCCCAAACTTCTGTTCCTCAAGGGTCTATGCCCCTGGTTTTCCATCATTTTCATCTCATGGCTTACAAACTAATTACTAAATCCTGGGCACTCCCAAACTTGTATATTTTTTTCTGATCTGATATATATATATATATATATATATATATATATATATATATATATATATATATATATATATATATATATAAAATTTTGAATACCTTTTAATAGCTATTGTTGTGTTGTTATTTTTTATTTTCTCTGACAATGTAAGGACAGAGGTCAGTGCCCTGACTAAATAGGCTGTTGTTGCATGTTTTACCAGGTGAGAGTCCCTGGTCTAAGCCATTAGCAGTCCTGCCTGGATTGGGTGTTGTTATTTAATCTCAATCACAGGACACCCTAAGGGATCCCTTGTCTGTCAAACATCTTCTCCCCTCCCTCCATGTAGAGCAGCAGCCCTACCTCACCTTGGCAGTGAGAACCAGTCACCGTCAGCACCAGAGCTACCTTGCTTGCTGACTGACTCAGAGGCATGCGGGACTTCGAGTGTGAGCAGAAACTCAGGACATCAACCCAGGTGGAGAGGGACATGGGCCATGACAAGCTGATTCATGAGTGTTGACAATTCAATGAGCTTATCGCAAGTCACTGACATGTCAAAGAATTCTACAGCTCAGTTAGGAAAAAACACAACACCCCAAACGCATCCTGATACAGGTTCCCCAAGTTTAAAAACAATACAGAAATTTCTAGGGCATTATCAGTAATAACATTTGAAACTAATGTTTTCTCAACTCTCAACACCTTTAATCATTTGTAATAAAATTTTTATCCTCATGATGGCATTAAAATTTTCTCGATGTTGTTGCTTAATGATTCTTAAAGCCATTATTTGTAGCAAATAATAGTAAAAAAGTATAAGATGAGTCAAGAGTTAATGAGTAAAATATTGTTTTTCTGGGGGAAATAGTAAACCAGACAGAAACCAACAAAAACACAATATTTTGCTCGGCCAGATCTGTGCCTTAGGTGAAGTCCTGCACATAAAGCAAGAAAAACAGCTTCACATCCAATCCAAAATGCCGAAAAATGTGCATAAGGATGTGGATCCCAGCTTTACCTGTAACAGGGAGAAGGCCTGGCTGTTTCAGGATGGGAAGAGTTTAGTCACTGGGTGTGACAATGACTGTCAGTGTTAAGCAGCCGCTGACACTGATGTTTCTGAAGAGCTTCTAAGAACACTGACAACCAGCTGTCCCAGTGTTAGGTCAATAGATCAGTTACTTTAAAAATGTCTAGAAAAACAAAAGCCAGCACTTGCCTTCATCAAGTGTCTCTGAAAGCCACGGGCATTTCTGAGCCCTGGGAAGGCGGGCACCCAGGATGCTCTCTGCTGGCTTTCTGTGCAGAGGCCATGCCTGCTTCTCCTTCCCAGGGGAGTGCTGGCACAGAGTCACCCAACCTCTAGGAGGCAGCCTTGGCCTCCCTTTAGGGGGACTGCCTTCCCTTCCTGGAGACAGAAAGATTACCAGGGCACTGGCTGTGACAGTCCGAGGGCTCACAGAACCCCGGGGTCACTCAGGGATAGGGGGGTGGCATGCAGGCATGGTGGAGAGCATCTCGGGATGCTCTGTGGTCACCCTGCTGTCGAGACGGACTTCATGGATGAATCGGTGAGAACCAGGTGCATGGCCAGAAGCACAGATTCTCCTTAGGGCCTGAGAGCCCCTCACTTCATAAAACACAGACACATATATACACATACTTAAATACAATACACACATCACACACAAAGTTACGTTTGTAAACAATACAGACATAACACACTTCTACATCATATACTCATCGTACATATACACTCACTAAACATACACAAAACACATAATATGCTTACACACAAAGTTATACACATACACACATATGCACACAGACAATTCCATACATGCACACACATACACACACACATACACACACAGGCACGTAGGCACAAATGCTTACATACGCATATGCAAATACACAAACCTGCGTTTACTCAGGATGCACACATGCACATGAAGATGTTCTAACGAAAGTCCCCGAGGTGTATTATTTTGGCACCTGGATTACTCTGAGCAGAAGACAACCAAGACCCAGCGGATCCAAGAAAAGCTTTTACCTCTCCCGTAACAGCCTACACGTATTTGGTTGAGGTGTGGAGGCTGACCTAGAAAAGGAGCTGTGACCAGGCCTAACTTTTTATCTGGAAGATCTACCTGTAGGGCAGGGCAAACCTCTGCACCAAATACCTGTCTCCCCTTTGAAGACCAGGCCTCCATCCCATGCCTTAGCTCGGGTTAGCATACAGGCCTCAACTGCCCCAAGGACTCTTGGGCCTCATATTTTTATTTATTTTAAAATATATTTTTATTGATTGCAGAGAGGAAGGGAGAAAGAGAGTTAGAAACAACAATGATGAGAGAGAATCACTGATTAGCTGCCTCTTGCACTGAGGAATGAGCCTGCAACCTGGGCTTGTGCCATGACTGGGAATTGACCCTTGATGTCCTGGTTCATCAGTCAATGCTCAACCACTGAGCCACGCCAAATGGCTCATATTTTTATGGGGCCCAATACATAACTTTATTTGTTCTTCTCTAATCTATCTTCTGTCAATGTGATTATTAAATCCTCCCACCTTGAAGAGTAGAAAAAAATAATTTCCTCCCCAACACACACACTACATCACAATATGAACACTTAGCAGTGGTTCGTTTATAAGGAACCAGGACCCTGACAGGACCCTGCAGGCTGGAGTCACATCATCCGGCACCTGCCAGGCTGCCTCAGCAAGCATCAGCCCTGGGAGTGACAGTCACCACCCTGGACCCAGAGGGCCCTGCTGTGGGTGCTTGTGAACCTCCTCTCCCTCCTCCCAGACACCTCCTCACTCCCTTTGAAAGAAGACTTGTCCTTGTGATCACCAGTCATGAGCCAGCAAGCCTCTGAGCCTGGGTGGTTCCAGGGAGACTAGCAGCTGTGTCCTGGGCTCATTTCCTGCTCTGCCACTGCATTTCCAGAGCTGCACATGGAAGGGGGTGGCTACTCCTTGAAATCCTCTTTCAGGGGCACCTCCCTGTCCACCCTCAGGCCAGGGGGCTCGGTTGGGACAGACCCTCCAGCCCCTGTCCTGGCTGTGTCTGCAAGCTGCTTCCTTCTGGGCCTGCGGGGCTGAGGCTCAGGTCTCTCATCAATTGTGGCCTTTGCTTGTGACCATCAAGTCTGACCTCACCCTCAGGTTGTGACCCACAGCACAGCCTCAATCCCTGAAAGTACCCTCCTCGCCAGAGAAAATCCCTCAGGCTTTGAATTGATTCTGACCTCCTGGTTCATAGGTTAATGCTCAACCACTGAGTTAAGTCCCATGACCAGCCTCATGAGAGGTGACCAGCCTCAGAGAGCAGGTGAACAGCCTCAGAGAGAAGGGGCTCAGCCTCAGGGAGCAGGTGATCAGCCTCAGGGAGCAGATGATCAGCCTCAGGGAGCAGGTGATCAGCCTCAGGGAGCAGGTGAACAGCCTCAGGGAGCAGGTGCTCAGCCTCAGGGAGCAGGTGAACAGCCTCAGGGAGCAGGCACATGTCTCCCTGGCTCATTGCCCTGTGGTGAGCCTGGGGCTGGAGCCCAAAAGATGTTCTCAGCAAACTTCTGGGAAGATGTAAAAGAGCACGTACCTCCTCGTGAACAATTTGTTTGTACTTATGAAGTCTGAAGGAATCCATCTCACATGTCCCTAAGTGAATTCAAAATGAAACCAACAAAAATTAAACAGCAAACTAAAATAAATGCTGTTTTCCGTTTTTACTTTCCACCCAGTACAACCTCCAGATATTTTTGAACTAATCACATATCAAATGTTCCTGAAAGTCCATCGATCAGTTCTCTATCCCTCTCTGGGGGCCTTGCTGAGGGGCATATGTGAACATGGGGCAGGCCTATACTTTACTCTGAAGCCACACTGTCTTCCTTTTGTTTGAAACCATTTTGTTAAACTACTGGAGGCCCAGTGCATGAATTCATGCACAGGTGGGGTCTGGCCAGCCCACCCTGATTGGGGCTGATTTGGCAAGCCTGGCCAGGGGGAGGGGCCATGGCAGTTAGCCAGCCAACCCTGCCCCCTGCTCCAGGGGACAATTTGTATATTAGCTTTTTATTATATAGGCTAGTTGACCAAAAATGGTACATTAGGCCCTAACCAGTTTGGCTCAGTGGATAAAGTGTTGACCCTGCAGACTTATGGGTCCCATATTCGATTCCGTGTACCTTGGTTGTGGGCACATCCCCAGTAGAGGTGAGCAAGAGGCAGCTGATCAATGTTTCTCTCTCATCTATGTTTCTAACTCTCTATCCCTCTTTCTTCCTCTCTGTAAAAAAATCAATAAAATATGTTTTTTTTTAAATGGTACATTAGTTTCAGTTGTACAACATAATGATTTATCAATTGCCAGCACAGGGAATAAGGAGAAGGGAGAAAAGATGAAGGTTAAGATGTAAAAAAAAAAAAAAAAAAAAAAAAATTTAAATAAGCAACTCAAACAAAACCTGATGAGTAAAACTACTGACTCCTCCTCCGATGTTAGGTTCTGTCTTACTTTTAGCCTCAATCCCAGTCCTAGCCAGGGGCAGAGAATCATCTCTCAAATCTGCAAGTTGAAGAATGCACAGAATCTAAACTCCTTCAGTTACTTGTACACAGAGCCTTTCTTCACAAGGCTGTCATTTCACTCTGTGCTTTCCAGGTGGCCTCGCAAACAGAAGTTTCCCTGTAAAAGCTCTTTTCTTGCTGGAGCTTAGAGCAGGCTGCAAGGAGGAGCAATGCATCCCTACATCCTCATTCCCCAGTTTCCGAATACCCCGGCCTGTTGGGTGTTACCCATTCCTCCAGGCTCAACAGGTGACAGGTCAACCGCCTGTAGAAAATACCTGCAAATTCTTAATTTAGCAATGATAGAGACCTGCTTGCTGCCATCTCCCACGCTACAGCGCAGCCACCTGCCTGTTTTATGGACTTATTTACACACCCAGTTCTAAGCTCTGGTTCCTGCCTCAGACATAAGTCTTTCATTTTCAAGTGGAAGATCCTAACTCAGTAAACTTAAAATAGTGCATTGTCTTCTGTCTGTGAAACAGCCATGTGTCCTGAAGGAAAGCTGGATGCCATAAAAGCTTAGCTTTTGGGAAGAACCTACTGGAGAGAGGCCGTGTCCACAGGTGCCTTCTCTCCCACCCACACCTTGGATTGCCCTTGGCTTCCTGCCCAGAGGCCTTCCCCTCAGGCAAGGCTGTCACAGGCGCAGGCCTTTCTCAGGACAGCAGCCCCAGGAGAAGAGAAAGGCTCTGGGCACAGCAGACACCTGGGACTGTTCTCTGGCCTCTGCTTGGCCTCACTGCCCCGTGGGCTCCTCCAAACAGGCCACTGAGGCTCCAGATGATTGGCAGCTGTGCTCATGCTGAGGGAGGGTGTGGCCAGCTGTACCTGGAACACGTTTAAGAAAGAGTGGGCGATAGAAACACATTTTTTAAACATTTATTTTTATTAATTTTTTATAGAGAAGAAGAGAGAGCAATAGAGAGTTAGAAACATCAATGAGAGAACATCTATCAGCTACCTCCTACACACCTTCTACTGGGGATGTGCCAGCAACCAAGGTACAAGTCCTTGACCTGAATCAAACCTGAGACCTTTCAGGCCAATGCTCTATCCACTGAACCAAACCGGTTAGGGCTAAAAACAAATTTTAAAATGAGGGCAATGGCTGGGTCTTATGGTAATGTTGTGTTTAGTTTTATAAGGAGCAGCTTGGGGCGGGGAATGAGTATGATGAAAGGCTAAATTTTAAAGAATTTCTCAAAATATCTCTGTAACCTATCTATATTTGAAAGTACTAAAAAAGTAAATCCTAAAAGTTTTCACCAAAACAAGTTGCAACTACATGAACTGATGTGTGTTAACTAAACCTATGGTGGTAATTAATTCACAATACTTTTATATTTTAAATCCTTATATTGTACACTTTCACTTAATACAATGTGATTTGCAAATTCTGTGTCTTTATAAAACTGGAAAAATAGAAACTGCTAAACTGTAATCCAGAATAGCTTTAAAATACTTACAGGAATAGATGAGTGGTTTTTTTTTTTTAAATCTATTTTTCCCAATTACTTTATTTTGTTTATTTTTTGGGGTGAGAGTAGGCATTTTTTAATTTAAATTTTATTTTTATTGTTGACACCCTCTCCCCCTTTGCCCACCTCCACTTAGCCTCTGCCCCCCTACCCTCACGCCCTTACCACACTGTTGTCTGTCTCTACATTATACACCTACAGTATGTTCTTTCATTTATCCCCTCACTCTCTTTCTTCCATCTCCTCCACATCCCTCCCCTCTGACAGCTGGCATGCTGTCCAGGTAGCCATGCCTCTGTTTCTATTTTGTTGATCAGTTTACTTTGTTCATTAGATTCTACATGTAAGTGAGATCATAAGGTATTTGCCTCTCTCTGACTTGCTTACTTCACTTAGTATAATAATCTCCAGATCTACCCATGCTCTTGCAAAAAGTAAGAGTTCGTTCTTTTTACCACTGCTTGGAATTCATTGCACAAATGGACAAAATCTTTTATGCCCGCTCATCTATTGATGGGCACTTGGGCTGGATGCATATATTTTTTTCCAATTGGTGTTTTGGGATTTTTAGCATGTATTCCTAGAAGTAGAATTGCTGGGTCAAACAGAAGTTCCATTTTTTATTTTTGAGGAAACTCCCATACTGTTTTCCAATATGGCTGCACCAGACTGCATTCCCACCAGCACTATACGAGGGTTCCCTTTTCTCCACTTCCTCCCCAGCACTTGTTTATTGATATACTAGAGGCCCAGTGCATGAAAATTTATGCCCTGGAGGTAGGGTCCCTCAGCCCAGCCTGCCCTCTCTCACAGTCAAGGAGCCCTCAGGGGCAGGAGGATACCCAGCAATCAGGGTGAAGTGAAACCCCATCACACCTATGCTGCTGCCACTGCTGGCAGTGCAAGCCTCAGCCAGTCCTGGTTACCTGAACCACAGCTACCATCCAAGGCCTGCCTATGCCTCTGGCCAGCCCTGAGCAGCTAAGGGACTAAGGGGATGTGGGACTCTGGAGCAGGTGCCCCAGCAGGGCTGAGGGGACTGAAAGCTGCCATCTTGTGGCTATTGGCACTGCCATGTTTGAGAGTGGGGCAGCAATTAGCATATCCCCTCCTTATTGGCTGTGGGTGCCACCATCTTTGCGATGGTGTGAGGGTCAATTAGCATATTCCCTCTTTATTAAATAGAATTGATGGTAGCCATCTGACAGGTGTGAGGTGATATCTCATTGTGGTTTTAATTTGCATTTCTCTGATGATGAGTGACATTGAGCATTTTTTTCTTATGTCTCTTGGCCATTTGTATGACCTCTTTGGAGAATTGTCCACTCAGGTCCTTTACTAATTTTAATTAGATTATTTGTCTTCTTGGTGTTGAGTTGTATAAGGTCTTTAAATTTTTTTTTAGAAATTGACCCTTTCTCTGATATATCATTTGCAAATGTTATCCCATTCAGTGAATTCCCTTTTTATTTTGTTGATTGTTTCTTTTGCTGTGCAGAAGCCTTTTATTTTGATGTAATCCCATCTGTTTATTTTCTCTTTAGTTTCCCTTGCCTAGGAGATATATTAGCAAAAATATTGCTATGAGAGACGTCTGAGGTTTACTGTATAAGTTTTCTTCTAGGATTATTACAGTTTTGTAACTTACATTAACTCTTTATCCATTTTTAGTATCTTCTTATTTATTGTGTAAATTAATGGTCTAGTTTCTTTCTTTCTTTCTTTTTTTTTTTTTTTTTTTTTTTTTGCATGTATCAATATCTTTATACCATTGTATGCTACTGCCTCCTTTGTCAAATATTAACTGACCGTAAAGGCATGGGATATTTCTGGGCTCTCTGTTCTGTTCCAATGATCTGTACCCCTGTTCTCATGCCAGTACCTACCAATTTTGATTCCAATGGCCTTGTGGTATACTTTGATATAAGGTATTGTGTTACCTTAAACTTTGTTCTTCCTCAAGATTTCTGAGGCAATTTGGAGTCTTTTGAGGTTTCATATGAACTTTTGGAGTATTTGTTCTAGATCAGTGAAATATGTCAGAGGTGTTTTAATGAGAATTGCATAGAATTGATAGATTGCTTTGGGTAGTATGGACATTTTAATGATATTAATTCTTCCAGTCCATGAACACAGTGTATGCTTCCACTTATTTATATTTTAAGGAAAATATTTTTTCATTAATGGCCTGTCATGTTCTGAGTACAGGTGTTTATCTATTTGGTTAAATTTATTCCTGGTTATCTTTTTCTTTTTTAGCAATAGCAACTGGGATTATCTTCTTACTTTATCTGACAGCTCATTATCGGTGTATAAATATGCCATCAATTTCTGATGATTAATTTTGTATCCTACTACTTTTCCAAAATCACTTATTAGACTAGTAGCATTTTGGTCTTTAGGGTTGTCTATATACAATATCATGTCATCTGTGAATAATGACAGTTTTACTTCCTCATTTCCATTTGGATACTTTTTATTTCTTCTTCTTGTCTGAATCTGTTTGTAGGACCTTCAGTACTATCCTATCTAATAAAAGAGTAATATGCAAATTGACCATCTCTCCAAGACACAAGATGTCTACCACAAGATGGCCAGCAGGGGAAGGCAGTTGGGAGGAAATAAGCCTGCAAGGGAGGGCAATTGGGGGTGATCAAGTCTGCAGGGGAGGGCAGTTGGGAGAGATTGGGCCAACAGAGGATGGAAGTTGGGGCAGGGGGTGGGAGGGGACCACCAGGCCTGCAGGGCACGGCAGTTAAGGGCAATCGGGCTGGCAGGGGAGCAGTTAGGCATCAATCAGGCTGGCGTGGGAGTGGTTAGGGGGTGATCAGGCTGGCAGGCAGAAGTGGTTAGGGGCAATCAGGAAGGCAGGCATGAGAGCAGTTGGGAGCCAGCAGTCCTGGATTGTGACAGGGATGTTCAACTGCCCATTTAGGCCCAATCCTACTGGGATCCTACTGGGATCAAGCCTAAATGGGCAGTCAGACATCCCTCAAGGGGTCCTAGATTGGAGACGGTGCAGGCTTGGCTGAGGGACACACACTCCCATGCATAAATTTTATGTACCAGGCCTCTGATTCTTTAAAATAAAAGGCTAATATACAAATTGTCCCCTCTACCAGGAGTTCAACTAAGAGTTTGACCAGGGGTTGTGCCAGACAGCCAACCACCCACAGTCCCTCCTGTAGGCCAGCCCCACCCCTGGTTGGCCTCCCCATCCCGATTGGGGCCGAGCCAGCTGGCCAACTTCCCACATTTCCTTTCCCCGGCAGGCCTGCCCTGGCCCAGATCAGGGTGAGTCTGCTAGAACCCACACATGTACAAATTCATGCTCTTGGCCTCTGGTGTTAAATAAGAGCAGTGAATGCAGACTTTCCTGTGTTGTTCCTGACCTTAAGGGAAAACTTTTACTTTTTTCCAGTTGAGTATGATTTATGCTTTATGTTTGTCATATAGCTTTATTATGTGAAGGTATGATCCCTCTATTCCCACTTTGGTGAGAGTTTTATAATAAATGGGTGCTGGATTTCATCAAATGTTTTTCTGTATCTATTGATCTGATCATGTGATTTTCATCCTTCATTTTATTTAATGATATATAATATAACATTTTATTGATTTGAGAATATTGTACCAATCTTGCATCCCCAGAATAAATACCACTTATTCATGGTGTATGGTCTTTTTAATGTATTGCTGGATCCAATTTGCTAATATTTGTTAAGGATATTAGCATCTATGTTCTTTGAAAATATTGGCATATAATCTTCTTTCTTTGTAGTGTCTTTATCTGGTTTTGCAATTAATTTAATGCTTGCCTGGTTAAAAGAGAGAGAGAGAGAGAGAGACAGAGAGAGAGAGAGAGAGAGAGAGATTGGGAGTCTTCCCTCCTCTTGAATTTTTGGAATAGTTTGAAAAGGATAGATGTTAGCTCTTATTTGAAAATTTGCTTGTGAAGCGAACCAGTCCAGGACTTTTGTTTGCTGGGTTTTGTGGTTGATTTGTTTATTTCATTACTGCTTTAATTTCATTCATTGTTATAACTCTATTCAGTTTTTCTAATTCTTCCTGATTAAGTTTTGGAAGATTGTATGTTTCTAAGAATTTCTCCTAGCGTATTCAAGTGTGTGTGTGTGTGTGTGTGTGTGTGTGTGTATCATAGTCACAGACAATAAGGTAGTGTAGGCCTAGTGCCAGGGGTGGGGTCAGTCTTGAAGAGGTCAATGGGGGAAAAAAGGACATATATAATTCTTTCAACAATAAAGATTTAGAAAAAAAAATTTATAAATGGGAAGAAGACCTGAATAGACATTTCTCCCAGAACGTCATACAAGTGGCCAAGAGACATATGAAAATAAAAATGCTCCAAGTCACTAATCATCAGAGAAATGCAAAGTAAAACCAAAATGAGATATCACCTCACACCTGTCAGAATAACTATCATCAAAAAAGCAAAAACAAGTGCTGGTGAGGATGTAGAGAAAAGGGAACACTAGTTTGCTGGTGGAAATGCAGACTGGTGCAGTCACTATGAAAAACAGTATGGAGTTTCCTAAAAAAAAAATTAAAAAAATTAAAAATGGAACTTCCATTGGACTCAGTGATCCCACTTCTTGGAATATACCCTAAAAAAACTTAAAAGACCAATCAGAAAGAATATTTGCACCCCTATGCTCATAGCAGCATTATTTGCAATAGCTAAGATTTAGAAACAGCCCCAGTATCCATCTGTATATTGAGTGAATAAAAAAGCTGTGGGACATTTTTACAATGGAATACTATGCAGCTATAAAAAAGGATATCATATTCCTTTGGGACAGCATGGATGGACATGGAAAATATTATGCTAAGTTAAATAAGCGAATCTGAGGATGACAAATATCCCATGATTTCACTTATTTGTGGAATCTAATGAACAAAATGAATTGACTAACAACAAAAACACAAAGAATGGATTAATGGAACAGACTGATATACCTTGATGTGGGGATGGGGGTATGAGAAGAAATAAACCAAAGATCTTATATACTTATATGCATAGCCCAAGGACATGGGCCAGAGGTTTGTGAAGACCTGGGGTGGTAGGAAAGCGGGGGCTGAGAGGAAGTAAAAAGAGAGGGGGGTATCTATAATGCCATTAACAATAAAACATATGAGAAATAAATAAAAAACCATGAAGTCCCATTGACATGAAAGAAGTTTTATGATCATGGCCTTTTGAGTGACTGGACTGCCTGAATAGAAGGCTGATGGTTAGTAGTCATTCCTGCTTTGATTAGTGATAAGAAAGCTTCCCTTCTTAAGGCAGAACAACTGAAACCCCACAGCCAGTTAAAATTTGCCCAAAGTAGCCACCGCACGCACACCACACCGTCAGGAGTCCATCTACTCCTTTAGGTACCTTCCTATATGGTAGTATTTATATAGGAGCCACAATCCCTTATGTAGGAAGCAGTATTAATGCCCTTGAGTGAATGGTAATGACACATCCTTAACACATTGGGGAAAGTGTTAGCGTTTTATCTAAGGTTGAAATGGGAGAAAACATTTGACTGAACTGGCTCCTAGGTGCAGGAAAACCTCATATCACTCAGGGCTTCCACTGGTGTGTGTTCAAGTGGAATAAGGGGCAGGAATGCACCTTGCACTTCTACTTGTGTTTAATAACTATTGTGTCCTGTGGGAGGAAGTCTAGTCCTTCCTCCTGTGACATGTTTTCTGACGGGCAGACCCTGCCGTTTGCTGCTGCCTCCTGCGTTCAGGTGGGGCCTTCTCATCAGGATGACCCAGACGTGCTGGGCCTTCCCACTCTCACAGGCAACCTCCATCGGACCCTCTCCTTTATGCTCCTACTGAGTTCACGGTTCTGCACTGAGTGCCTAAAGTAAATGTTCAAAATCCTTCCTAGAATATGTCAATAACTCATAGGTGACATTGAATCCTTCCCTAGTAAAAACACCTTCAGAAAGTCAGAATTAGTAACTCCTTTACTGATTGTGTTTCAGAGATACCAAGACTATGGCCTTGAAGTTCCCTAGACAGTGTCTTTCTTCAGAAAGCGCTTCTGAGAGAAAGAAAGCAGCTTGCCTTCTCTGGAATCCCCACTATTGATGCTGTGTAGAACCTGGTTGTATGCTGAGGAGCAGCTCAGGGTTAGCATTGAAAAGAATTTCATAGTTTCCAGAAACACAGGGAAGACATTTCAGAAAACGAAATAGGCAGAGGTAGAAACATCTGCTCAGTGTGGCCAGGTGTGCCTGGGAGAATGAGCCAGAAGAAAACAGAAGAGCTGATGTAACACTGGTTGTTGAGAAGTGTCAGAGAAAAGTCATTTTGTGTCACTGGACACGAGCTGCCGGTAGAAGTGACTTCAGTGTTCTGTAGGAGAAACAGTGTCAGCCATATATTTCAGAGGGCCTGATATTTGGGTGCATAAATTTACCTTTTGATGATAAATTTAGTTTTATCATTCCAAACTCTTTTATTTATTCTTTCTACTTCCCTCAAATTTTTGAGGTTTGTAACAACTTGATCTAATTGACCTATCAACTATATAATAGGTCCACTGATTTGGAATAGATTAGTTGTGATTTCAAGTCTTGATTCTGCCTCTTAAGAGCCATGTAACCTTGATCATGACTTTGATATAGAGTCCATTTTCTAATCTGTCAAGGTTAAATTAAAAATGATAAAAATGCCTACTTCTGAGGGCATTGTGGACATTATAGAGAATAAGTTATATAGTGCTTAGCATACAGTCTCTAGCATAAAGCTATTTATAATAATAAAAGCATAATATGCTAATTAGACCACACATCCTTCTGGACATCCTCTGGACAATCTTCCAGATGAAGCTGTGGCTGCAAGAGAAGCCCAGGTCCTGGGTGCCTGCTTGCAGCTGGAGGAAAGCCTGGGTCCCAGATGCCAGAGAGAAGCAGATGCCAACAGCTGGAGGAAGGAAGGCTTACTCTTGTATAAATTTCATGCATCGGGCCTCTAGTTATTATTAATAATGTTTACCAACTTAAGACTTCTTTTATGTCATTAAGACAGTCATGCCTTTGCTTGGCCGGATAACTCAGTTGGTTAGAGTGCCATCCTAAAATGCCAAGATTGTGGGTTTGACCTCCAGTCAGGGCACATATAAGACAAAACCAATGAACGCATAAATAAGTAGAATAACAAACTGATATTTCTTTTTTTATTTTTTTCCTCTTTCTGTCTCGCTATCTCTCTCTCAAATCAATAAATATTTTTAAAGTTATATCACTAAAGAAAGGTTAATAAACATCAAGAAAGCTATATCAGTCAAAACCAGTTTGGCTCAGTGGTAGAGCGTTGGTCTGTGGACTGAAAGGTCCCAAGTTCGATTCCGGTCAAGGGCATATACATTGGTTGCGGGCACATCCCCGGTGGGGGGTGTGCAAGAGGCAACTGGTCGATGTTTCTCTCTCATTGACGTTTCTAGCTTCCTATCTCTCTCCCTTCCTCTTCTCTGTAAAATATCAATAAAATATATTAAAAAAAAAAAAAGAAAAGAAAGCTATATCAAGTCAGATTGTATAGCCATTTAAATATATCATTGATACTTGAACAGCAAGGATTTTACTGTGTGTTCTCTTTATAGTCTGAGTTTTTGTTTAAATCTGTTGTTACTGATTTCCCAACCAAAATAAAGGTTCCTGTGCCCTATGTGTTCGTATTCCCATCATGGAGACACTGTGCCTGGAGGTAGAGAAAGGTTTATTTGATTCGGGCAAAGGGAGAGGGCAGAGAGAAAGATCTCCCAATGTCATCTTTCCTCAACCAGCAAAGGCAGGGCGTGTTCCCTCAGCCAGGGTGTCAGGCGGGGAGTTCAGGGAACCAGGGGGGGAGTGTGCTTCTCAGTGACAGGGAACGTTTTGTGCAGCGAGGCTCCTGGGTGTCAGGAACTGGTCAGAACTTCCTTACAGACACGCAGTCCTCCGCAAGGCAAACCCCTAATTCCCTTCAAGACCCTGAGGTTACCTCTCCTGCTTCACAAAAAGAAGCACATCAGCTGGGGCCGGTTTGGCTCAATGGATAGAGCGTCGGCTTGGGGACTGAAGGGTCCCGGTTCGATTCCAGTCAAGGTCATGTACCTTGGTTGCGGGCATATCCCCAATAGGGGTGTGCAAGAGGCAGCTGATTGATAACTCTCTCTCATCGATGTTTCTAACTCTCTATCTCTCTCCCTTCCTCTCTGTACAAAATCAAAAAAATATATTTAGAAAAAAAAAAAGAAGCACATCAGCAACTCACAGTTAGAGAACAGGAATTGCTGGGCTGAGGAACCACAATTCTGCAACATTTCTCATAGCTGGGCATCAGTGCCGAAACCCAGGAACTAGACATCTTGTGACCTTGTTATTATTCCAGGTGTCATTGTCTTGCACGTAGCTGGCTCAGTTTTTCCATTATCACAAGCAAAGCGTACTTGGAAGCATTTCTCCTGGAACTTGCGTTATAGGCAAGCAGCCTTCAGAACATGCCTGGCATGCTTTCTTAGTCCTCGTGTGTGAGCTGTGTGACAACCACAGCAAATGAAGCGTGCAGTGAGAGCCCATGCCTGTGCCCTGGACTCTGTGATATAACGCCTGAACATACTTGCTTTTGGATCTCAGCTTTGCTGTAAATGTATTTTCTCTTCCTTGTGTTTTCTTCATAAAATCTCCTTTCCCCTGGCTTAGTTTATTGTAACAATACCGTATTGTAATACATGTGACTTATAGACTGTATGTTAACTGACTGTTCATGTTCCTAGTAAGGCTTCCTTTCTGCCATGAGTAGGAAGAGTAAAAATTATACATAAATTTTCTACTGGAAAGGAGGATGGTGTTTTCCCACTTCCTCTGATAAAGATGTACATAGAGCATGGCCGGTGTGACTCCATGATTGAGCATACACCTATGAACCACGAGGTCGAAGTTCAATTTCCCAGTGCAGGAGACAGCCAATCAATGATTCCCTTTCATGGGTGATATTCCTATATCTTTCCCTTTCTCTCTGAAATCAACAAAAATGTATTTAAATATATGTAGACATATATATACATATATGTGTATAAATATGCATACCTATATACACAAATGCGTAAAGTTCTTATAGAACTTGAAGGTAATCAGGTTTGAATCTCTACCAACAGAGGGAGAACATTGAACACTGAAGCCAGTATTCATTTGCAAGATTCCTCCTTTCACAAGTAAAGGGCAAGACACTTGATTAATACCACCCACCTCATGCAAAAGATGAGTTTAAGACAGTTTGCAGTTTACAGATTTCCAAGTTAAATTTGTTCTAAAGCATCCCAGGAGGGATGTTTATTTTGAAATTGAAAAATTAGCATCTATTCAATGACACACTCTGGGTTCACTTGGTCATAAGACATGATTCATCTGGAGAAATTTGAATGATAGATAGAATATGATGGATATCTCCACATAACACAGATGTGAGAACAGGCATATGGTCACCACTGAAACAGAAATCTGAACAAGGGAATAAATCTAATGTTCTAACAGTGTGCATGTATAGATTCCACAATCTAAAATGAGAATTCTGAATATGGGATTTGTTTTATGAACCCGTTTATAGTTCACAAACAGAGCTGGAATGGGGGACATAAGCAGCTCTGTTTACCATGCAGGGGATGGCGAGCGTAGCTCTGAGTCACAGTCATCATGCTGTATATTCCATCCCAAACACTGAGTGTCTAACACCTGGAATTCCTGCCTCTCACCACCGTCCTTCAATTCCCTGTCCCCACCTCCACCTTAGAAACCACAAGACTGACTTCTGATTCTCCGAGTTTCTTGGATTGTTTGTAGGATCCCAGACAGAAGAGAGATCACACAGCATTTTACTTGCTTTGCTGACTTATTTCATGGGGCATAATGCCTCTACAATCCATCCTTGTTGCCTCAAATGGGAGGGTTTTCCCATTTGTCATGGCAGGCTCTTTTTGCTTTCCCCTTGGAGAGAGAGCTGCTGCATGTGGGCACACCTGTTCTTCACAGGGGTGTGCTGGCCCAGAGCTGATGTATTAAATTAGGGACGTGCGGATTATGACTGCTGGAGGAGGAGTCATGTCACCCCCGAGTCAGCAGGAGGCTCTCACAGCCCCCCAGCTCCCACATTGGAGAAGTAATAAACCCGGGATGGTATTCACTGATGGCGCATTTTGGATTCACTCTCACAAAGAAAGCAAAGCCACAAGATTTATTACTTACAGATCCCACAATTGAGGGAGAGGGAGGAGAACAAAGTGCTGGAGGAAGGATAACCCTCCTTCCCAGGTCACAAACCAAGGGGATATGGAGAGCGGGTAGCAAGAACCTTATATATTTTCAAAGGTGGTGGGGTGAAGGGCATTAGCTTTTCCAGAGCTCAATTTCAAGTGGTTACATGAAAAGTTTCTCATGAAAAGTCAAAGCTGGTACTTGGAGTAAGAATCCCAATGTTGGGTCCTTGTCTCAGGTCCAGACTCTGGATGTGATCAGGGCTATTATCCTATAAATTCCCAGGCAGCAGGTCCAAGCATCTAATTCCTCAGCAAAGGAGGCCCATAGACTTCCTGTCTTGGATTCATAGACCAGGGTATCGCCATAGCGATACTGTCCCCTTTTTTGCTTCTGGCTCCAACATCACAGCATCTCCTGCCTAGGATTCTTCATTGGTCTTCAAGGAAAAAGAAATAGGATGTTGTAATGCGATATATTACTTAGGTAAGGAGTGAGCAGGGAGGATGAAATGTTAAGCACTGCATGCCACACTCACCTCATCATCAACATCAGAGTCCTCTAGGGTCAGGCGAGGGCTGTTAACTCCCAGAGCACTCGCTCTACTGACGTTGAAGACTACTCCCGAGGACTTTGATGTTTCTGTATTTCCCAGAATGTGTTCTCCAATGTGTTTCCCAACTTTTATCACTTTTGGTGCATTTTTAACAATTTTATTAACAAGTTTCTTTCCAAGAACTTTGGCAATTTTCCCCAGCATTCCTTTCCTGGCTGTGCCTTTACTCTAGAAGGAATCATATAAGCTGTCATCTAACTTTTCTTTACAAGCACCTAACCTTCACCAAGTGGATGTTAGCGAGAAGAAGACAAACCATGACCAGGGAAGGCTCTATATATCTGGGAACTGTTCTCCAGCCCCGCACAGCAGGGATGCCTGCCCCATAGCGTCAGTAACTGGGCCATGACCTAATGGCAGTTACTCTCTGCTGTTAACCCCCAACTGCATGGACCCTTCTCTTCAGTGTCCTGCTGGGCAGCTGTGGGGGTTACCAACCTTGAGAAGCATTTCTTTGAGTGGTTTGATCAGCAGGCTTACGTCATCAGAGTGATTGCTTGCAGTTCTATTGCTCTGTTGTTCTTCACTTTGTTCCTGACTGAGGGTACCAAACACTTTGGGGCTTCCCTGTACCAACACACCACTGACTGCATCTATTAGGTCTTCAACCTAAAAGCAAACACATAACCTGTCATTTGTATTGCTATTTAGAGAACTCACCTTCACCAGGAGTGTTGGCAGACAGAGAGGAGGAGAAATCAGGACCAGGGAAGGGTTCATATGTCTGGGAGCTGTTCTCCAGCACTTACACATCAGGATGTGTGCCCTATTGTGTCATTATCAGAGGTAAAGGGGTTGGGGGTGGGGGTGGGGGTGGAGAGCATAATGAAGCTATGGCCATAGAAGAGCTGATCTGAAGAAGCTACTCTATGCTGTAACCCCCCACCAGATAAGCCCTTCCCTTTAGTGTCCCTCAGGACAGTTCACCTGGTACCAACCATGTCAGATACTTCTTCATCTGTTGCCTCAAACAGGTTTGGTTGAGCCTCTAAAGTGTGATCCACTCTTGGAAATGCTGAGGCTATTCCTAAGCCAAGGAGAGCCAGGAAGATTGACACATTCATGTTTCAAATTCCTGAGAAGGAAAAATAAAGAAATCTTTGATTACCAATGCTTCTAAATTGCCATCACACTCTCTTCTCTGAGTCTTATAGTCACTATGGTGAGGTAAAAAAAAAAATAATAATAATTTAATTCACCTCCCCCGCTCCAAGGACTTATACAAGACTGTGGAGAGGATAAGGATTTGTGTGGAGAAAATCAGTCCAGATGGAGGTATGTGATTCAGTCACTGAAGGAAAAGCAACAGAGAAAGACTCCAGGTTGGAAACAAGATGTGCAAAGATCATTTAGGTTAGGAGAAGGTTGTGAGGGTGGCTTATGGGTCAGGATCTTGAGGCTCCAAAGAGGAATCAAGTAAAAGGTTGGTCCAAGGATTTAGCAACAGTGCCCAGGTGACCCAGGAGAGCCTCCCTAAGGAGGACTCCTGATCCCAGGTAGGGACAGAGGTCCCAGGAGTTAGGTGGCCACTTCCCACTTCCTCCCTGACTACTGCATGCCAGGGTGAGATGTGCCTTCCAACCTCCTCTCCTTGAACTGGAATCTCTCTCCTACAGGCCCTGCCAGGGGAAGGTGGGCAGGAGGACAGCCAGGGCTCAGCTTCCCTCACCTAGCCTGGGCCACCCATCCCTCCTGTTCTTCCCCAACCAGGGAAGTGCTCACCTGGCATGATAGGACCCAGAGATACCCCCACACACCAGCTCCTGCCTCCTCACAGGGCCAGGCTCTTCTGAGGCTCAGATCACTGGCCAGGGACAAGGGGCAGGAAAGCAGGCAGGACCTGGGGGAACGCAGCCCTGCTCCCTGCCCACCCACACTCCTGCCTCTTCCCCAGATGCTGAAACAGTCAGGCAGCGCGGGCCCAGCAGCTAATGGGCTGTGGTGAGGCTGCTGTGGCCTGCCCAGCAATGGAAGAGGATCTTTCCCACTGGGGGCCTAGGATCCTGCCCCCCAAGGTGGTGGACAGGCTAGTTCCTGGGTTTGGCCTACCCCAGTGTGGCCCAGCAGAAGCACTCACCTGCAGTGGATGCAACTGAGAAGGTGCAGTCAGCAGTGGCAGGTCCAGGAGTCTCTGATGCATGGTTGTGGCCCCAAGGCCTCCCCTTTAAGGATCCTGAGCAGCCTGGCCAGACCTACCCCCATCTCTTACCCATGACTCATTGGCTAGGATAGCCTTAGGTGGGGTCACCAAATTCTGGGTCTCCAGGTGAGGGACAAAGCTCACGTGGTCCTAATTGGCCCCTAACCTACTTGCCTTGGTGACACTTGGGAGTGACTATGAAGGTAGAATCAGAAAAACACTGAGAAGCACTCCAGGGAGAAACTGGAACCCATGTTAACCCATTACCTGCAGTTCAGACCCTGGGCAGAGGGTTCAGGAACAAGAGCTTATAGGGAACCTCGAATGGTATTTCAGCATAATTCTGCCTTTCCTCTCAGTTCTAGGGGTTTTGGTTAAAACCACAGGATGGCTGACAACAGCCCTCTGTCTGGTGGCTCCTGTTTATTCTGCAGCAAAGGAGAGGTGGGGCGGGGGGGGAAGGCAGGGCTCCCAGGCAGAGGTGCTCACTGTCTCAGGAGGGCGCAGTTGGGCTTGGGAAGAATGGGGAGTGGGATGGCCATGCCCAAAGCACAGACATGGAGGGCCAGGCCCTGGTGCTGGGGTGACTGGGACAGACTGGGAGGGCTCCAGGGAAGGGGGACACTCCTAGGGCTCCTGTCCTGTCCCCCCAAGCAGGGAGTCTCCTCCCTCCCAATCCTTTCTCCAGGTCCCCAGGAAGGTCTCATTTACAGAGAAACATACGGTGGTCTAGTTATGGAGGAGAAGGGGGAGTAAACGGCTTTTACCTGGCCCCTCTGTGAGACTCATTATCCAACTGACTTTTCTTCAGTTTTGACTTTAAAAATTTACTTTAGACTTGTGTTAAATGATTTTTACTTTTATTTACAGTTCACGTCAGCATGTAAAGGATATTTTGTGAAAAGATTTGAAATGAAGGGAAATGTATTATTATATTGAATGTTAATTTATATAATGAAGAACAGAACACAAACCAGAAGCATTGTATGGTTGTCCTTTCATTACCTAAAGTATGGTATATATTCAATATAGAAAATGTCCTTTAAGAAATCATTCTTATTTCATGTCCATTTCTATACAGATGTTCAATTCTTTTTATAAAAATGCAGTCACAGTTCCTGTACACTAGTGACTAATTGCTACTTACAATGGAATTGACAAGGTAGAAGCACACTCAGACACATACCTTTTCTCGCTGGTGCTGTAGACATCGATAAATAGACTGGTGGTCCATTTTCCAATGTACACTTCCGGGGCATCAAGTTTATTCACATGGATGTCCACTGTCACCACCATCCATCTTCAGATCCTCCATGGTCCACACTGAAGCTCTGTCTGCACTGAGCTCTGACTCTGCTTCCTGCCTCCGGGCCCTGGCAGCCTTATTTACTTTCTGTCTGGATTTCCCAACTCCAGGCACCGCACTCACACAAGTGGAAACAGGTAAGATTTGTCCTTTTGTGCATGGCTATTTTACTTACCAAATAATCTCGAGGTTCATCCATGTCTAGGTGTCTGAATTTTAAATTTTTAAGGTGAATAATATTTTGTGAGTAAGTGTGCCATGTTTTGTTCCTCCAGTCATCCCTGGATGGGCATATGGGTTACATCCACATTAGACCACTTTGAATAATGCTGCCTTCACATAGATGCACAAATGTTTGAGTTCCTCCTTTCAATTTAGGACAAATAGGTACATATAAAAGGTATGTTTATTATTTTCTGTGCTTTTTTTTTTCCACAGAAGTTGCACCATTTTTCATTTTTAACAACATTGCATTGGGTTCCGTTATGATGTGATTTGCAAATATCTTCTCAAACTCTATAAGCTTTCATTTTATTAAGTCAATAGTGACCTTTGATAGACATTTTAAAAATTGTTATCATATTTAATATTTACTTTGGGTTGCTTGCTCTTTTAATGTATTATGCCAAAAATACAGATGTTTTAGTATCACGAGTCTCTTCCTTCATAGTTTTATCTAAAGTTTTCTAATTGTATTTCTTAGGTTTAGGTCTCCACTGCATTTGTGTTCATTTTGAACAGGTGTAAAGTGAGGGTCAAATTTCATTCTTTGGCATGAGGGTATTGGATTTTCCAGCCTCGTTTGTTGGAAAGTCCATCTCTTCCCATTTGGGAGGTTGTTGTAACTCCATACAATCTTTAGAAATCTACTCATTTAAAGTGTATCTTAATATCTTTGAGGTTGTAGAAGCTCTTCTCTCTCAAACACAAGCAACATCTGAAGTATGTCATATTGTAAATGACTGGAGGTTTATTTATTTTATAATATACCATGAAATTCAACATAGTCACTTAGTCAATGTATTTAAAATTTATATATTTAAAATATTTTTATTGAATTTTTACAGAGAGGAAGGGAGAGGGATAGAGAGTTAAAAACATCTATGAGAGAGAAACATCTATCAGCTCCCTCCTGTACTGGGGTTCACGCCCTTGATCAGAATCAAACCTGGGCCTACGCTCTATCCACTGAGCCAAACCAGTTAGGGCTTAAGTTCATATTTTAACCTAGATTTTTACAGTTGCCCTTGAGTCATAGATTGAAAAAATTGCACAGATCAGTTAAACTTGCTACTGCAGGAACACCTTCCCCTCAGGCAATTGCCTCACAGGAGGCTGTGTGGCAGGTGCTGCTCCAAAGAATGGCATCTCCTTTGCATCTGGAATTTGGTACATGCTCTGGAGAAAGCATGGATCTAGTTAGTGCCCCAAATCCTGAATGAGGATAAGAGATATCTAAATACCAGAGAAATATGGCAGAAGGCTTTCAAGCAAGAAATTGTAACCTATATAATAAAAGCCTAATATGCTAAGTGTCCAGTTGTCTTTTCAACATATGCTAATGATATAATAAGGCCACTCAACTGCTCACTATGACTTGCACTGACCATCAGGGGGCAGATGCTCCAACTGGTAGGTTAGCTTGCTGCTTGTGTCCAGCTGATTAGGACTGAGATGGGCCACACATTCCCTGGAGCCTAACGCAGTCCCTCCCCAATTGGCCAACCTCTCACACCCCTCCCCAGCCTTGATCATGTACCAGTATGGTCCCTTGGGCTGGCCTGCCCCCTCTTGCAATCCAGGAACCCTTGGTGGATGTCAGAGACCCAGTATCAGCCCTATTCCACAAGCCAGGCCAAGGAACCCCATTGGTGCAGGAATTCATGCACTGGCCTCTATTCACCTATAATAATAAAAGCATAATATGCTAATTAGACTGGACACCATTCCGGATATCCTTCCAGATGACCTTCCAGATGACGCCATGGTGGCAAGGGCCAAGGCATAGTTAGGAAGATCAGGCAGGCAGGAGAGCAGGTTAGGGTGATCAGGGAAGCAGGCAGAGTGGTTAGGTGTGATCAGGCAGCCAGGTAAGCACTTAGGAACCAATAATCTCTGATTGTGAGAGGGATGCCTGACTGCCAGTTAAGACCCAATTCCTGTGGAATTCCTGTGAGATCAAGCCTAATACAACAATTGGACATCCCCTGAGGGTTCAGGGATTGCAAGATGGTGCAGGTTGGGCTGAGGGACCCATCCCTCTTCCCATGCATAAATTTCATGTACCAGGATTCTAGTTTAATTATAAGAAATCTGTTAAATAACATCTTACAGAAAGACAGAGTGGCTCGCCAATTAAAATGGTCAGATTTAAAAAGATCATAAATCATGATCAAGTAGGATTTATTCCAGGAATGCAAGGCTGGTACAATATTCACAAATCAATAAACGTGATACATCACATAAACAAACTGAAAGAAAAAAATCACATGATCATATTGACAGATGCAGAAAAGCATTTGACAAAATCCAACACTCATTTTTTATAAAAACTATCAGCAACTGGGAATAGAGGGAGCATATCTCGACATAATAAAGGCAAAATATGACAACCCGGCAGCCAACATCACACTCAATGGAAAAAAACTAAAACCATTACCCCTAAGAACAGGAACAAGACAGGGATACCCACTCTCACCACTCCTGTTCGACAGAGTACTGAAAGTGCTAGCAATAGTGATCAGACAAGAAGAAGAAATAAAAAGCATCCAAATTGGAAAAGAAGAAGTAAAACTGTCATTATTCACAGATGGCATGAAATTATACACAGAAAACCACAAAGACTCCATCAAAAAACTACTAGGCTTAATAAATGAATTCAGCAACGTAGCAGGATACAAAATTAAGACCCAGAAATCTATGGCTTTTCTATACACCAATGATGAGAGAGAATCGTTGCTAGACTGACACATGCCCCCTTACTGGGGATCAAGCTGACAACCTGGGCATGTGCCCTAGACCAGAATCCAATGTGGGATCCTAGGTCTGCAGACCAATGAGCCAATCTTGCTAGTCCTTGAACTCTTTTGAACTCTTTCCTTGGAGATCCCAGTGAGTTAAGTTAAACTAAACCTCTTCATTGTAAAATCATCATTTTAATGGGACAAGACACAGAACCCAAAGCCCTGGTCTCAGTCCCTCCTCCCTACCCCTGACAGGACCCTGCAGGCTGGAGTCACAGCATCTGACACCTGCAGGCTGCCTCAGCAAGCATTAGCCCTGGGAGTGACAGTCACCACCTTAGATCCACAGGGCCCTGCTGTGGGTGCTTGTGAAACTCCTTCTCCCTCCTCCCAGACACCTCCTCACTCCCTTTGAGAGAAGACTTGTCCTTGCGATCACCAGTCATGAGCTAGTAAGCCTCTGAACCTGGGTGGTTACAGGGAGATTAGCAGCTGTGTCCTGGGGTCACTTCCTGCTCTGCTACTGCATTTCCAGGGCTGCACATGGAAGAGGGTGACTACTCCTTGAAATCCCCTTTCAGGGGCACCTCCCTGTCCACCTTCAGACCAGGAGGCTCGGCTAGGATAGACCCTTCTGTCCCTATCCTGGCTGTGTCTGCAAGCTGCTTCCTCCTGGGCCTGAGGGGCTGAGGCTCAGGCCTCTCATCATTTGTGGCTTTTGCTTGTGACCATCAAGTCTGACCTCACCCTCAGGTTGTGACTCACAGCACAGCCTCAATCCCCAAAAAGAACCCTCCTCACCAGAGAAAATCCCTCAGGCTTTGAATTGATTCTGACCTCCTGGTTCATAGGTCAATGCTCAATCACTTTTTGAGTCCCATGACCAGCCTCTTGAGAGGTGGCCAGCCTCAGAGAGCAGGTGACCAGCCTCAGGGAGCAGGCACAGGTCTGCTTGGCTCAGTGACCCTGTTGTGAGCCTGGGGCTATAGCCAAAAATAGAGGCTCAGCAAACTTCTGGAAAATGATGTATCAGAGCATGTACCTCCTCATGAACAGTTTGTGTGTCCTGATGAATCTGAAGGAATCCATCTCACATGTTCAAAAGTGAACTAAAAATGAAACAAACAAAAATTAAACAGCAAACTAAAAAAAATAAAAATAAAAATAAAATGTCCAATTATTTTTGTTTTACTTTCAACCCAGCAAGACTTGCAGAATTTTTTTAAATAACAAATATCAAGTGTTCCTGAAAGTCCATCTATCAGTTCCCTCTCTGGGGGCCTGGCTGAGGAGCTGATGTGATCACAGGGCAGGCATATACATTCCCTGAAGCTCCACTTACCTCCTGCAATTCCTTTGTTTTTAAAGCATTTTATTAAAGCATAGTTGGCCCAAAACTGTATGTTAGTTTCAATTGTACAACATAGTGATTTCTCATTTGCCAGCACAGGAATAAGGATATGGAGAAAAAGATGAAGGTTAAGATGTAAAAAAAATTGGGGGGAAAGAACCAAGATGGCGGTCTAGGTAAGCACCTAAGCTGCCGCCTCGCACAACAATTTTAAAACAACTAAAATCAGAACGGACACCATCCAAAAGCACAGGAAAGCTGGCAGAGTGGGAAATCTACAACTAGAAAGAAGGAGAGAGGCTCACTCATCGAATCGGGAGCCACAAAGCACTGAGGTAGGGTGACGCGCTCACAGGGAGGAAGTGTGGCCGAATGCCTGGCTGACAAGAGGGGAAAGGAAGTCCCCGATTGCACTAAACTCTTTCCTACTATACTGAACCCCAACCTCAGCTGAAACCTCGTGGACCCAGGCTCACACGGGTGGAATCTGAACTGTAGAGAAAGGCAGCCAGAGACTCAGAGACTGGGAGACTGAGGGAGCCGGGAGTTATGGCAGGAAGGGTCTACGGTTGCATGCGAGTGAGTGCGAGCAGAGAGATCTGACCAAGGAGGTTGCCGTGGCCTCTCCATAGCGGAAGGAGTCAGAAGCTTCAGACTACAAAAACCCAACCCAATTCCGGGCAAGCCCCTAGGGCACCCATTCTCTTGCACAGGGAATCTGGGATTGTCAGGTGGAAACTCAGGGGAGCTGCAGAAGGCAGAGGTCAGGCGGAAACTCAGGCAAGCACACAAGGGCAGGGCTGACTGGAAGCCAAGACTGTCAGCTCAGCCCTGAGACTCTGCCCCATCCAAGCTGAGCACAGAGGCTTCTGCAATTTTGCAAGTCTGATCCTATAAGACTGTCTCCAATACAGAAGGTATCCCAGAGTAGACACAGCCGATACCCACATCCAATTGGCCTGAAGGTCAATTCCTCCAGGGGATACCAACAACAATCAAGACTTAACTACAACAAGGCCATACACGTAGTCCACAAAGGGGAACACCAATAGTGTCTACCTCAGGTAACTGGGAGGCTGACCCACTGAACCATATAGGACACCAAACACACAAAGCCATCCTTCCAACTCTGGGAAGCAGTGAAAATGCCTAAACAAGAAAATAGATCTCAAACAAAATGGAGGATATAGATTTCAAAACCACAGTTATAAGGTTTCTCAAGAATTTCATAGAAAAGGCTGATAAATTTAATGAGACCCAACTAAAAATTAAACATAAACTGACTGAAATGAAAAATATTATGCAGCGATCCAACAGCAGAATGGAGGAACACAAGAAATCAGGTCGAAGATTTGGAATACAAAGAACCAAAAGACACTCCTCTGGAGAAGCAAGAAGAAAAGAGAATCCAGAAAGTTGAAAATAGCGTAAGGAATCTCTGGGACAACTTCAAGCGTACCAACATCAGAATTATGGGGGTGCCAGAAGAAGAGCGAGTACAAGATACTGAAAACATATTTGAAGAAATAATATCAGAAAACTTCTCCCACTTGGTGAAAGAAATAGACTTATAAGTACAAGAGGCATACAGAACCCCAAATAAGAGGAATCCAAAGAGGACCACACCAACACACATCATAATTAAAATGCCAAGGGCAAAAGACAAAAAGAGGATCTTACAAGCAGCAAGAGAAAAGCAGTTGGTTACCTATAAGGGAGACCCAGATGACTATCAGCTGACTTCTCAACAGAAACTATGCAGGCCAGGAGGGGGTGGCAAGAAATATTCAAAGTGATGAATAGCGAGAACCTACACCCAAGATTACTATACCCAGGAAAGTTATCATTCAGAATTGAAGGTCAGATAAAGAGCTTCACAGATAAGAAAAAGCTACAGGAGTTTATCACCACCAAATCAATATTATATGAAATTCTGAAAGGTATTATTTAGGAAGAGGAAGAAGAAGAAAAAAGATAAAAATTATAATATATATATATATATATATATATATATATATATATATCAACAAGTGAATCTAAAAAATCAAGTGAATTAAAAATCTGAGAAACAGAATAAACTGATGAATATAATAGAATCAGGGGCAAAGAAAGGGAATGGATTGATAATTATCAGGAGGAAAAGGGTATGGGAGTGCAGGAAGATACTGGGAAACTGGGGAATGAGGATGTAGGGATACATTGCTCCTCCTTGCAGCCTGCTCTAAGCTCCAGCAAGAAAAGAGCTTTTACAGAGAAACTTCTGTTTGCGAGGCCACCTGAAAGCACAGAGTGAAATGACAGCCTTGTGAAGAAAGGCTATCTTCAGTACAAGTAACTGAAGGAGTTTAGATTCTGTGCATTCTTCAACTTGCAGATTTGAGAGATGATTCTCTGCTCCTGGCTAGGACTGGGATTGAGGCTAAAAGTAAGACAGAACCTAACATCGGAAGAGGAGTCATCCCTACATCCTCGTCTTTCTGCAGTTTCCGAATATCCCAGCATGTTGGGTGTTACCCATTCCTCCAGGCACAACAGGTGACAGGTCAACCGCCTGTAGAAAATACCTGCAAATTCTTAATTTAGTGACGATAGAGACCTACTTGCTGCCATCTCCCATGCTACAGCGCAGCCACCTGCCCGTTTTATGGACTCTTATTTACACACCCAGTTCTAAGCTCTGGTTCCTGCCTCAGACATAAGTCTTTCATTTTCAAGTGGAAGATCCTAACTCAGTAAACTTAAAATAGTGCATTGTCTTCTGTCTGTGAAACAGCCATGTGTCCTGAAGGAAAGCTGGACTCCATAAAAGCTTAGCTTTTGGGGAAGAACCTACTGGAGTGAGGCCGTGTCCACATGTGCCTTCTCTCCCACCCACACCTTGGATTGCCCTTGGCTTCCTGCCCAGAGGCCTTCCCCTCAGGCGAGGCTGTCACAGGCGCAGGCCTTTCTCAGGACAGCAGCCCCAGGAGAAGGGAAAGGCTCTGGGCACAGCAGACACCTGGGACTGCTCCCTGGCCTCTGCTTGGCCTCACTGCCCCGTGGGCTCCTCCAAACAGGCCACTGAGGCTCCAGATGATTGGCAGCTGTGCTCATGCTGAGGGAGGGTGTGGCCAGCTGCACCTGGAACACATTTAAGGAAGAGTGGGCAATAGAAACACATTTTTAAAGGAGGGCAATGGCTGGGTCTTTGGTGATTGTGTGTTCAGTTTTATAAGGAAAGCTTGGAGCAGGAAATGAGTAAAGGTGATGAAAGACCAAACTTTCAGCTTAAGGAAAAGCATTTCTGAGGCTGTGATGGACAGTGAGTGAGGTTACCATGGTTTCCAAACTGTTCTGTGGACGGGTGCACTAGCTGTACTGTCCTTCAGGCATGCCTCTCACATGCTGCATTCCTCGCATGTTCAATGGAAGCCCTCACAGTGGCTAAAACCTTATGAGGAGCTTAAATGGTACTCAGCATTTCTTTGCAACCAAGTATATTTAATTAAGGTGCATACTCTTTGTTTAGACATAATGCTATGCACACCCTTAGACTACAATATAATGGAAACAGCAATTTTTATATGCACCAGGAAACCAAGAAATGGGACTGGTTTTATTGCAATATGAGATTTATTGTGGTGTCTGGAACTGAACACAAAACATCTCTGGACCTAACTATATTTGGAAGTCGTAAGAAAGTAAATCCTAAAAGTTTTCACCAAAAGAATTTGCAGCTACATGAAGTGATGTGCATTAGCTAAACCTATGGTGTTAATCAATTTGCAACACATTTATATTTTAAATTCTTATAGTGTACACTTTCACTTAATACAATTTATCAATTATGTGTCTTTACAAATCTGAGAAACTAGAAACTGCTAAACTATAATCTAAAATAACTGTACTATTTCAAATACATCCAGGAATGGATGTGTGACCCTTTATTTTTTCAATCTATTTTTCTCAATTATTTTTATTTTGCTTATTTTTGGAGGTGAGAGTAGGCATTGTTTTATTTTAGCTCTATTTTTATTGCTGACACTGTTACAGATGTCCCTCCCCCTTTGCCCACCTCCACCTAGCTCCTGCACCCCTGGCCCTTACCATACTGTTGTCTGTGTCTCTAGGTTATGTATATACAGTATGTTCTTTCATTTATCCCCTCATTCTCTCTCTTCCATTTCCTCACACCCCTCCCCTCTGATAGCTGGCAGTCTGTTCCAGGTAGACATGTCTCTGTTTCTATTTTGTTGATCAGTTTACTTTGTTCATTAGATTCTACATGTAAGTGAGATCATAAGGTATTTGCCTCTCTCTGACTTGCTTACTTCACTTAGTATAATAATTTCCAGATCTATCCATACTCTTGCAAAAGGTAAGATCCATTCTTTTTACAACTGTTTGGAATTCATTGCATAAATGGACCAAAGCTTTTATGCCCACTCACCTACTGATGGGCACTTGGGCTGGATGCATATAATCCTTCCAATTGGTGTTTTGGAATTTTTAGCATGTATTCCTAGAAGTAGGATTGCTGGGTTAAACAGAAGTTCCACTTTTTATTTTTGAGTAAACTCCATACTGTTTTCCAAAATGGCTGCACCAGACTGCATTCCCACCAGCACTGTACGAGGGTTCTCTGTCCTCCACTTCCTCCCCAGCACTTGTTATTGATATACTAGCGGTCCAGTGATGAAATTTGTGCATGTGGGTGTCCCTCATCATGACCTTCACCCTCTTCAATCTGGGACCTCTCGGGGGATGTCTGCTGATTTAGGGCCAATTCATCTGGAGAAATTTGAATGATATATAGAATATGATGGATATCTCCACATAGCATAGAAGTGAATCATGTCTTATGACCAGGTGAACACAGAGTTTATCATTGAATAGATGCTACAATTGCATTTGAGTTAAGAGAGGGAGGGAGATAGGAATATCCATGCTAAAAGAGAATCATTGATTGGCTGCCTTCTGCATGGGGATCTAGCTTGAAACCCAAGCATGTACCTTCACCAGCAATTGAACTGCGATCTCCTAATTCATGAATGTATGCTCAACCATGGAGTCATACTGGCCATGCTCTATGTATATCTTTATCAGAGGAAGTGGGAAAACACCATGACATACAGCTAGATGGACTCTTGGTTATGTAGGATTCAATGCAGAATTTTAACATAGGTGTGTATTTTGTACAAGTCACATCTGTGGGACACCTTGCCATTTCACATAAATTCAACCATATGTCCATGATTTAAAGTGTTTCATAAATAGGATTTGGTCCTTGAACAACATGGAGTTAGGGGTAGCAACTGCCTTTGAAGTAGAAAATTTGTATATAATTTTTCATGGGGCATAATGCCTTTACAGTCCATCCTTGTTGCCACAAATGGTAGGGTTTTCCCATGTGTCATGGCAGGCTCTTTTTGCTTTCTCCGTGGAGAGAGAGCTGCTGCATGTGGGCACACCTGTTCTTCACAGGGGTGTGCTGGCACAGAGCTGATGTAGTAAATTAGGGACATGCGGATTATGACTGCTGGAGGAGGAGCCATGTCACCCCCGGGTCAGCAGGAGGCTCCCACAGCCCCCCAGCTCCCACTTTGAAGATGTAACAACCTTGGGATTGTTTCACTGATGGCACATTTTGGATTCACTCTCACAAAGAAAGCAAAGCCACAAGATTTATTACTTACAGATCCCACAATTGGGGGAGAGGGAGGAGAACAAAGTGCTGGAGGAAGGATAACCCTCCTTCCCAGGTCACAAAACCATGGAATATGGAGAGCGGGTGGCAAGAACCTATTATAGCTTAAAAAGTGGTGGGGTGAAGAACATTAGCTTTTCCAGAGCTCAATTTTAAGTTGTTGCTCCTGAAAAATCAAAGCTGGTACTTGGGGTAAGAATCTCAATGTTGGGTGCTGTCTCAGGTCCAGACTCTGGGTGTGATCAGGGCTATTATTCTATAAATTCCCAGGCAGCAGGTCCAAGCAGCTAATTCCTCAGCAGAGGAGGCCCATAGGCTTCCTGTCTTGGATCCATAGACCAGGGCATTGCCATAGCGATACTGTCCCTTTTTTTGCTTCTGGCTCCAGCATCACAGCATCTCCTGCCTAGGATTCTTCATTGGTCTTCAAGGAAAAAGAAATAGGATGTTGTAATTCGATATATTATTTAGATAAGGAGTGAGCAGGGAGGATAAAATGTTAAGCACTGCATGCCACACTCACCTCATCACCATCTTCAGTCCTCTGGGGTCAGGGGAGGGTTGTGATCTCCCAGAGCACTTGCTCGAATGACTTTGAAAACTCCTCCCGAGGACTCTGATGTTTCTGCATCTCCCAGAATGAGTTCTCCAATGCGTATCCCAATTTCTATCAATTTTGGTGCCTTTTTTAAAAGTTCACTAACAAGTTTCTTTCCAAGAACTTTGGCAATTTTCCCCAGCATTCCTTTCCTGGCTGTGCCTTTACTCTAGAAGGAATCATATAAGCTGTCATCTAACTTTTCTTTACAAGCACCTAACCTTCACCAAGTGGATGTTAGCGAGAAGAAGACAAACCATGACCAGGGAAGGCTCTATATATCTGGGAACTATTCTCCAGCCCCACACAGCAGGGATGCCTGCCCCATAGCGTCAGTAACTGGGCCATGACCTAATGGCAGTTACTCTCTGCTGTTAACCCCCAACTGCATGGACCCTTCTCTTCAGTGTCCTGCTGGGCAGCTGTGGGGGTTACCAACCTTGAGAAGCATTTCTTTGAGTGGTTTGATCAGCAGGCTTAAGTCATCAGAGTGATTGCTTGCAGTTCTATTGCTCTGTTGTTCTTCACTTTGTTCCTGACTGAGGGTACCAAACACTTTGGGGCTTCCCTCTACCAACACACCACTGACTGCATCTATTAGGTCTTCAACCTAAAAGCAAACACATAACCTGTCATTTGTATTGCTATTTAAAGAACTCACCTTCACCAGGAGTGTTGGCAGACAGAGAGGAGGAGAAATCAGGACCAGGGAAGGGTTCATATGTCTGGGAGCTGTTCTCCAGCACCCACACATCAGGATGTGTGCCCTATTGTGTCATTATCAGAGGTAAAGGGGTTGGGGGTGGGGGTGGGGGTGGAGAGCATAATGAAGCTATGGCCATAGAAGAGCTGATCTGAAGAAGCTACTCTATGCTGTAACCCCCCACCAGATAAACCCTTCCCTTTAGTGTCCCTCAGGACAGTTCACCTGGTACCAACCATGTCAGATACTTCTTCATCTGTTGCCTCAAACAGGTTTGGTTGAGCCTCTAAAGTGTGATCCACTCTTGGAAATGCTGAGGCTATTCCTAAGCCAAGGAGAGCCAGGAAGATTGACACATTCATGTTTCAAATTTCTGAGAAGGAAAAATAAAGAAATCTTTGATTACCAATGCTTCTAAATTGCCATCATACTTGCCCAAGCTGGTTTGGCTCATTGAACAGATGTCAGGCTGAGGACTGGAGGGTCCAAGGTTGGATTCCTTTTAAGGGCACATGCCTGGGTTGTGGTCTCAATCCTAAGTACGGTGCAAGCAGGGGGCAGCCAATCAATGATTCTCTCTCTTCAATGATGTTTCTCTATCTCTCTGTCTCTCTTCCCTTCCTCTTTGAATTCAATAAACAAAACATATTTTAAAAAATTAATTGCCATCATTCTTTCTCTTTTTTAAATATATTTTATTGATTTTTTATAGAGAAGAAGAGAGAAGGATAGAGAGTTAGAAACATCGACAAGAGAGAAACATTGATCAGCTGCCTCTTGCACATCTTCTTACGGGGATGTGCCCACAACCAAAGTACATGCCCTTGACCAGAATCGAACCTGGGACTCTTTAGTCCACAGGCCGACACTCTATCCACTGAGCCAAACCGGTTTCAGCCATCATTCTTTCTTATGAGTCATATAGCCACTATGATGAGGTAAGAACAAAAATTTAATTCATCTTCCCAAGGACTTATCCAAGGCCTATGGAGGAAAGATGAGGATTTTCGTGGAGAAAATCAGTCCAGATTGTGGTATGTGATTCAGTCACTGAAGGAAAAGCAGCAGAGAAGGACTCCAGGTTGGAAACAAGATGTGCAAAGATCATTTAGGTTGGAAGGAGGTTGGGAGGGTGGCTTATGGGTCAGGATCTTGAGCTCCAAAGAGGAACCAAGCAAAAAGCTGTTCCAAGGATTTAGCAACAGTGCCCAGGTGACCCAGGAGAGCCTCTCTAAGGAGGACTCCCGACCCCAGGTAGGGACAGAGGTCCCAGGAGTTAGGTGGCCACTTCCCACTTCCTCCCTGACTACTGCATGGCAGGGTGAGATGTGCCTTCCAACCGCCTCTCCTACAGGCCCAGCCAGGGGAAGGTGGGCAAGAGGACAGCCAGGGATCAGCTGCCCCCACCTGGCCTGGGCCACCCATCCCTCCAGTTCTTACCCATCCAGGGAAGTGCTCACCTAGCATGATGGAGCCCAGAGACACCCCCACACACCAGCTTCTGCCTTCTGACAGGGCCATGCTCTTCTGAGGCTCAGGTTACTGGCCAGGGACAAGGGGCAGGAAAGCAGGCAGGACATGGGGGAATGCAACCCTGCTCCCTGCCCACCCACTCTCCTGCCTCTTCCCCATATGCTGCAACAGTCAGGCAGCGCGGGCCCAGCAGCGGATGGGCTGTGGTCAGGCTGTGTGTCCTGCCCAGCAATGGAAGAGGATCTTTCCCACTGGGGCCTAGGGTCCTGCCCATTATGGAGGTGGACAGGCTGGTTCCTAGGGTGGTCTGGCAGAGCACTCACCTATGGGTGACACAGCTGAGAAGGTGCAGTCAGCAGTGGCAGGTCCAGGGGTCTCTGATGCATGATTGTGGGCCCAAAGCCACCCCTTTAAGGATCCTGAGCATCCTGGCCAGCCCCACCCCCATCTCTTACCCATGACTCATTGGCTAGGATAGCCTTGGGTGGGGCCACCAAATTCTGGATCTCCAGGTAAGTGATAATGCTCACTTCTGGGGGATGGGAAAGACCAGGGAGAAGTCAATGTGGGAAAAAGGAGACAAGTGTGATACTTTAAACAATGAAGAATTTAAATTAAAAAAGAAAAAAAGCTCACTTGGTACTAACTGGTCCCTGGGCAGATCCTACCTGCCTTGGTGACTCCTGGGTTGATTAGCTAGTTAGAACCCGGAAAACACTGAGAGCTCACAGGGGACTCTAACGAGTATTTCAGCATAACCCTGCCTTTCCTCTCAGTTCTAGGGATTTTGGGTAAAACCTTAGCAGGACTGAGAACAGCCATCTCTCTGATGGCTCCTGTTTATTCTGTGACAAAGGAGGGGCAGTGGGGGAAGGCAGGGCTCCCAGGCTGAGGTGCTCACTGTCTCAGGAGGGCGCAGCTGGGCTTGGGAAGAATGGGGGTGGGAAGGCCATGCCCAAAGCACAGACATGGAGGGCCAGGCCCTGGTGCCAGGGTGACTGGGACAGACTGGGAGGGCTCCAGGGAAGGGGAACACTCCTAGGGCCCCTGTCCTGTGACCCCTCCCAGGCCTTTCTCCAGGTCCCCAGGAAGGACTCACAGAGACACGTGGCTGAGCAATGGAGGAGAGGGGGGAGCAAATGGCTTTTACCTTGCCTCTCTATAAGTCCTCAGTATCCAACCGACTTTTCTTCAGTTTTAACTTTAAAAATTTACTTTAACTTGTATTAAATAATTTTTACTTTTATTTACAGTTAATGTCAGCATGTAAAGAATATTTTGTGAAAAGGTTTAAAATAAAGGGAAATGTATTATTATATTTAATGTTAATTTATATAATGAAGAAGTAAAGAAACAAAAACCAGAAGCATTGTATGGTTGTCCTTTCATTACCTAAAGTATGGTATATATTCAATATAGAAAATGCCCTTTAAGAAATCATTCTTATTTCATGTCCATTTCTATACAGATGTTCAATTCTTTTTATAAAAATGCAGTCACAGTTCCTGTACACTAGTGACTAGTTGCTAATTACAATGGAATTGACAAGCTAGAAGCACACTCAGACACATACCTTTTCGTGCTGGCGCTATAGACATCAATAAATAGACTGGTGGTCCATTTTCCAATGTACACTTCCGGGGCATCAAGTTTATTCACGTGGATGTCCACTGTCACCACCATCCATCTTCAGATCCTCCATGGTCCACACTGAAGCTCTGTCCACACTGAGCTCTGACTCTGCTTCCTGCCTCCGGGCCCTGGCAGCCTTATTTACTTTCTGTCTGGATTTCCCGACTCCAGGCACCGCACTCACACACGTGGAAACAGGTAAGATTTGTCCTTTTGTGCATGGCTATTTCACTTAACAAATAACCTCGAGGTTCATCCATGTCTAGGTGTCTGAATTTTAAATTTTTAAGGTGAATAATATTTTGTGAGTAAGTGTGCCATGTTTTGTTCCTCCAGTCATCCCTGGATGGGCATATGGGTTACATCCACATTAGACCACTTTGAATAATGCTGCCTTCACATAGATGCACAATTGTTTGAGTTCCTCCTTTCAATTTAGGAGTAGAATGAATTGGTACATATAAAAGGTGTACTTATTTTTTTCTGATTTTTTTCATAGCAGTTGCACCACTTTTCATTTCTACCAGCATGCACCGGGTTCCAATATGATGTGATTTGCAAATATTTTCTCAAACTCTGATTTTGCATTTTATTGAGTCAATAGATAGACATTTTTTCAAATTTATTATATCTAATATCTACTTTGGGTTGCTTGCTCTTTTCATATGTTATGCCAAAAATACAGATATTTTAGTATCATGAGTCTCTACCTTCATGGTTTCACCTAAACTTTTCTAATTTTATTTCTTACATTTGAGTCCCTGCTGCATTTGTGTTCATTTTGAACAGGTGCAAAGTGAGTGTCAAATTTCATTCTTTGGCATGAAGGTATTGGATTTTTCAGCTTTATTTGTTGGGAAAGGCCATTTCTTCCCTATTGGATGGTCTTGGTAACTCCATACAGTCTTTAAAAATCCTTTATTTAAGTTTTATCTTAAAATCTTAGAGTTTGTAGAAGGTCTTCTCTCTCAAACACAACCAGCACCTGCAATATGTTACATTGTAAATGACTGGAGGGTTTTTTTTGTGTGTTTTTTTTTTGCTGTTGTTTCGTTTTTATAATACACCATAAAATTCAACAGAGTCACTTATTCAAGGTATTTAAGCACATATTTTAATGTACAATTTTACAGTTGCCCTCAGCTCACAGATTGAAAAGACTGCACAGGGCGGTTAACCCTGCTACTGCCGGAATGCCTGCCCCTCAGGCAATTGCCTCCCAGGAGGCTGTGTGGCAGGTGCTGCTCCAGAGAATGGCATCCCCTTTGCTTCTGGAATGTGGTACAATGTGCTGGAGAAAGCATGGACTCTACTCAGACCACCTGTGCTTCAAATGTACAATGAGACCAAGAGGTAACTAAATGCCAGAGAAATATGTCAGAAGGCAATTCAAACAATAAATTATATCATTTCATTCAAGAAATCTGTTAAATAGCATCTTATAGAAAGACGGAGTGGCTCACCAATTATAATGGTCAGATTGAAGTCTAAGTAATAATCCTTAGTTCTGTCTTTGATAAAATACTGTTGGCCATTTTCCTGATTTTTATTTACAAAACATTCTCTGTGAAAGTTTATACTTGTGTGCATCTTTCTCAATTTCCTTTGCTCACTAGAGAAAGAGTTTATGATGCCTTACCTCATTTTTGGATGTTTCAAACCACAGGGGAATAAATAAATCTACTTTGATGGTGTTCATGGTCTTATGACCACTGAGAACCTCTTCCCAATATAACGACCCCCTCCAATTTATTTAAATTCTATCAGCCAAGACTTACTCTTGAAAATCATGATGCAAATAACTATTTGTAAGATGGTTTGGTACCATATATAATTTTATGCAACAGAGTCAATTTATGGTTTGATGCTAATATGAAGTCATTTATGAAGTAACTTAGCTCTCTGAGTTATTGGAACCTTATTTTTTCTGTAGGGTTATACAGTCAGCCATTTCATTAAGCAAATTAATTAACTAAGCTATAGTCTGTTCCATGTTTCCATGCCTCTGATTCTATTTTATTCACCAGTTTATTCTGTTCATTAGATTTCTTATTTATTTATACTTATTGTTAATAGATATGTATTTTTTATTGTTCATATATTTGTTGTTCTTCTTCTTCTTCTTCTTCTTCTTCTTCTTCTTCTTCTTCTTCTTCTTCTTCTTCTTCTCCTTCTCCTTCTTCTTCTTCTTCTTCTTCTTCTTCTTCTTCTTCTTCTTCTTCTTCTTCTTCTTCTTCAAGAATGCCCTTCAACATTTCATTTAATAGTGGTTTGGTGGTGATGAACTCCTTTAGCTTTTTCTTGTCTGTGACGCTCTTTATTTGACCTTCAATTCTAAATGAGAGCTTTGCTCGGTAGAGTATTCTTGGTTTTAGGTCCTTGCTGTTCATCACTTTGAGTATTTCTTGCTGACTCTTCTAACAGAACCAAGGCTTCTCTGTCCTAACCACCAGCCATCATTTTACAGGATAATTTACACTTATGCTCCATTTCTTGTTGAGATATATATATATATATATATATATATATATATATATATATATATAATTATTTTTATTGAGATGTATATCTCATTACACAAAGTACACTATCTTTCAGCAAGTATTTCAGTGAGTTGTAGTTTATTTAATATCTTATTCAGTTGCTACCATCGTCTAATTCCAGAAAATTAACATCAGAAAAAAACATTATGGATACGTCACAGTGTCAACTTCCTCCCATTCCATTTTTATAATCCACTTTCTGTTTCTATAGATTTGTCTATTCTGACATTTCATAAAAAAAATAAAATCATGCTCTAACTGGTTTGGCTCAGTGGATAGAGTGTTGGCCTGTGGACTGAAGAGTCCCAGGTTTGAGTCCGGTCAAGAGCATGTGCCTTGGTTCCGGGCACATCCCCAGTGGGGATTGTGCAGGAGGCAGCTGAATCAATGTTTCTGACTCTCTATCCCTCTCCCTTCCTCTCTGTAAAATATCAATAAAATATATACTTTTTAAAAAAAGTAAAATCATAAGAGGTATGTCCTTTGTGTGTGGCTTCTATCACTTAGCACAATGGTCAAGGTTTGTGCAGACCGCAGTGAGTATCAGTTCTCATTCAACACTTCAGCATGTGAACACGAAGGGTTTTCATCCATTGCTTCATTGATGAACGGTTGTGTTGTTTCCATTCTCTTGACAACTCTGCATGATAATGCTATGAACATCTGCACAGGACTTTTTGCATGAAGAAATGCATTCATGTCTTTGAGTGTATATATAGGAATTGGTATGTAGCACTTTTTGAGGAAACATCAGACCGTTTTCATTGTAGTTGCACCATTTCACTTTGCAAAACTAAGACTCAGTCTGCGTTCTCTATGAAACGTTGTCTTCCGTGCAACCCCCAGAGCGTGGGAACCGCGGCACACAGCAGAGCTCAGGGCTCAGTCAGAAACACAAAAGCTGCTCTTTGTGGGAAAGTAGCTCCAGATGCAGCTTTGGGGGCAAAGAGAAGTGAAATTCACTCTTATTTCCTGTTCATCACAGCGTTCTTGCTAAATGATAAGTGAGAAACTAATCAAGTTTTCATGTCCAGTTTATACAGAGAAAAGTTAAATGTCACCAGGAGAAAGCAATCATATAAGCCCACAAATCAGAATATTCTGCACGATAACTGGTTTTGCCCTGGGGGTGGGTGTCTCTACGTGAGAGTATCTTTAGTTGGTTCCTCAAACTTAAAGCCTGTTTCTTCTGGCCAGTTCCTCCTGTCCTCTCACCACATGATGTCGATCACCCTGCTGCGGACATGGGTGCTCGTGGCTGAATTGGTGAACAGCCAGAAGCACAGATCTCTTTAGGCCTGAGAGTCTGTGAGCTCATGAAATGCAGACACACAGAGACACACATTACAAACATACACACATACACAGGCTTATAAACAACATATATACCACACATACACACATTACACAATCATACACATGGACCTACTTATATGCAATATATATACCACACAGACACACACCTTTATACACATATGCACAAATGTATATGCAATATGCACACTTATACACACACATGCATTCATACATTTACACACACACAAACATATACACATATGCACACATACACTTACACTTGTAAACAGGGACACATACACATAATTATACTGGCACACACATATTAATACATACGTACACGTATGCACACCTCTGCATACAAGCAATATACACACATAAGCATGTACATGCTTGACACACACCCACTACATCACAATATATAATATAAACACTTAGCAGAGGTTTATAAGAAACCAGTTATGGTCAGCTGGCCTGACACTCTGGATTGTTAATAATTGATGGTACAATTTTGAGTAAATCTTTTGAACAATTTCCTTCCAGTCCCCAGTGAGTGAAGTTAGACTAAACCATCTTGGTAAAACTCTGTGATTTCAGTGAGACAAGACATGTCGCCCAAAAGCCCTGTTCTCTGTACCTCCTCTGCACCCCTGACAGGACCCTGCAGGCTGGAGTCACAGCATCCGGCA
Source organism: Pipistrellus nathusii (assembly GCA_963693515.1). Classification (NCBI taxonomy): domain Eukaryota; kingdom Metazoa; phylum Chordata; class Mammalia; order Chiroptera; family Vespertilionidae; genus Pipistrellus; species Pipistrellus nathusii. Next base: position 64,957,331 of record OY882867.1, read on the forward strand.
CCTGCAGGCTGCCTCAGCAAGCATCAGCCCTGGGAGTGACAGTCACCACCCTGGATCCAGGGGGCCCTGCTGTGGGTGCTTGTGAACCTCCTCTCACTCCTCCCAGACACCTCCTCACTCCCTTTGAGAGAAGACTTGTCCTTGCGATCACCAGTCATGAGCCAGCAAGCCTCTGAGCCTGGATGGTTCCAGGGAGATTAGCAGCTGTGTCCTGGGCTCACTTCCTGCTCTGCCACCAGTATTTCCAGAGCTGCACATGGAAGGGGTTGACTACTCCTTAGAACTCAAAGGTATCTCTCTTACCCTGGGGGTTCATTTGGGACAGACCCTCCTGTCCCTGTCCTGGCTGTGTCTGTAAGCTGCTTCCTCCTGGGCCTGAGGACTTGAGGCTCAAACTTCTAGCTCATCAGCTGTGACCTTTGCTTGTGACCATCAAGTCTGACCTTACCCTCAGGCTGTGATCCATAGCTCAGCTGCAATCCCTAAAGTTTGCTCCCCACAGCAAATTCCTCAGGCTGCCAATGAGTTGAGTCAGTGAGAGGTGACCTTCCTCAGTGAGAGGTGACCCTCCTCAGTGAACCGGCACACGTCACCCTGGCTCAGTGACCCTGTGGTGAGCTTGGGGCCGGAGCCCAGAATAGCTGGCCAGCAAACTTCTGGGAAACGATGTATCAGAGCGTGTATCTCCTCATGAACAGTTGGCCTAATTAGGTCCTCAGGCACTCCTAGATCTGAAAAGTCTACGGTGTCGTTTCATGTGTGAACTCTACACTGACACATGCAAAATTTTTAAAAATCAAAAAAAAAAATTATAACTTTCCCCCCTTTTAAACTTTAGGATACTTTTTGAAATAACAAGGATCCATCTTTTCTGGAAACCAGTCTACCATTCTTCCTACCCCACCTTGGGGCCCTGCTGTGCTGGGCGGTGTGAGCAGGGCGGCCGTGCACATTGCTCCGCACGCTCTACTGCTCCCTGGACGGTACAGGCTCCAGCTCTGCCTGTTTCCTCTCCTTTCAGAGGAATTGCCGGAAAACAGACAAAACATAAGACATGTCCCTCTAACCATCCGGACTGCACACACTGGGGCATTGAGGACGTCGCATTCCCATGTGACCAGAGCCACCCTCCACCTCTAGAACGTTTTCATGTTGCAAAACTGAAACTACCTTTGAAGGCCTTGCCCATCTCAGCTCCGCTCTCTCGCCACTCTATGGGTTCCACAGCTGTCTAGCACCTACATGCTGTGACCTGGGGATAACCAGGTCCTCTTCACGCTTCTGGGGTCACACCAGCAGGAGGTAGGGAGATCCTACGGACTCTGGACACCAATGGGGCCAAATGTAGCTTTATGATGTCAGGGAATCCTGTAGTTGTGATTGCAAACCTTTTTGTGCAGCATCATGTCCTTCGGAAGTCCCACCCGGAATTCTGATTCTTTATGGAAGTTGGGACCCAGGTATTGGAATCAATCCTAAATCTCAGGAATGCCCTCCAGGCCGCACCGTAGAGGAGACTCTGTGCGTCTGGGAAGCTCTGTCCACATGGGCCCTCAGGAAGCACAAATGGAAACTTTGTCCCCAGGGGCAGCCACGCCCCGAGGGGATGAGGAGCGTGCTGTCCAGGCTCATTCACAGCAGCGCTGAGGACAAGGGCCCATGAAAGGCTCTCGGGCGCCTAAGGACTTGCACCTTCGGATCGGCAGTGTGGCTGCGCGAGCTGAGCTGAGCTCTGGTTTCCTCCCTCCAGCTGCCCATGGTGGGGTTTGCCAGACAATTTCAGCCTGACCAGGGGTCATGGCATTGGAGACACTTAATGCCCCTGTGATGTCCCCAGGACATTCCTCAGGATGTGGTGGTGAGCTCAGTGGTCCTTAAGCTCTTCAAAGTTGGCCTGTCATGATTCCTAAATGTGGCTTCAACGATTAGGAGCCCGGCTGGTCCCACAACCTTATGAACAAGTGTTGTCCTCACCGGTGCATGGAATCAAAGTGTAAAGACTCTTTCAGTCCTTTGTTTGATTTGCCCAGCAACCTCCCTCTGCACCTTTCTCCTGACAGAACTCCTTTCTTGGGGGTAACTTCTCCTTCCTCAGCACCCACCCAGGGTTCCCAGGGCCAGGCCAGTCATGTGGCTCTGTCTCCTCCTCCTCCATGTTTGCCCAGGGACAGCTCCATGACCCAGGCTGAAGCAGTCACAGCCTGCTCTGGGCTTTCACACACGGATGCTGTCAAGGCCAAACCTCTTCCCTCTGGGCTCCAGCTGTCTGGTACTTTATCCCTTTGATGGGAAGTTCTCATCTGAAGTGACAGACAGTGAAGCTGACATTCAAGAGAAAATTGACCCCAGAGAAGGAGGTTTCACTCTTTAAGGCAACCACAATTTCAATGTCAGTGTCACCCTTTCTAGGCACGTGTATGTGTAGTTTTCAATTTTAATTAATTAATTTTTTAAAATATATTTTATTGACTGTTTTTCAGAGAGGAAAGGAAAACATTGACCAGCTGTCTCCTGTACACTCCCCACCAGCTGCCTCCTGTACACTCCCCACCGCCAATATACATGCCCTTGACCGGAATCAAACTTGGGACCGCACTCTATCCATTGAGCCAAACTGGTTTCAGCTAATTTTAATTTATTAACAGTTATTTTATCATTATAAAGCAAATCATGTTTATTGTCACCAATTTGGGCAAAACAGAGAATATGATTGTTATCTTCTTTTTCTTTTCTTTCCTTTTTTGTTGACCATTTTTAAAAGGCGGCCTTGAGATGTTACTAGCATGGGTTGATCTCTTAGAGCCTTGCCCCTCACACTTAATATATATGCAGTATGTCTGTACATATGTTAGTAAACATAATTTTACTGTATCTTCTAGGCCCAGACCAGCTCAGGGGTCTGCTGCATTCACAGGGTGGAGAAGTGTGCTGCAGGCTCTGCCCCCTTGTGGGGACAAGCACACAATGCAGTTAGCACAGGTGAGGAGCACTGGGAGCACCTTCCAGACCACTGCTCCTGATGGGGGCCCACTGGTTCCTGTGACAGGGTCCTCTGAGGCCCCCTACCCATTGGCCGTGCCACACTGGGGCTCCACCAGAAGCAAGGGCCAGGCTTCCTGAGACGGGGAGGTCCTGAAAGTGCTGGAAGCGGGTCTGGAAGGGGAGCCTGCTTGGAAGTGTGGCATTTCCCATCCTGGAAGCAGGGAGCTCTGACTGGAGGAGGCCTCTGCCTGGCAGGGGAGGCGGGACTCACACTCAGGCGGGGCAGCAGGAACCTGAGGGAGCATCGTCGCTTTTCCCATAGCTATGTTTGCCATGTGTACACCAATTACAGGCAGCTTTTTGAATACTGTGATAGGAACTTTTCATGAGAATAATTTGCCCCAATCTATCTAAACTTTTAACTTTGTTTATGGAATTTATTTGGGAGAGTGTTTTTTTAAATTTTTATGTTGTCAAATTGATTACCTTTTTTTTAAAAGAAAAGTTTTCTATCATTGTTTAAAAGTGTTTTCAGTGCATTCTAAAATTATTTTAAAATTGCAGACTGAAGGATCCCAGGTTTGATTCCAGTCAAGGGCATGTACCTTGGTTGCAGGCACATCCCCAGTAGTAGGTGTGCAGGAGGCAGCTGGTCAATGTTTTTCTCTCATTGATGTTTCTAACTCTTTATCCCTCTCTTCCTCTCTGTAAAAAAACAATAAAATATATTTAAAATAATAAATAAATATCTTATGATTGTATTCCTCAGTTATATCTTAATGAAGCTGGAAAAATACATAAAACCACTTGCAGATGTTACCTCCGGGCCACTAGTGGTACCAGAAGGTTAGGCAATGACTTGAAGGATGCTGCTTTTTTTCTTACCGTGTGTACTTATTGCTGTGATGAAAATTTAAAAAGTTCACTGATGGCAGGGAGGGCTGAACCTAAGAATATGCTTCATGCCACCATCCTGTGTGGTTAAAATGATTAAAATAAAATAGATACCTGTTCTTCCTGTTTCACCACATTGTTTAAATAAGAAAAAAGAGAAAGCCAGATGGTAACACAAATTTAGGTCAGAGGAAAGCTTGTAGATCATCTACACACTACCATGTGCTTAGAGTAGCCAAGCAGCCAAGCATTGCAGGGCCCTCCCAAAGAAGGGATGGGAACAATGATAGATTGGCTATTGGAAAAAATGTAATATAGGCTATTTCAAAAATATTTTGAAAGTGATTTTCATAGAAGAAAGAATCAAGAGCTTTGAATGGCTTCTGTTTTCACCTGCTGTTCGTTCTTGTTTGTTTGAAGTCATACACAGATGGCACCATAGATTTGTCAGTACTTGGATTTCTAAGAATGTAAGCAAGCCAAACTGCTCATGAGGAGGGAAGGGCTCGGGTTCTTCATTTCCTCCAGGTTTGCAGAGCACCTGTTTGGGGCACCAGCCCCAGGCTCATAGCACGGCTTACAGCCAAGCAAGCATGTGACCATTCACCTAGGCTGGCCTCGGGGCTCCACTCAACAGCTGACAGACAGCTGCTCTTCAGGGCTATTTTCAGAGATTGTGGCTGCACTTTGGGCCACAGCCTGAGGGGGAGGTCAGACTTAATCTTTGCAACCTCAGCTCCGCAAGCTTTCGTGTTTTCCCCTGTGAAGTGAGGATTAGGTTATTATGGAGATCAAATGCCATATCCAAAGAAGGTGTACATGAGCCATGAATGTCATCTACTGGCTCCAAAGACCACAAGAAAGTAAAGTGGAATTTTGGATGCATTTATTTTTCATTTTGTTTATCTATACTTTCTAAGTTTTTCATAATGACTAGTTTCATTATCTGTTTTTTTTAACTAACAAAATATAATTAAAAGAAACTACTGGAAGAACCATAACCAAGGACCCTCTGAAAATTCATGTAAATAGCCACCATCAAGTTATTCCCTGGAAGCTCTAATGGGGGGGAAACAAGTCAACTGGATAGTGTGCTTACTGTCCCATCCACAGGAACAGGTATCATTATGGCTCATGAGCCAGGTACCTGGCTTAGTTAATTGTTTTTATTTAGTAATTAGACATTTACATACTTTTACAACACACCAATGCCTTTCTCATTAAATTGCAACTAAGTCAGGATGAAGAGACTGACACTTTCAGGCACTGTTTACTCAGGTGTGTTGGTGAATCTGGTTTGTCAAGACAAATTAGAGTCAGTCCAGAAAGTCAAGAAAGCAATTGCTGACATGCTTACTGTTTTTCTGAAAATAACAAGAGAAGAGGGGAAAGAAGACCAGCTTTCCAGAGGGTCACTGGTTCACCAGGAGAAGGCCTGGACTCAGCATTGCACTTTTCCTGAAACTTGCCCGAGGTTGACCAATGTCAGTGCATCACGCACATTGGGGGACTCAACAACCAAGGCAAAGCAGGGAGAAGGCACTGATGAGGGAGGTTGGTTTGACTGAGAAGCTCCAAGACCACAGTGAGAACAGAGCATGCCTGAGGCATCATGTTGCAATGGCTCCAGGTGGGTGTTTGTGGCATCATGTTCCTAAATTTCTGTCATCTTTGCAGTGTCCTGAAATCTCAGGTGTTCTGCCTTCAGTAGACTTTAAGGGCTTGTCACATATCTTGTTATCTTTCTGTATTGCCTAACAATTCTGAATCTTCTGTGATATACCATAAAGTATGACTGTTTGAATGATACAAAACAACTGAAATTTCAAAACAATATTAAGAAGGATAATACTAGTAGCTATAAGCTGGAGACTGTATGCAAGCACTATGTGACTATCCTCTACAATGCTCACAACACCCTCAGAAGTAGGCATTTTTAATGTTTTTAATTTCACCTTCACAGATTTCATAATGGACTCTCTATCAAGGACTTTCTCAAGGTTACATGACTGTTAAGAAGCAGAATCAAGAACTTGAAACCAGAACTTGAAACCAGCACTATTCTATTTAAGATCAGTGGCCCACGTTTACTGCGTATAGGTCTATTTTATTATCTTGCCCTGACAACATCATAACCACTCACCTCACATATGATAAGTCATAAATAAAAACCTTGTGGTATGAATGAAGGCTATCTCCCCTCAAGACCTAGGAAACAGAGGCATAATGGGCTAATGGCAGGTCATTGTTTGTTTCACAGTTCACTGAAATAGCAGGCTCAGTATCCTGGTTTTCCTGACAAATTCCCAACGCCATAGCTCCCTAGTACTGAAGCAGGAATTCCTAGTGGCATTACAGAAACATTTCATGCCAAGATTTTGTACGATTTTTTTCTTTTATAAATATTATATATGCTAGATAGCTCAGTTTACGTTGTTATAAACCTGGAAATTTTGAGGGAAGTAGAAAGAATAAATAAAAGAGTTTGGGATGATAAAACTAAATTTATCATCAAAAGGTAAATTTCTGCACCCAAATATCAGGCCTTCTGAAATATGTAGGGAAAAGGTATATGCAAAACACCTCTAAATAGGAAGGGGGGAAAAAATAGAAGATATTTCATTTTATGTAAATTCTCACCACAGGGTGTCCCCAGTAGAACAGGATTTTAATAATCAAGTGAATGGTATGGCTCATTTTGAGAATACCAGTCAGCCTCTCTCCCAGCCATTCCTGTCCTCACTCAATGGTCTCATTCACAAAGTGGCGTGGCTATGGGGGCAGAAATGGAGCTTGTGTATGGGCTCAGCACATGACCTTCTATTCTCTAAGGCCAATCTGACTGCAACCACCACTGGGTGCCCAATCTATCAACACACTGGTCAGCACTGACTGACTTCATATGACAACATTCTCGAAGGTGATCAGCTAGCTACCTGGGGTCAGGTTGGTTACTTTTGACCACTTTTATGAAAAAGGCAGGATGCGCTCTTCCTGGAATATATATCTATCTGTAAACAGATTTGCCTTCCTTGAAAGTAATACTTCTGCTGAAAATACCATCCGAGGACTCACAGATTTCCCTCTTCACAATTGCAGTGCTCCTCACAGCACTGCTTCTGCTCAAGAACCTTGCTTCACAGCAAATGAAGTGCAGCACTGTTGGAATGCTCGTGGATGCGTTTTCGTTGCCATTAACCTTCTCTTTAAAGCAGCTGACTTGAAAAAATCATAATTTTTTTTAAATTATTGACTCAATTGCAGATGTCCCCCATTTTCCTCTCTTTTGCCCACCTCCTTCCAGCTCCATCCCCTCCACCCCCTCTCCCGGACATCACCACACTATTGTCTGTATCGTTAGGTTCTCTAGCTACTCTCTTCACATATACATTTTATTGATTTCAGAGAGGAAGGGATAGGGAGTGAGCGATAGAAATATCAATGATGAGAGAGAATCATTGATCAGCTGCGTCCTTCACGCCCCACACTGGGGATCGAGCCCTCAACCCGGGCATGTGCCCTAATGAGGAATTGAACCAGGACCTCTGGGTTCACGGGTAGAAGCTGAACCACTGAACCACATTGGCCAGGTCTTCACCTTCTTTCATTCAGCCCTCCCCACCTACCTTCCTCCTAACATCCATCAGTCTGTTCCACGTTCCCATGCCTCTGGTTCTATTTTGCTCATCAGTTTTTTTGTTTTTTTTTCATTAGATTGCACATATAAGTGAGATCCTGTGATATTTTTCTTTCTCTGACTGGCTTATTTCACTTAGCAGAATACTCTCTAGGTCTATCCATATCCTTTTGAAGAGTCAGTTTCAATGACAGTGAAGTGGCAATACTTAGCAGAGCTAAGGGGAGGTTCCCCAGGAGGCTGTGTATGGTCCAAACCAGTGTCTAAAGTTTGTGCTGAATCTCCAATAGCCAAGATTCAAAAGCCCAAAAACAAAGAAATGGAAATAGTTATCACACCAGTAGAATGTAAAATGTAAAATGTTGTTTCTGGTTTCAACAACCAAACTATACTCTGCTACTATAGAAGTTTTAGTTTCACAAAGATGATGATTTCACCAGGAGATACAACAATGATGCTATTGAACTGGAAGTTAAGAATTTAAGATTATTTCCTGGCCAATTTAGGTTTCTCATGCTCTGAATTAACAGGCAAAGAAGGGAGTTATATGGTCTGGCAGGGACAATGGATCTTAACCACGAGGAGAAATTAATGCTGCTCTCTAGTGGACGTGAGAAAGGATAGGTCTGAAATACAAATGATTAATTAGAGTGTCCTCTGACAAAGGTCAATGTCAAATGCCAACAACCCCATTCAGGTTGGGAAAGTCATGGCCCAGGCGCTTTAGGAGTTAAAGTTTGGGTGATTGCAGAAGGCAATGGGGCTACTTGATGGAATGGAAGAAAATAATGTAATTATGCTGAAACCAGTTTGGCTCAGTGGATAGAGCGTCTGCCTACAGCCTGAAAGGTCCCGGGTTCAATTCCAATCAAGGGTATGTACCTTGGTTGTGGGCACATCCCCAATGGGGGATGTGCAGGAGACAGCTGATTGATGTTTCTAGCTCTCTAACACTCTCTCTTCCTCTGTAAAAAATCAATAAAAATATTTTTAAAATAATGTAATTATAATTATCAGCTGTGTATGAACACGCAACCAGTTACAGAAATGAGGAATGTAATTATATGCAGTTTCTCCCTTTTTTCTATAAATGTTTTGTGTGTGCATAAAATGTCTGTATGTCCTTCATTTCAATGTCATGTAATATAAGATTCATTGACTTTATATCATAGCATTTAAGTGTTCTTAGTTTTACATCATAGTACTGAAATTAGGAGACATCATATAGAAGGGTAAATATCATCCTTATCTCTTCATTTCCTCTTTTGGAAAAAAGGTTAGTTTGTTTTTTTTGTTGTATCAGGGTAGCTGCATCATGTTATGAAGAATCTTGTTATTGTGTTTATTTGGAGACAAAGTTAGGTGTAAAGAGATGTGGAGGATAGGTGCCACATGCACAAGAAGTGGATTAATGACGGTTGGTTTTATGTCAACTTGACTGGGCCATGAACACCCAGGCATTTGGTGGAACACTGCGTGAAAGGATTCTTTGGGTTGATATCACCATGTGCAGGGGGACACTGAGAAGAGCCCATTGCCCTCCCTACTGTGTGCAGCCCCACGCCATCAGTTGGAGACTGATTAGAACAAAGGCTGACCTGCCTGAGAGTGAGGGAGACTCCTCCTGCCTGGCTGCCTTCCTGCTGAAACAATAGATTTCTCTGCCGATGGACCCAGACTGACCACTGGCTCCTCTTGGGCCGGAAACTGCCAGCCTGTGAACTGGGACACCCACCATTGGCACTCCTGGGTCTCCAATGTAGTAAATGCTAGAGATGTGAGGACTTCTCAGGTTTCATGAGCACTTATACCAACTCCTTGAAATAATATATATTCTACCAAAGCCGGTTTGGCTCATTGGATAAAGCATTGGTCTGCGGACTCAAGGGTCCCAGGTTTGATCCGGTCAAGGGCATGTACATTGGTTGCGGGCACATCCCTGGTGGGAAGTGTGGAGGAGACAGCTGGTTGATGTATCTCTCTCATTAATGTTTCTGGCTCTCTATCACTCTCCCTTCCTCTCTATCCCTCTCCCTTCCTCTCTATGAAAAAATCAATAAAATATTTTTTTTAAGAAATAATATATATTCTGTTGGTTCTCTTTCTTCAGGGAACCCTGAGTAATAAAAGTTTCCCAAAGTCTATTCATGAAAACAAACCATCTGGGACAGCAGATTAGGAGCCATGCCTGAGAGGCTCAGGGCTTACCCACCGGCACAGAATATACAGGACAAATCTGTTGTCACCTGTTCAATGACTCAATGTTAGTTGGTTTTTATCTAATTCAACTGCATAGCATCACACTTTCCATTTTACCCTCTGGCCTCCTAGTCCAGGGAGCATCTCTGCCCCAGGGCACACACTGTGGTCACACGCCTCATGCTCAGCTATGGAAGGAAGATGCTGATGATGCTACAAACCTGCTAGACAGATAGGCCTTAGGGACCATTATACACGTGCTTCTGTCATTACAGCTCTTCCTGCTGGCCCAGCTGATTGCCCCCAGGCTCATCAGCTCACTGCTGTCTTCATCTCAGGTGTTGGGAAGGGATCGAGCCTGCAACCAGAATGTGCCCTTGATGGGAATCAAACCTGTGACCCTTTAATCATGGGCCAATGCTCAAATCATTGAGAAAAAATTGGCCAGCGTGGAAACAGCATCCTTAAACAACACACTATATCATATGAATTCAATTGATATTACAGAATATTTTATAACAAAGCAGCAGAGTACATATTCTCCTCAAATGCACATGGAACATTCTTAAAGATAAACTACATGTTAGGACACAAAATAAGTCTTAATACATTCAAGAAGATTGAAATCATATCAAGCATCTTCTTTGATCACAATGGAATGAAACTAGAAATCACCTACAAAAAAAAAAAACAAAAAAAAAAAACACACACTCAAAACTCCATTGAAGCACATGGAGGCTAAATAGGATGCTTTAAACAATAAATGGATTAACAATGAGATCAAGGAATATATCAAAATACTCTGATTCTTCCAAAACTGAACTTGGAAGGATCAGAAAACTTGCATAGACTGATAATAATGAAATGAAAGCAGTAATTAAAAAAGAACCAACAAAAAACAAACAAAAAAAAAATACAGCAAACAAAGTCCTGGACTGGATGATTTCACAAGTGAATTTTACCAAACATTCAAAGAATAAATAACACCAATCATCCTCAAACTAGTTCAAAAAATTCAAGAGTAGGAAAGACTTCCAAATTCTTTTTATCTAATTTCAAAATGAGATAAAGACACTACAAAGGAAGAATATTATAGGTCAATATTCTTGACAAGCATAGGTGCTAAAATCCTCAACAAAATATTAGCAAATTGGATCTAGCAATATATTAAAAATATCATATACAATGAAAAAGTGGGATTTATTTCAGGGGTGTGAGGTTGGTACGATATTCATAAATCAATAAATGTGATACATTACATAAAAATTAAAGATAAACATCACATTACCATATAAATAGACACAAAAAGCACTAAAAAAATCAGCACATATTTATAACAATTATTACCAAAGTGGGATCAATAATAATAAAGGCCATATATGAAAAATCAACATCATGTCCAATAGGCAAATACTAAAATCCCAAAACACCAATCAGAAAAAATATATGCACCCCTATGTCCGTAGTACCATTATTTACAATAGCCAAGATCTGGAAATAGGCAAATGCCCATCAGTAGATGAGTGGGTAAAAAAAGCTGTGGTACAGTCCGGCCAGCATGGCTCAGTGTTTGAGCATCGACCTATGAACCAGGAGGTGAAGTTTGATTCCCGGTCAGGGCACAAGCCCGGGGTTACAGGCTAAATCCCCAGTTTGGGGCGTGCAGGAGGCAACCATTCAATGGTTATCTCTCATTACTGATGTTTCTATCTTTCTCTCTCCTTTCCTCTCTGAAATACACACACACACACATACACACTGTGGTACATTTACACAATGGAATACTATGCAGCCATAATAAAAGAATGGACCTGAAGATTATTATGCTAAGCAAAATAAGCCAGTTAGAGAGAAACAAATACTGAATGATCTCACTTATATGTGCTAATAATAAACAAAACAAACTGACAAAATAGAAACAGAGGCATGAATACCTGGAACAGACTGACCTCTATCAGAGGGGATGGGGGGCGGGAGTGAGTGAAAAAATGTGAAGGGTTAGCCATAGAACATATGTGCATAGCCCATAGACTGACAGCAGAGCAGTGATGGCTAGAGGGAAGGAGAGTCAGGGACTGGGTGCAGGTGGGCAAGAAGGGAGGGGGAATTGGGACATCTGTAATAGCGTCAACAATAAAAATAAATAAATGCCAATTTCCCATGCACACATATAAAAAAAAATAAAACACTTGAAAAAAATGCAAAGAAAATGGATCACTCATCCATTTCTGGAAGTATTTAAAGCAGCACAGCTTTTCTGGATTATAGTTAAGCAGTTTCTATTTTTTCCAGTTTCATAAGACACATAATTGACAAATCACATTGTATTAAATAAAGGTGTACAACATAAACATTTAAAATATAAATATATCGCAAATTGATTGTCTCCATAAATTTAGTTAACATACATCACTTCGGGTAATTGCAAGTTCTTTCTTCTTTTGATAAGAACTTTTAGGATTTACTTTCTTAAGGACTTTCAAATATAGCTATGTCTCAGAGATATTTTGTGTTCCATTCCAGACACCACCAAAAAGCAAATGTTGCAATAAAGCCAGACCCATATAAAATTCATGTTTCCATTATAGTCTAGTTCTGTGATCAGCAAACTGCAGATTGTGAGCCACATGCGGCTCTTTGGCCCCTTGAGTGTGGCTCTTCCAAAAAATACCATGGCCTGGGCAAGTCTATTTTGAAGAAGTGGCGTTAGAAGAAGCTTAATTTTTAAAAATTTGGCTCTCAAAAGAAATTTCAATTGTTGTACTGTTGACATTTGGCTCTGTTGACTAATGAGTCTAAGGGTGTGCATAGCATTATGTCTAAACAAAGAAGTATGCACCTTAATTAAAATGTACTTGGATGCAAAGAAATGCTGAGTACCATTTGAGCTCCTCATAAGATGATAGCCACTGTGAGGGCTTCCATTCAACATGCGAGGAATGCAGCATGTGAGAGGCATGTGTGAAGGACAGTACTGCTAGTGCACCCGTCCTCAGCACAGTTTGGAAACCATGGTAACCTCACTCACTGTACATCCCAGCCTCAGAAATGCTTTACCTTAAGCTGAAAGTTTAAGGCCTTTCATCACCTTTACTCATTCCCCACCCCAAGATGTTCCTTATAAAACTGAACACACAATCACCATAAGACCCAGCCATTGCCCTCCTTTAAACTTTGTGTCTGTCGCCTACTCTTCCTTAAACGTGTTCCAGGTGCAGTTGGCCACACCCCCCCTCAGCATGAGCACAGCTGCCAATTATCTGGAGCCTCAGTGGCCTGTTTGGAGGAGCCCACGGGGCAGTGAGGCCAAGCAGAGGCCAGGGAGCAGTCCCAGGTGTCTGCTGTGCCCAGAGCCTTTCCCTTCTCCTGGGGCTGCTGTCCTGAGAAAGGCCTGCGCCTGTGACAGCCTCGCCTGAGGGGAAGGCCTCTGGGCAGGAAGCCAAGGGCAATCCAAGGTGTGGGTGGGAGAGAAGGCACCTTGTGGACACGGCCTCACTCCAGTAGGTTCTTCCCAAAAGCTAAGCTTTTTGGAGTCCAGCTTTCCTTCAGGACACAGGGCCCTGTTTCACAGACAGAAGACAATGCACTATTTTAAGTTTACTGAGTTAGGATCTTCCACTTGAAAATGAAAGACTTATGTCTGAGGCAGGAACCAGAGCTTAAAACTGGGTGTTGTAAATAAGAGTCCATAAAACAGGCAGGTGGCTGCACGGTAGCATGGGAGATGGCAGCAAGCAGGTCTCTATCGTCACTAAATTAAGAATTTGCAGGTATTTTCTACAGGCGGTTGACCTGTCACCCGTTGTGCCTGGAGGAATGGGTAACACCCAACATGCCGGGATATTCAGAAACTGCGGAAAGACAAGGATGTAGGGATGCATTGCTCCTCCTTGCAGCCTGCTCTAAGCTCAGCAAGAAAAGAGCTTTTACAGAGAAACTTCTCTGTTTGCGAGGCCACCTGGAAAGCTCAGAGTGAAATGACAACCTCGTGAAGAAAAGCTCTGTGTGTACAAGTAACTGAAGGAGTTTAGATTCTATCCATCCTTCTACTTGCGGATTAGAAAGACGGTTCTCTGCCCCTGGATAGCACTGGGATTGAGGCTAAAAGTAAGACAGAACCTAACATCAGAGGGGCAGTCAGTAGTTTTCCTCATCAGGTTTTGTTTGAGTTGCTTATTTTAATATTTTTACATCTTAACCTTCATCTTTTTCTCCTTCTCCTCATCCCTGTGCTGGCAAATGAGAAATCACTAAGTTGTACAATTGAAACTAATATGCAGTTTGGGGCCAACTATACTTTAATAAAATGGTTTAGAAACAAAGGCATTGCATTAGGACAGTGGAGCCTCGGGGGAACGTACAGGCCTGCCCCGTGTTCACATCAGCTCCTCAGCCAGGCCCCCAGAGAGGGACAGGGAACTGATAAATGGACTTTCAGGAACATTCGATTTGTTATTTCAAAAATATCTGAGAGTCTTACAGAGGGAAGGTAAAAAAAAAAGTTTTTTAATTTTTTGTTTTAATTTTGCTGTTCAATTTCACTTCATTTTAAATTCACTTGGGAACATGTGAGATGCATTCCTGAGGAATTAATCAGGCCAAACTGTTCCTGAGGTTCGTGATCTGCTGTGTCATTTCCCAGAAATTTGCTGAGCCCCTACTTTGGGCTCCACCCCCAGGCTCACAACAGGGTCACCCAGCCAAGCACACCTGTGCCTGCTCCCTGAGGCTGAGCACCTGCTCCCTGAGGCTGAGCACCTGCTCCCTGAGGCTGGTCACCTGCTCCCTGAGGCTGGTCACCTCTCCCTGAGGAGGGTCACCTCTCCCTGAGGAGGGTCACCTCTCCCTGAGGCTGGTCACCTCTCCCTGAGGAGGGTCATGGGATTCGCCTCATTGGAAGCCTGAGGAAATTGCTCTGGGGAGGAGGTGATAGCTGTGCTGTGGGTCACAACCTGCAGAAGAGGTCAGACTTCATCATCACAAGCAAATGTCCCAAATTATGAGAGACCTGAGTCTCAAAAGCTTTAGGCCAAGAGTGGAACAGCTTGCAGACACAGCCAGGACCTGGCCAGGAGGGTCTGTCCCAGCCAAACACCCTTGTCAAAGGCTGGACCAGGAGGTGCCCAAAAGGGGGTTTTAAGGAGTAGTCGCCCTCCTTCCGTGTGCAGCCCTGGAAATACTGGTGGCAGAGCAGGAAGTGAGCCCAGGACACAGCTGATAATCTCCCTGGAACCACCCATGCTCAGAGGGTTGATGGCTCATGACTGGTGATCACAAGGACAAGTCTTCTCTCAAAGGGAGTGAGGAGGTGTCTGGGAGGAGGGAGAGGAGGTTCACAAGCACCCACAGCAGGGCCCTCTGGATCCAGGGTGGTGACTGTCACTCCCAGGGCTGATGCTTGCTGAGGCAGCCTGCAGGTGCTGGATGCTGTGACTCCAGCCTGCAGGGTCCTGTCAGGGGTGCAGAGGAGGGATTTTGGGTAATGTGTCCTGTCCCACTGAAATCACAGAATTTTACAATGAAAAGGGACTCAGAGTGGGTTTAGTCTAACTGCACTCAATGGGGACTGAAAGGAAAGAGTTCAAGACATTTACTCAAAATTGTACCGTCAATTATTAACAATCCAGACTGAGTGCCAGGCCAGCTGACCACAGATTAGCAGCTGTGTCCTGGGGTCACTTCCTGGGGTTCCTTATAAACCTCTGTCTGCTAAGTGTTTGCGGTGGGATGTAGTGTGTGTGTTGGGGAGGAAATTATTTTTCCACCCTTCCAGGTTGGCTATCTAACAGTCACAAATGGAGAAAAAACAAATGTAATTGCATGTGGGAGCCTCGTAAGAGAATGAAACCCAACGGCCAGTTGGTGGTTGAGGCCTGTGTGCCAACCTGAGCTAAGGAATGGTGGAGGCTGGGGCCTCAAAGCAGGGGCAGGCATTCAGAGGACGAGAAGAGCAGAGGTTTTCCAGGTGAAAAGTCACCTCTGGGCACAGCTCCTTTTCTGGGCCAGTCTCCACACCTCAGCCTATGCTTTCCGATGGTTCAGGAAGAAGCAAGTTTTTCTTGAAATTGCTGGATATTGATTGTCTTCTGCTCAAAATAACCCACGTGCCATAATAATACTTCTCGAGGAGTCTATGTGTCGTGTGTGTGTGTGTGTGTGTCATGAGTGCACACATGCATGTGTGTATTGTGTACGTGTGAATGCACATGTAGACATTTGTGCATAGGAGCCTAAGGTGTGTGCAGGTATGGAATTGTGTGTGTGTGTGTACAAGCTTGTGTGTTTATGTGTGAGTGCATGTGTGTTTTCTGTATGTTTTGTGAATGTATATGTGTGATGTGCATACTATGTGCAAGTCTGTTATGTCTGCATTGTTTACAAACATGTGACTTTGTGTGTAATGTGTGTACTGTATATAAGTGTGTATATGTGTGTCTGTGTTTTATGAAGTGAGGGGCTCTCAGGCACATGTGCTTCTGTCCATGCACCTGGTTCTCACCGATTCAGCCATGATGCCCATCTCCACAGCAGGGTGACCACAGAGCATCTAGAGACATTCTCTCCCCCCCACATGCCTGCATGCCACCCCCCTGCCCCTGAGTGACCCCGGGGTTCTGTGAGCCCTCGTTCTGTCACAGCCAGTGCCCTGGTAATCTTTCTGTCTCCAGGAAGGGAAGGCAGTCCCCCTAAAGGGAGGCCAAGGCTGCCTCTTAGAGGTCGAGTGACTCTGTGACCAGCACTCCCCTGGGAAGGAGAAGCAGGCATGGCCTCTGCACAGAAAGCCAGCAGAGAGTCCTGGGTGCCCTCCTCCCCAGGGCTCAGCAATGCCCGTGGCTTTCAGAGACACTTGATGAAGGCGAGTGCTGGCTTTTGTTTTTCTAGACATTTTTAAAGTAACTGATCTATTGACCTAACACTGGGACAGCTGGTTGTCAGTGTTCTTAGAAGCTCTTCAGAAACATCAGTGTCAGCGACTGCTTAACACTGACAGTCATTGTCACACCCAGTGACTTAACTCTTCCCAACCTGAAACAGCCAGGCCTTCTCCCTGTTACAGGTAAAGCTGGGATCCACATCCTTATGCACATTTTTCGGCATTTTGGATTGGATGTGAAGCTGTTTTTCTTGCTTTATGTGCAGGACTTCATTCAAGGCACAGATCTGGCCGAGCAAAATATTGCATTTTTGTTGGTTTCTGTCAGGTTTACTATTTCCCCAGAAAAACATTATTTTACTCATTAACTATTGACTCATCTTATACTTTTTTATTATTATTTGCTACAAATAATGACTTTTAGAATCATTAAGCAACAACATAGGGAAAATTTTAATGCCATCATGAGGATAAAAATTATTAGAAATGATTAAAGGTGTTGAGAGTTAAGAAAACATTAGTTTCAAATATTATTACTTCCGAGACCAGTTTGGCTCAATGGATAGAGCGTCGGCTTGGGGACTGAGGGGTTCCGGGTTCGATTCCGGTCAAGGGCATGTACCTTGGTTTCGGGCATATCCCCAGTAGGGGGTGTGCAAGAGGCAGCTGATCAATGACTCTCTCTCATCGATGTTTCTAACTCTCTATCTCTCTCTCTTCCTCTATGTACAAAATCAATAAAATATATTTTTTTAAAAAAAAATTAAAAATAGCCAAAACCGGTTTGGCTCAATGGATAGAGCGTCGGCTTGGGGACTGAAGGACCCGGGTTCGATTCCGGTCAAGTGCATGTACCTTGGTTTCGGGCATATCCCCAGTAGGGGGTGTGCAAGAGGCAGCTGGTCGATGACTCTCTCTCATCGATGTTTCTAACTCTCTATCTCTCTCCCTTCCTCTCTGTACAAAATCAATAAAATATATATTTTTTTAAAAATAAAAATAAATAAATAAATAAATAAATAAATAAATAAAATAAAATAAAATAAAAATGTGACTCAACAGTCACTAGATAATTTCAAATGTTATTACTGATAATGCCCTAGAAATTTCTGTATTGTTTTTAAACCTGGAGAACCTGTATCGGGATGCATTTGGGGTTTGTGTTTTTTCCTAACTGAGCTGTAGGATTCTCTGACATGTCAGGTTTTCATGTCAGTGGCTTGCGATAAGCTCATTGAATTGTCAACACTCATGAGCCAGCTTGTCATGGCCTGTGTTCCTCTCCACCTGGCTTGATGTCCTGAGTTTCTGCTCACACTTGGGGTCCCGCATGCCTCTGAGTCAGTCAGCAAGCAAGGGAGCTATGGTGCTGACGGTGACTGGTTCTCACTGCCACGGTGAGGTAGGGCTGCTGCTCTACATGGAGGAAGGGGAGAAGATGTTTGACAGAAAGGGATCCCTTAGGGTGTCCAGTGATTGAGATTAAATAACAACACCCAATCCAGGCAGGACTGTTAATTGCTTAGACCAGGGATTCTCACCTGGGAAAACATGCAACACCAGCCTATTTAGTCAGGGCACTGACCTCTGTCCTTACATTGTCAAAAAGAAAATAAAAAATAACAACACAACACAACAATAGCCATCCAATGTGAATGATTCAAAATTATACCTATTTTTTTTTTACCTGGTCAGCAAAAAATATATGTTTGTGGGTGCCCAAGGATTTTAGTAATTAGTTTGTGTGCCATGAGATGAAAATGATGGAAAACCAGGGGCTTAGACCCTTGAGGAATAGAAGTTTGGGCCACCCCACCAGGTAAAGAGCACAACAAGCTGAGGAGCTTGCTGAGGACAAAGGGAATAGCGAGCAGGTGGTGGAAGACAGTCCTTATGAATACCAATTGTGAGTGTTACAGAAATGAGGATTGTAATTACCAAGAACAATTCCTCCCTATTTTCTTAGGGATCTGATTGTCTCTGTGTGTGCATTGAACATCTTACTTTCCTCTTTATTCCCTTAACAGGTAACATGAGATGTATTGAAGATATATCATGATATTAAAGTATGGTTGATTTTTACATCGTAGAGTTTAAGTTATAGAGTATTACGGAAAAAAGTAAACATCCCTCAGAAGTGTATTTTCTGAGGAAGGGATTTGTATATTATTTGGTTGTATTATGACATTTGCAATGTATCTGGCAGAAATATGACCGCTAATGTCCTTATCTGGAGATTAAGTGTAATTTGAGAAGGTGCCAAATTCACAAAGAGTGGACTGGTGGTGGTTAATTTTATGTGTGAACTTGGCAGGACCATGGAGTGAGTACCCAGGACTGTGGGGCACTTTGGGACAAGACTGACACTGGAGTGGGTTCACTGAGCAGAGCAGATTGCCCTCCCTGATATGGGCAGCCTGCACCTATCAGGTGACTCCTGAACAGAACAAACATGCTGGCACTCTTGTGGGTCAGGGGGCGCCTCCTGCTGGCTGCCTTCTGGCTGGAACACCGATCTTTCCTGCCCTTGGACCAGAAGCACTAGCACCTGCTGGGCCTGAGGCCTGAGTCCCAATTTGCCAAATGCAGTGCTTGAGATTTTCCACCCTCCATATTTCGTGAGCCAGTACCTTGTAATGAACACATTTATAACCTCTTCCTGACGCTGTTTCTCTTGAGAGTCCTGACTAATGCAGGCTTTCTGAAATCTACCCACAAACCCAAGGAGTCTGGGATAACAGATTAGGAGCCCTGGTCTAGTCTTTCTTTGAGCTCAAGGCTTACCCACAGGCACAGAATATACAGGACAAATCTGTTGTCACCTGTTCAATGACTCAGTGCTAGTTGGTTTTTATCTAATTCAACTGCATAGCACTCACACTTTCCATTTTACCCTCTGGCCTCCTAGTCCAGGGAGCACCCCTGCCCCAGGGCACACACTGTGGTCACAGGCCTCATGCTCAGCTATGGAAGGAAGATACTGATGATGCTACAAACCTGCTATACAGATAGGCCTTAGGGACCATTATACACGTGCTTCTGTCATTACAGCTCTTCCTGCTGGCCCAGCTGATTGCCCCCAGGCCCCTCAGCTCACTGCTGTTTTCATCTCAGGTGTTGGGAAGGGCCCTGGGCTTGTATCATAGGCACAGGACAATGATGCTGCCTTCACATGACTCCAATACTACCTGTAGTTGTGGAATTTTTGCTTTAAAACCTGATTTCTGGGCTACAACCCTGGGGTTATAATACTAAGTAACCAATTATATGTTTGTTTTTTAAAAAATCAAGTGATAGGGGCATTAGGAAGGAATGACACTAGTTAATATTTTTTGAGACTGTTCAAGAATTATTCTTTATTCTGTATACCCAATAAAATAGAGATAAAACAAAAAGGAGGAGAGAAAATTAACTTCTTATTCACATAAATCTATTTGTACATTCCTATCATTGATATATATACATCAATGATGAAATACTACATCATTTTGTATCTATGAATTGATTACCCGCTATAAATCATTACAGATGCCACTAAATTATTTTTTAATGATCAAGACAAAAGTATCAGCTCTCATAGTGAATTGACTTTCACCGTGGAGAACTCCCCATTACAATATGAATAGTTTAATTGTCAACTAACACATCCATATACAGTCTTGGCTGAGATGGGTAAGGGGATGGGGGGGGAAATTCTCACACTGGCTGTGCAGATATCAATCAACTCAATACTTTGGGAGGATACTTTTAAAAACATCCACATCTATGGGCATACTAATTGATGTAGAAGTTTTTAAGGCGCTAAAAATATCCGTGAAATGCATTAGACTATTTGTATAAGTATGTACAAATTTATAGGAAAAATAGGTAAACACAAAAAAATCAAGTAAAGGAAATGTCTATGAAGTAGAATTTTATATAATCATTATATAGAATGCCAGAGATCTATATGTGCTGAAATTAAAAAAAATCAACATGACATATTTTTTAATAAAATTGAGTAGCATATAAATTTTAACTGGTACACATTTGAAAAATAAATTACACTGGTTAATTTATGCTTTTCTTAGCTATCAAACCACATAGAAAGAAGGCTCAGAAACATTGTCCAGAATATATCTTTATGATTCCCACTAATTCCTCTGCTCTTCAAAATACAGGTTTGATATCTAGAATCACTTTAACTAACTTTAATTTCTATCCTGCGAGGTGGAGGACTGCAGCCATATGACTCCTCAAGCAAAACAAGCCTTTTCTTTATCTTAGAAAGAAAACACAGAGTGTTGTTTGTCCACATGGCCCTCCAAAGGCTTGCATCCATGGGGGAGGGAGAAGATCAGGACTCAGCTGATAGCAATACCTCAACACCTCCTTAGTTACTCTGATTGCTATGAGGGTAAAATAGGCAGCTTATAAACAACAGAAATTTATTTTCCACATGAATAATTTTTTTTTTTTTTATACAGAAAAGCTCTGTATCCTGAAAGTCCAAGATCAAGGCACCAGCAAATTTGGAGTCTTATGAGGACCCACTTCCTGGTTCATAGAACTCTATCTTTTCTGATTGTCCTCAACTGGAGAAGAGAAAAGGGAATCCCCAGTGCTTTCTTTATAAGGAGACTAATCCTATTCATGAGGGCACCACCCTCTTGACCCAGTTAACTCCCCAAAGCAGCACTTCCCCAAACCATCACCTAGGAGTTAGGGGTTAAACACAGGACTAGGGAAAGGAAAGCAAACATTCAGTGTCTAGCAAATACCAAGTGTTTCTCTGCTCTTCCTCCACCCCAAGGCAGCATCAGTCACCACCATCTTTATATCAGTGTCTATTTGTCCAGAACTTGCCCAGTGCTAATCCTATACTTCATATGCATTAGTACAGCGTGCCCCTTAGAAAAGTTTCTGCTTGTCCTGTTGTACAGAGTAAGGAAACTGGAGCTGAGAGAGGGTGAGGGCATGGCCCAGCTTCATAAACTTGGAAGGAGGCAGTCTGCACCCCTCTCTGCACACCCCCCTCTGACTGGCCTCTCTCACCTCCCTGGGGATACACCATGGGTGTGGTGGGTTTTGTGAAGATCTCTGGGAGGACCTATGTCCCATCAGCACTGAACACTTACATCAGCCAGTGAGTGAAGGGCTTCCACAAAGACGTTTAGTCACTTAAGGCCATGGAGATCCCAGGGTCCCAGCAGAAACTTACAGTTGGAAAACTGGAGCTCATTTCCTTTTGAGGAAATCCTGTCTTCAGGACACTAAATGGTGCCACCACCACCCAGGGTCCAGGGAATGCCCTCTAGTTCCCCAAACACTAGCTGCCATGGAAGCTCGTTCCTTGGAAATACCATTTCATTGTTCCTGTGGCTGATTGCATTTTCCAGAGATAACCATATCGAGATCTCCGATTATTTGTGGTCTTTTAACAAAATGACCTTTGTACTCCATCCATTGCACAACGGGGTCTACCCTTGAACCTGGTAGAAACTCTGATGGCTCCTGATAAAGAATGGGAGAAATCGTGAGATGTGACTTCTGAGGCTGGGGCATGAAATGCGTACGTTTCCTCCTTGCTGTGTGCCATCATATATCTTCACACCCAGCTGTAGATGGATTCCTTTTCAGAAATATTCATTCTCTCTGCTCCTCTACATGAGTGTGCTTCCCTGCTCCAATACGTTAGGCTTGGCTGTGCGACTTCTCTTGTACAAAAGAAGGGACAGGGACATTGGGGAAGGGACATTGTGCTAGTTCTGAGCCTTGGCCTTATGAGTCCCTATGTTTCCCATTATCTCTTGTACCTCTGTCATGGCCACTCGTAGAGCATGACTTGGCCAATCCAAAGAGCATGAGGGATCTATGACCTAGAGTTGGCTGATCACCTGGATCAGAAAACGTGCAGCCAAGCACAGACCTGTGGATGGCCCAGGTTTTCAGGAAGAGTGTTGGAATGTTGTGTTTTAGCCACAGGTCATTAATACAGGGGCTTGGCATGTTTGAGTCCTGCTGACAAGACAAATTCAGAAATAAAGGCACTGACCTCATAGCTTAATGTTATCTGAACTCCAACTGTGAGCTTAATTTAGATTTGGGGAGAAAACAAGAATGATCTCACTTAGCTTCTCACCACATCAAATTTCAATTATGTATCTAAACAATAAATAAGCCTCAATAATTATAATAGACTAGAGACCTGGTGCATGAAATTCATGCACGGGAAGGAGGGTGTCCCTCAGCCCAGTCTGCACCCTCTCCAATCTAGGACAGCTGGCTCCCAATCGCTTGCCTGCCTGCCTACCTGATTGTCCCTAACTGTTTGCAAGCCTGTTCACCCCCAAACAACTCCTCTGCCAGCCTGGTCATCCCCAACTGCCCTCCCTTGCTGGTCTAGTCATCCCTAACAGCCCTCCCTTGCCAGCCTGGTTGCCCCTAACTGCCTTCCCCTGCTGGCCTGATCCCCCCAACTTCCCTCCCCTGCAGACCTGGTTCCTCCTAGCTACCCTCCCCTGCTGGCCTGAGTCCCCCCCAACTGCCCTCCCTTGTATGCCTAGCCCCCTCCCCCAATTTCTCTCCCCTACAAGCATGGTTCCCCCCAACTGTCCTCCCCTGCAAGCTTAATTGCCCACAACTGCCCTCCCTTGCAGGCCTGGTCCCTCCCAACTGCCTCCCCTGCTGGCCTGATTGCCCACAATTGCCCTCCCTTGTTGGCCATTTTGTGGTGGTCATCTTGTGCCCACATAGGGGTGGCCTTCTTGTGTGTTGGAGTGACAGTAAATTTTCACATTACGCTTTTATTATATAGGATAGTCACCATGTTACCCATTACATCATCCAAATTTATTCATATTAAAACTAAGGTTTGTACCTTTTAAACACCTTTATCCACTTTCTACCAAAGCAGCTCTTATAAAATTAAACATACCCTAACCATATCAGCTGTCAGTTGCACTCTTTCTTTCCTTTATAGCAGCTCCTCTGCCTTGGAAGTGTTTCAGGTTCAGCTGAACATAAAGCAAAGTGAAGCAGCTGGGAGAGCAGGAATACCATCTGCCAATCATCTGCAAACCACAGGGATCTGTTTGGGATGAGCTCTTGTCTCAGTCAGGCCACCTAGAGTCCATGTTATGCTAGTAGCCAAGAGCCTTTCTCTTCTCAGAATACCGCCCTTAGAGCAATCAGTTTATAATCACCAAGTGCGGGTATGAGAACTCTGAGAAGAAAGCCAAAAACAAGATTGTATGGGTGAAAACATCAACCAAGGTGATAAATTTTGGTGGAATTCAGCTCTATTTCAAGAAAAACAACCCTATGTCACATAACAGAAGTCTCTTTTCAAAGCTTATTGAATTGGGTGTCAATCACCAGAACATGAAAAAGGCATGTCTAATGCAGAAACCAGTCCTTAGAAATAGGGTGTTATCAAAAAACGTCCATATAATGGGCAATGGGCAGTGCTGTGATATGGTAGATGGCAGTTAAGAAAATTTCTGTTCTTACTAAGCTAAGAATTTGAAAATATTTGTTACAAGTATTGTGGCTGGGATATAGAAAACTGCTAACCAGGCTGGAAAACTAGGAAATTGCAGAGAAAATGTAGAATATAGGGATCAATTGATGACGCCTTCAGCCTTCGCTGAGCTCTAGTATGTAAATTACTTCTTTTACAGAGAAAATTCTAGGCATGCTAGCACACCTGGAAATGGAGGAAATGGAAGAAAGACTGGTATGAAAGACCCTTTCTGAATTGGAGTAATTGAAGATGTTTTAGATTCTGTTCATCTTCTTACTTGCAGATTTTGAGATACTAAATTCCCTGCCCATGGCTAAAGGAGAAATTGAGAATAAAGTAGGACAGGTGATAAGATAGGAGGAAGAAACAATAGTTGTTGTTTTTTTTCTTTACCTCAGGCTTTAAAATTTTAATTTAGTTTAGTTTTTTTGTTGTTATTGTTGTTTTACATTTTGAATTCCATCCATTTCTCCCACCTCTCACCTGTCTCTAGCTACTGTCCATCTGTTATTATTATATCTATTAGCTTATTTTTCTGTTTGTCAGATTTTTATTTGTTTTGTTTTAAAGATCCATGTATTAGAGAGATGATATGGTATTTAATTTTCTTGGTAAGACTTCTTTCACTTGTAGTAATACCAACAAGGTCCATCCATGTTGTAGAAAATTGCAAGATTTCATTTTTCTAATGGTTAGCATTATTACAGAGTGTGTGTGTGTGTGTGTGTGTGTGTGTGTGTGTGTTTGTGTTATGGGATAGTCAAGGTATGGTAACAACTTAATTGTTCATGAATCCATAAATGGATTTAAAAAGCTATTTCTTTTTTTAATATATTTTATTGATTTTTCACAGAGAGGAAGAGAGAGAGAGATAGAGAGTTAGAAACATCGATGAGAGAGAATCATCAATCAGCTGCCTCTTGCACAGCCCCTACTGGGGATGTGCCCGCAACCAAGGTACATGCCCTTGACCGGAATCGAACCCGGGACCTTTCAGTCCACAGGCAACGCTCTATCCACTGAGCCAAACCAGTTTTGGCTAAAAAGCTATTTCTTATTCAAAACACATATTCAAAAAGATATGTGGGTCTCTATGTTCATTGCTGCACTATTTACAATAGCCAAGATATGTTAAGAAAATCAATATCATCAATAGATAAATGATAAAGAAGATGTGGTACATATCTATAATATAATAATAAAAACAGAATATGCTAATTAGACCAGACATCCTTCCAGACCACCTTTCAGACAAAGCTGGGGCTGAAGCTGCGGGATTTAGGCAGCCTCTGTAGCTGTGAGGGAGGGATCCAGGTAGCCACCGTGGCTGTGAAGGCCTATTCTTGCACTGATTTCGTGCATCAGGCCTCCAGTATATAATAAGCATGATCAAGAGCCAATACTTAATGGCAACAGTAGTCACTGCGATGTTACTGGGCCTTTGGGTTAAATGTCATTTACTCAAGGACATGTCCATTTTCAAGAGAGAAATTCTGGATATGATGGGTTTTGTCAACACCTGTATTACCTCATGTAATTTATAACCCAAACGTATGAGGGTTGCCCTTAACATCTTTGATGTATAGTGCATTTGGATGGTGGCCCATCCAAAGCACTGTGCTGAAAAGGCTCATTCACACTCCATGCCCATGAGTACTTGATGTTCACAGGTTCACCCGATAGAGAAATGGAGCAAAGAGTGTCTTCTTTTTATCTTAACTTAACCTTGTCATGCGCTTTGAGGTCACGCTGATGACTTCTCTGGGGTAGGTGACTGTGTCTGTGGCTAGGAGAAGATAGGTTCTTTGCCCAAAATTTACTCCTGTGAGGGATGACTTTGGATTTACCAGCATTTTCCACAATGAAATTCTGTGGTAAAACCTTGACATCAAGAGTTTAAAAAATGTTTCAATTCATTTATCCATTATTTTAACTCAGACATGGCAGTAACATACAATGGTTTTAAAATAGAAGCTTTGATATATTCTGTAATTTTAATGACCAAAGGTTACTATTTCTGGCAAAACATTTATCAACGTTCTCTAACAATTCAATTGAAATAATAACCTAGAAGAGAAAGAAAGAAATTATTTTCATTGTTTCTCTCATCCAGAAGGAAATGAAAAAGGATAAATCAGAAACAAAATGTCAATCTAAGAAAAATCCAACCTGTAGATAATATTTTTATATATTTTTCATTGATTTCAAAGAAGAAGAGTGAGATAGAAACACCAATGCTGAGACAGAATCTCTGATCAGCTGCCTCCTATAAACCCCATACTGGGATCTAGCCCACAATTGGGATTTAAGCCCTGACTAGGAATCAAACCATGACCTCCCAGTTCATAGTTCCAAGCTCAACCACTGAGCCAAGCCAGCTGGCTATAGATAATTTCCATTTTTACTTGAGCCAAAAGGGCAACATATGATTGGGGGTTGGGGGTGAAAGATCTCAAATATTCCAGATAATAACAGTTGTGCAGTTTCTTTTATGCATTTGAAATTAAAAAGGGAATATGAGGGAGATTATATGAAGGTTGGAGAAAGCCAAGCAGGGATTGGAATACAGGATGCTTAGTGAGATTATGTACTATTTGAGGTTGGTTACAACTTATTGCTAAGGTGTGTTCATCTAGATGCATGGAAACAATGGACAGGGCTCGCATGAGTCAAACATAAACCTTTTAATAAAAATGTATATAGCTGGGTTGTGACTACCCACCAAGACCTGTCCACTTAGGAATTTATAAGCAGATCACACTGTGAGATCACTTTCCATAGAACCCCTTTTTCATCAACAGACAGTTCAGTCAAGTCCTAATCTCCTCCCCTTTTATCATTTGGGCAGAACCATTGAACTATCCATGCTGATGTGGCAGTTCTCTGTGGACCTCGCTGAAGGGTTTTGTGCCTGTGGGGTGTGACTCCTACATCTTCAGAGTGTTCAACAGCATGAGCACAGCAGTAGTTTACCATCTCACTTTACCACGCTGGCACTCTTGGAAATCACCTGGGGAGACGTTTGACTAACACGTATATTTGCCACATGCTTGTCTTTACTACTTCTTCACAAATTGTTCCTCTTTCTCTTGAATTTCCCTGGAGATCTATCTTGGGAGAGGGGCAGGCAATTGCTAGTCAAGCCGCTGTATTACAACAATGTATGATGCATCACAGAGTATCTAATGACTTCAATATATCCCCCTCTTTATTTTCTAATCTGAGATATGATTCTCATATGAAAAGGTTCCCCACATAAACATATACAACCCACTGGTTTTGTTATATTCAAGGAAAGTGGAACGATGGTGGCCAGAGGCTGGTGGAAGAGAGACATGGAGAACTCTGTGGAATGGGTACATATTTTCAGATAGACACGATGAGAATTATAGCGCTTGATGACAGTGATGGGTGCACAAAATGCTGAACTGTACACCTAAAATGGCTTTAGTGATGATTTCATGTTATGTTTATTTTACCACAATTTTAAAAGAAGACATGCCCAAGAGATAAAATGCAACAGCAGAGTGGGCAAAAGTATTTGCAAATCATATATTTCATAAATGCATAATATCCAGGATATATAGAGAAACCTTGCAACTCAGCAATAAAAGAACAAATAACACAATTTTAAATTGGACAAATGATTTGAATACATATTTCCCAAAGAACATATGCACATATACGTAAGCACCTGTAAAGATATCCAATATCATCATTCATTAGAGAAATGCAAATCCAATCGAAA
This sequence comes from Pipistrellus nathusii, assembly GCA_963693515.1. Lineage (NCBI taxonomy): Eukaryota > Metazoa > Chordata > Mammalia > Chiroptera > Vespertilionidae > Pipistrellus > Pipistrellus nathusii. The sequence goes on from OY882867.1 coordinate 64,985,169, forward strand.
ATGAGACACCACTTCTAACTTTTAACAGGGACACAGTTTAAAAATGGACAATAGGATGCATTAGAGAGGATGTGAAGGAATCAGGACCCTCACAACCTGCGGAGGGGGTGTGAAATAGGAGCCAATGTGGAAAGTGGTCTTGCATTTCCTCAAACCCAAAGGGGATGCCATTCCTTGGAGGAACACCTGCCACACAGCCTCCTGTGAGGCAACTGCCTGAGGGCAGGGCTCCTGCAGGAGCAGGTGTAACTATCTTATGGATCTGAGACCACAGGGGAACTGTAAAGCCACAAATCAGAATATCTACTTACATCCCGAGATCACTGATTGGGATAAAATGCATGGTATTCTCAAAAAATACAACTCCACTGATTTAGAATACAATGTAATTTTTAATCACATAAGATATTCAGGTTCCAGAGTTTGAGAGAAGAGAGCTTCTATATTCTCAATGATATTATAATAAAATTCAAATGAGCTGATTTTTAAAAATTGTATGGGGTTGCCAAGATTATTCCATAGAGGTAGGATGATCTTTTCAACAAATGATGCTTGAAAATCAAATATTCACATTCAAAACAATAAAATTCGACCTTTACCTTAAACCTATGCAAAAATAAACAAAAAAAAATGGATCAAAGACCAAAGCATGAACACTAAAATTACAAACCTTAAAATAAAAACATAAAGGAAGAACCTCATAATATTAAATGTATTAGTAATTTTTTGGGGGGGAAGGGGGAAAAGATGTTAAAAGAATAGGCAACCAAAAACAAAAAAAGTTTCATATGATTAATTAAAAGTTTTTAAATGTCCATCCAAGGACATTATTTACTTAATAAAATGGCAAATCAGAGGATTTGAGAAAATTCTTGCAAATAAGCATAGAATTTTCAGACCCAGCAATTCATTTAACTTCTAGGTATGCACCCAAAGACTTGAAAGGAGGAACTCAAACATTTGTGCAGCTATGAGGACAGCAGCATTATTCAAAGTAGCCTAATGTGGGTGTAAGCCATATGCCCATCCACGGATGACTGGAGAAACAAACATAACACATTTACTGCTCACAAAATACTGCTCACTTTTAAAAAAATGAAAATTCTGACATGTGCTAAAATATGGATGAACATTGAGGACATTATGTGAAGTGAAATAGCCAGGTACAAAAGAAAATATTACATGATTTCACTAATGTGATATATATATGCAGAGAAGTCAAATTCATAGAGACAGAGAGTAAAACATTTCTATGTTATTGCCAGGCACTGCGGGAGGAGGAATACAGAGATACTGCTTAAAGGGGACAGAGCCTGACTTTGGGGAGAGAAACAGGTTCTGAATGGAGGGTGGTGAGAGGGTGGTGAGGACAATCTGCATGAGCTTCATGCCACTGAACTGTGCCCTTAACAATGGTGGCAATCAGTATTTTTATGTTCCATCTACATCGCCAGAGTAAAAATCAAAATTATATGTGTCATCGTGGTTCCAGAAAGTTTGTCCATCTAATTGTAAATAGAAAATAGGTACTAGTCTTCATGACCTGTGACTGCATCTTTATTTTAAAAAAATGAAAATATGCATAGAAAACACTGATGTGGGAAGGGAGGTGAGATAAGAATAAAATTATCTCACAAGTATTTTCTATAATGAATGAAAAACAAAGATACATTTCTGGTTTGTGTAATATGTAATATAGATATATACTTTCACCAACTAAAACATTTTCACCAAATGTCATTAAAATGCTGACATTAAGTGTAAATCAAAGTAAAACTTCATTGAATTAAATTCTAAAGTAAGTTTCTCGAGTGAAATCTCAAGAGCAGCCGGTTGGACACTGAGGAAGACATAATGGCTCATGGTGCACAGAGGGGCCAGGTAAAAGCCATTTGCTCCCCCCTCTCCTCCATTGCTCAGCCACGTGTCTCTGTAAGTGAGTCCTTCCTGGGGACCTGGAGAAAGGCCTGGGAGGGGGCACAGGAAAGGAGCCTTTAGGAGTGTTCCCCTTCCCTGGAGCCCTCCCAGTCTGTCCCAGTCACCCCAGTGCCAGGGCCTGGCCCTCCATGTCTGTGCTATGGGCATGGTCTTCCCACCCCCATTCTTCCCAAGCCCAGCTGCGCCCTCCTGAGACAGTGAGCACCTCTGCCTGTGGGCCCTGCCTTCCCCCACTGCCCCTCCTTTGCTGCAGAATAAACAGGAGCCAACAGACAGTTCTCAGTCCTGCTGAGGTTTTACCCAAAACCCCTAGAACTGAGAGGAAAGGCAGGGTTATGCTGAAATACCACTTGGGGTTCCTTGTAAGCTCTTGTTCCTGAATCCCTTGCCCTGGGCCTGATCAGCAGGTAATGAATTAATGAGAGACTGGGTCCAGTCTCTCCCTGGAATACTTATCAGTGTTTTCCTGGTTCTACCTTCAGAGTTACCCCCAGGTGCCACAAAAGCAGATAGGATCTGCCAAGAGACCAATTAAGATCTAGTGAATTTTGTCCCTCACCTGGAGACCCAGAATTAGGTGGCCCCACCCAAGGCTATCCTAGCCAATGAGGCATGGAGAAGAGATGGGGGTGGGGCTGCCAGGCTGCTCAGGATCCTTAAAGGGGAGGCCTTGGGGCCACAGCCATGCATCAGAGACCCCTGGACCTGCCACTGCTGACTGCACCTTCTCAGCTGCAACCACCACAGGTGAGTGCTTCTGCCAGGCCAGGCTGGGCTAGGCCACCCCAGGAACCAGCCTGTCCACCACCTTGGGGGGCGGGATCCTAGGCCCCCAGTGGGAAAGAGCACAGCAGCCTGACCACAGCCCATCTGCAGCTGGGCCCGCGCTTCCTGACTGTTTCAGCATCTGGGGAAGAGGCAGGAGTGTGGGTGGGCAGGGAGCAGGGCTGCGTTCCCCCAGGTCCTGCCTGCTTTCCTGCCCCTTGTCCCTGGCCAGTGATCTGAGCCTCAGAAGATCCTGGCCCTGTCAGGAGGCAGGAGCTGGTGTGTGGGGCTGTCTCTATGTTCCATCATGCCAGGTTAGCACTTCCCTGGTTGGTGAAGGAGTAGGGGGATGGGTGGCCCAGGCCAGGTGGAGGCAGCTGAGCCCAGGCTGTCCTCCTGCCCACCTTCCCCTGGCAGGGCCTGTAGGAGAGAGATTCTAGTTCAAGGAGAGGAAGTTGGAAGGCACATCTCACCCTGCCATGCAGTAGTCAGGGAGGAAGTGGGAAGTGGCCACCTAACTCCTGGGACCTCTGTCCCTACCTGGGGTCCGGAGTCCTCCTTAGGGAGGCTCTCCTGGGTCACATGGGCACTGTTGCTCAATCCCTGGAACAGCCTTTTGCTTGGTTCCTCTTTGCAGCCTCAAAATCCTGACCCATAAGCTACCCTCCCAACCTTCTCCCAACCTAAATGATCTTTGCACATCTTGTTTCCAACCTGGAGTCATTCTCCGCTGCTTTTCCTTCAGTGACTGAATCACATACCTCCATCTGGACTGAATTTCTCCACACAAATCCTCATCCTTCCTCCACAGGCCTTGGATAAATAAGTTCCTGGGAGAGGGAATTCAGCCCGCCTACTTTCTTCAGAAGGTAAAATGGGGTTTTAGAAGGATTGCTCTCATCAGACTCATTTATTTTTTCTCCTTAGGTGTTTGAACCATGAAAGCTTCAATCTTCCTGGTAGTTCTTTGCTTGGGAATAGTCTTCGCTGCTCCAGCAGTTGATCCCAGTTTCCATGCAGAACCAAATGAACTGTTCGCATTACCCGCACTTCTGCTTGGCGCGGTAGGTACCATGTGAAACTGTCCAGAGGGGCCCTGAGCAGAAGTATCCATGCTGCTGGGGTTTACAGCAGAGAGTAGCTTCTTCAGCCCAGCTCTTTCCAAGACCATAACTTCATGTTCGTCACCCTCCCCCAACCATCCCCCCTTTAATGACTCAATAGGGTCTGCGTCCCTGTTGTGTGGGTGCCTGAGCAGAGCTCTCTGACCTATAATCCTTTCCCTGGTTCTGGTTTCTCCTCCTCTCTGTCTGCAAATCCCCTTGGGGAAGGTGAGTTAGTTTGAAATAGAAATAAACATGATTTATTATATGTTTTCCTTTTAGCTTAAAGCTCTACTGGTAGGTTTTCTCCAGGCAGCTGCTGGCACACTGGTTAAGGTAGCCATTGAGAAAAGACCAGTGAGGTTGGAGACAGAAGTCCCCGCTGATGAGGTGAGTGTGACATGGTTGGCTGGACTCTTGTGTCCTCTCCTAGTTTATTAGCAAAATCATCTCTGGCTTCTCAACACTCTGTTTCCTTTTCCTTGAAGATCGCTGAAGAATTCCAGGCAGGAGATGTAGTGATCCCAGAGCCAGAAGCACGGAAACTGGAAAAAGCCATTGAGGATATCCTCGTGTCCATGGGCTTGGGAGAGGACAGCAACAGAGCGCCTGCGATGAGGAAATAGCTGTTTGGACCTGCACCCCGGGAATTTACAGCGTGGCCACCTGCTCACACCCAGGACGGGAGATCAGGAGCCTCCAAAACTTGTTGGCAGTTAAGATGCACCATGGATCCAGGGGAAGACAAAGCACAAGAGACTCTATAACAAGGTCAATAACAGCGGAAACTGTCCACAGGGTGTGCATGCTGTTGGCAGTTCATTGCACAAAGTAGCTGCTTGAGGCCTGCTCTCCCCAAGACAATGTTTTTATGTCTATGTCCCCACAATAAAAAAAAATTTTTTTAATGTATCTTATTGTGATTCCAAAAAGTTTGTCAATTTAATTGTAAGTAAAAGTAATTACTAGACTTCATGAACTGTGGCTCCATTTTTATTTAAAAACAAAAACAAAATATGCATAGAAAAATCTGATGTGGGAAGGGATGTGAGATAAAAAGGTTTTTTTTTAATAAATGCATTTTCTATAATAACTACACCCTTTCAGGTAATAATGTACAATTCTTCTGGTTTGTGTTTCCTAAATACATACACTACTATTTAATACAGACATATATTTTCCTCCATTTAAAACTTTTTCACAAAATATTCTTTAAATGCTGACATGAAAATAAATCAAAAAAAATTTTTTTAAATCGCTGAATAAAATAGTCCAAAGTAAGTTTCTTGAGTGAAATCTCAAGAGCAGCCGGTTGGACACTGAGGAAGACATATTGGCTCATGGTGCACAAAGGGGCCAGGTAAAAGCCATTTTCTTCCCCCTCTCCTCCATTGCTCAGCCACGTGTCTCTGTGAGTCCTTCCTGGGGACCTGGAGAAAGGCCTAGGAGGGGGCACAGGACAGGAGCCCTAGGAGTGTTCCTCTTCCCTGGAGCCCTCCCAATCTGTCCCAGTCACCCCAGCACCATGGCCTGGCCCTCCATGTCTGTGCTTTGGGCATGGCCTTCCCACCCCCATTCTTCCCAAGCCCAGCTGCGCCCTCCTGAGACAGTGAGCACCTCTGCCTGGGAGGCCTGCCTTCCCCCACTGCCCCTCCTTTGTCACAGAATAAACAGGAGCCACCAGAGAGATGGCTATTCTCAGCCATCCTGAGGTTTTAACCAAACATAGAACTAAGTCACACTCGGGGTTAATCCACTGAGGTGGGTAGAGGGAGTCCTGCAAGGGGTTTGCCTTCCCCCAGGTTCACTGAGGTATGACCTGTTCTGGGGCAAGTGAGGGTCAATTAACTGAGCCTTGACACTCACCAGGAGGCCCACAGAGGTCCACGCTGTTGGGAGTTTATGGCTCAGAGCAGCTTCCTGGGGCCGGCTCTGACCAAGGCCTTCACTTGGTGTCACCCTGTCCTGACTCAATAGGACGTGCATCCCTATTTTAAATGGAAATAAAGGCCTAAAGGCCATGATGAATTCCTCTGCCTCTAGAATGAAGAAAGGCGTAGAAGAGCAGAGTGGGAGAGGAGCATGAAAATGACTGAACTGCACAATCAGGAAGGGAGATGCCGCTTCGCCATGGCAATGACTGTGAGTGTGGCATCGAGGCGTGGCTTTTTGTGTTTCTTCTCCTAGCATGTTGGCAAAAAGAATCTTGCTTTGCAACACTCTACTTCCTTTTCCTTAAAGACCAAGGAAAAATTCGGGAGGATGGTAAATGGCTTTTAAAAGCGGGAACCCAGAAGGGGAAGGTGCTCCGAGGACCCTGCTTGGCTGTGGATGGGAGAGGGAAAGGCCGTGTGACTCCATGAGGAACCAGGCATGCCGGCGTCCAGCAAGTCTCTCCCAGAGTAAAGCCAGCATGGGCCGTGGCCTTTTGTGCAGAATATGTATCAACATGCAGTTTTCTATTTTGAAAGGAGATTTCAGATAGAGGGGCTCTTGTCAGTCTTGCTGTTTGTTTTATAGAATGTGCACTTCTGAATTTTATCTTCAGGGTCAGCGTGGTTCTTGTTGGGCTTTTAGGACAACTGGTGCACTTGAAAAACAGATGTTCCAGAAAAGTGAATGAGTTTTCTGGAACATTTTGTGGACTGCTCCCGTGCTCAGGGCAATGAGGGCTGCAGGGTGGCCTAATGGGTAATGCCTTTAGTACATCAAGGACAACCAAGGCCTGGACACAGAGGGAATCCTATACATATCTCCCATAGATAAAAGGGGCTTGTTATTCTGTTATTGTTCCAGCTCTACTTTAGAAATTCAACACTTTAGGGAACAATCTATTTCTGCAAACTCTATTAGCTTTGCGCAGTTCTCAGTTGATATGGCTAAGGTAGTTTTTCTATTACCATGTTACATGGAGATGTATTTACCATTCTATACTGCATCTCTCTCCACGTATCTCATGAGCAGATACATGTAGTGCCTTACTGAGTAGACACACCAGCTTGTGTTGTTGTTTTTTTGTTTGTTTGTTTTTTGTTTTTCAAAACAACTAATAGCATGTCTCCTGTGGAGGTGTTTTATATCAAACTTTTTAAATTTAAATTCTTTATTGTCTAAAGTATTACATATGTCTTCTTTCCCCCAATTGACCTCTCCCCAGCCGTTCCCATCCCTCAGTACATGCCCTCACCCTGCTACTGTCTCTGTCCATTGGTTTTGCTTATGAATACAAGTCCGTTGGTTTTTACAATGCCACTTTCCCTCTGAGGTTTGATGGTTTGTTCAATGCTTCCTGGTCTCTGGACCTATTTTTGTTCATCAGTTTATGTTAATTATATTCCACATATGAGTGAGATCATGTGATATTTGTCTTTCTTTGACATATGAGTGAGATCATGTGATATTTCGCTTAGCATAATGCTCTCCAGTTCCATCCATGCTGTTGCAAATGGTAAGAGTTCTTTCTTTTTTACAGCAGCATAGTATTCCATTGTGTAGATGTACCACTGTTTTTTAATCCACTAATCTGCTGATGGGCACTTAGGCTGTTTCCAAATCTTAGCTATTGTAAATGGTGCTGCTATGAACATAGGGGTACATATATCCTTTCTGATTGGAGTATCTGATTTCTTGGGATAGATTCCTAGAAGTGGGGTGACTGGGTCAAATGAGAGTTTCATTTTTAATTGTTTGAGGAAATCCTACACTCTTTTCCACTTTATAACAAACTTGACTTGAAAACTATTAATCTGCCAACTGTCTTGACCTCCTGTTATCAGGGAAGTGAGTGGTAGTAATCAAGATCTTCCCCTTTAACTTTGAAAGAATGGAATCTGCAGATGTAGGCCCTAGAATTCTACTGCCAATGACCCTGACTCCATTAATATTGGTAACCAAGAGAGGCTCCGTATGGAGGAAGTGGCAGCTGTGGCTCCTCTGTCGCGATGGAGGCAGGTCGGTGTCGCTTTCAGATCTACAAGAAGGTAAGCATTTGCCTTTGTGTAAACTGAGGCAGAGCAACAGAGAAACATCGATGACATAAGACAGGATCGGCTCTTTCTTCAGTGTGCAGACTTCAGTGTGAATTCCTCGGTGTGTGGATTTAACACAGCTGTTCATTCCATACATGTAATGTCTGTACCTGATGTTTCTATGTGATATAACTTGATCCTTAGCTCCATGTTAAGAACTTCATAAATATGTTTAAATGGCTCTATGATTTGATTGGTATAGGAATACTTTTCTTTTTGTCTAATTGTTAGACCTTTCAAATTTACCAAATAATTTTACTCTGTAATTAAATTAAAAAGACCCCTTGGATCTGGTCATTTTGTGTTCTGTGCTGTTTCCTTCGAAGAGTAGAATGATAGTGTTTTAACTAGTGGTCTGTTATGCCTCTTGATAAGTTGATTTAAAAAGATGTATTTCTGATATGTTACAAAAGGGCTTAAATCTCTAACCTAAGAAAAAAGATTTTGGTTTTATTTTTTATATTTAAATCTTTATTGTTGGGAGTGTTACAGATGTGCCCTCTTTCCTCCCCATTGCCTCTTCCAACTGGTTCCAGCCCCTCCCCAGTTCTTCACCACCTTATTGTCTGTGTTCACAAGGAATGCTTATGGGCATACACGTTCTTTGGTTAATCTCTTCCCATCCCCTCACCCATTCCCTCTGAAATTCCTCACTCCGTTCCAGTTTCCAGGCCTCTGGTTCTACTTTATTCATCAGTTTATTTTGTTCACTAGATTCCTTGTTTGTTTTGATTTTTAGAATCAATTGTTGATAAATATGTATTTATTGCCCTTTTTTTTATTGTTGTTCATAGGTCAACACTCAACCACTGAGCCATACTAGCCAGGCCCCTAATTTTCTTGATGTTAAGGAATTTTCAAATCTAGCACCCACTTATTTTTCCAACCTAATTTCCCATTCTTCCCCTTTGTTCATTGTTCACTTCAGCTGACCTGTCTTGGTAATTTTTTTCCTGTTGGGAAAGTTGTTCATGGGCTGCAACTGATGATCTGTCTCCTCCTTTCTGCTGCCTCCATACCACCTGCCCCGAATTCCCCCGCTGGCAGCGGTCTCTTTTGAATGCCCGTAACCCTCTGTAGCTCTTTTCCTTATAGCACTTCTCATTTCCACCTACTTCCGGTGTAAATATACTTCACTCTCCATTTCCTAGAGGGCTCTTAAGGATCTGGTTTAACCACTCCCAGGGCATCCTGAGGTTCACGTTTGATTGTCTTGAAAATAGTATTTCTGATAAAGTGGCACCGATCCCCCTGCACCGTGGAGATCCCGAAGAGGCCAGGCTGAGCTGAGCTCCTCCATGTTCAATGAGCAGGTGGAAACCTGCATTTGAGTCCATGCTCCAGCAGCTCTGTGTCCCAGAGAGCAGCATTCAGTGAACCAAAGATGAATTTTAGGAATACACCGATCTCTTTGCTTATATATTCTCAGATTTATTACAGTTTTGAGTCAAAGATACCAAATATTCATTTTCTTTTTTCATTTGTTTTGTTTTTCTCCTTTTTGTTGCATTTGTTGGGGTGACACTGGTTAATAAAATGACATAGGTTTCGGGTGCACAGTTCGACAACACATCATCAATACACTGTATTGTGTTTACCACCCAGAGTCAAGTCTTCATCCATCACCGTTTATCCCTCCTCTACTTTCTTATAAGCAGGGGAAGAACAAAAGGTAGCAAGAGCTTTCTTCTGACTAGTAATAATGCTGTAATTGAAAAAGAAAAAATAAATCTATACAAAGAAAAAAAATGATGAATGACTCCATTTGTAGCCTTAGATATGGGATGGAGCATGTAAAGAAAAGGTTAAGTCTTTCTACCTGCACTAGAGGTCTGATGCATGAATTTTGTGCACTCAGTGTGGGGAGGGGGGATCCCTCACCCTAGCCTGTGCCCTTTTGCAGTCCAGGGGTTCTTGGGGGATGTTCAACTGATGGCTTAATGCTGCCACAGAGGCAGGAGAGGCTCCCACCACTGCCACTGTGCTAGCCAGCCATCAGCCTGGCTTCTGGCTGAGCAGTGCTCCTTCTGTGGGAGCACACTGACCACCAGGGGGCAGCTCCTGTACTGAGCATCTTCCCCCTGGTGGTCAGTCCGCTTCATAGCCACTGGTTGTTCTACTGTTTAGTTGATTTGCATATTACCCTTTTATTCTATAGGATTACTGTCAGAATCTGACCATAATAACATGTGAGCATGGTTGGTACCTGTTATCATATCACCCTGAGGGTTGCATTAGAACAGTACGTTCATGCTTAAAATTTAGTCCTGCAATAAACTTCAGATTCATTCTGCTTTAAGTCTCAGTGAGATTAAAATATGATTCATTAGTGCTAATACTTGGAGTTATGTTTTCAGACCTAAAAGGCAAAGTGAGATAAAATTGCTCTTTAGTTGACAGTTCATCTTGTGGACAACACCCTTAGTCTTTCTCTCAGATCTCTCTCTCTCTCTCTCTTAATCTCTCTCTCTCTCTCTCTCTCTCTCTCTCTCTCTCTCTCTCAAACATGGAATCCTCCGAGAAAAGTTCCCATTGTGCTGTGCAGGTGTTGGGATGGGTAATAATGTAGAGTTTGGAGTGGCTACCTGTTCAGTTCAGCCTCTTGGTAGCGACCATCATTTTATTGTTATTTTCTTTGTATCATAGAAGCTGGAACCAGATTAGGGAAAGTCAAGACACACAGCTGCAGGCGCGCACGCGCGCGCGCACACACACACACACACACACACACACACACACACCCCACACTCTCTCCAGAGCCTTTGAGTCTCTGGAAGCACTGAGCAATGAAGAGCTGGGGGAGAGCTTTACCATTAGAATCAGTGGTTCCAATACCAGTTCTGCCACATTCAGAGAGTTCCTCTGTCTTTTAAATGATCAGTCTCCTCATTTGCAAAGTTGGGGAAATAATGGTATTTAACTCGAAGGGAGGTTAGGGGAATAAAATGAGATGTATAAAACAAGTGCTCAGAAAATGAGAGTTGTTATTGGACGGAGGTGTGAGGAATATTTTAACTGAAAAGATGAACCATACAATTCAGCAGACCAACAAATTCCTTTAGGACAGAATTATATTACATCAGTGTTGACTCATTATAAAAAATAAAAATAAAAACATTATTTCCTCAAGTTTGGAGACCAAAATGTTTCAAAACAACTATTCCACATTTTCAGTGAGAAGAAATTCTTTAGCACTTCTTAATTCTCCTCTTCAATTTTACTGAGGGCAGATGTTTTTCAGTGAGCACCTTTCCATTTTTCTCTCTTGGTACTGTTTTATGTTTTCCCAACTTTCTTTTGGGGCTATGGGTCAGTTTACAATGAAATCAAAATATTTCCTTAGTTTAAAAAGAAAATATCCTCAGGTTAGTCTTCTCTCTACATATTTTTTGTAAAACCTTTTAGATAAAGGGTTTCAAAATCTCCAAAGACAGTAATTGGATGTAACTCTGTTACTGCTGATGGAGGGGAGGGGAGAGTACTTGGTTTGGTTCATAGGATGACAGAATTTTAGAGTTTTCTCTGGTTTTTCAGAAAGCTGAAGTCTCTAATCAGCGCAACTTGATTGACAAGGAAGTATATTAGGGGGAATACTGCTAAGTTATTAGACTTTACTAAGTCTGCTCCTTTAGCTCCAATTTGGGTGATTTTTCTGCCGAAAATGGCCCTTTTAGACTGTGTTTGCCCTGTTATAGACTGAATGTTTGTGTACCTCCAAATTTCATATGTTGAAGCTCTTACCTCACAGTGTGCCTCTGTGGAGATGGGAGCTCTAAGGAAGTAATTAAGGTTTAATGACATTGTAAGGGTGGGGCCTTAATCTAATAAGATTAGTGCCCTTCTAAGAAGAGACACCAGAGTTCTTTCTCTCTCTGTGCCTGCCCTAAAGAAAAGGCCACAGCACTTAACAGAAAAATGAATTGACTGGAACCTTGACCTTGGGCTTCTAGCCTCCATAACTAGAAGAAAGTAAGTTTCTGATGTTTGATCCACTTAAGTCTACATTTTATTATTGCTGCTGGCACAAAATATGTGCCCTGAAACAACTTCAGAAATGAAAATGAGCAGATAAACTAGAGGACACAAAAATCAAAGTGATGACCTGCTCACTACACTGCCTGCTGCCTGCTTGTCTGCTCCCCAACAGGGCAGAGACCATGCTGGCTCGCCAGCCCCTCCATGTTCCCCACAGATCACTGCCGTGGCTGTAAAAACAGGAGAACCTGAAGGTCAGCCAGGCTTTGAGAAGCTAACGTCTGAGATTCGCTCTGTTCTCAATAGCCCAAAACGTTAGCCACACACAAAGCTTAGCTGGTGGCTTTCCTTGGAAGTCGCTCACATATATGAGACTAGAGGCCCAATGCACAAATTTGTGCACATTGAAAGGAAATTAATTATAAAGTGTCTTGTGGTGCGGGACTGGGCAAGATGGGCCAGATACACCCTGAAACTAACCCCCCACAGTCCCTCCCTAGCCAGCTGGCCAGCTGCACCTGGGACAGTGCCAGGGCTCGAAGGGTGTCTGCAGAGTGAATGGAGTGTCCCTCCGGCAGGTGAGGTGGCTCAGCCTAGCCTGCGGGGATTGGGCTGAAACCCACAGTCCGACATCCTCCAAGGGGTCCCGGAGTGGGATAGGGCACTCTGCAAAGCTGCTGTCGCTTGGCAGCTCCTGAGTTGAGTGTCTGCCCCCTGGTGGTCAGTGCCTGTCATACTTACAGGCCAGTTGGCCAGTTGACTGGTTGCTTAGCCATAGAAAGATAGAGATAGATGATAGATAGATAGATAGATAGATAGATAGATAGATAGATAGATAGATAGATAGATAATCTCTACACTTGATGGGGCTGGCATTCCAATGGGGCTGGCATTCTGACGGGCTCCCATGTCTGTCCTACATGTTGCTGTGAGCCACACATTCAGCCCTGGCTGCTGAGCAGACAACCAACAGCTCTCTCCATGGCTTGGGCTCCCTCAGCTTGCACACTGGCTCTGAGAGGAACATCCCGAGGCTCAGTGTGCCAGAAATCCCAGGAGGGGCCCAAGGCACCCATGACCTGGCCTTAACCCCAGGAGCACCTCTGCTGCTGCGCTGAATTTGGAGGACACCCCCGGGCCCAAGGGAAGGGACTGACGGTCTACCTCGTGATGTCAATCTACTTTGACCAAAACTGTAAGGCAAAGAAAGCTTTACTTGGGGCTCGTTTTTTAAGAATTACAGTAAGACACAGAATTAGATAGAAACCAAACTGTGTTTCCAGAGGGAAAGAAATTGACAGGGTTTAAAAAGACAGAAAGGGAGGGGAGGTTGAAAAGGGATTTCACAAGTTGCATTGAAAAAGCAGTGATTGGTGCTGGCCAGCCGACTCACACATGCTACATATGATTAATTGCTTATGTTTATTGCTGGATTTAAAAAATGTCTTTTTGAATAGAGAGCTCAGTGGTGCAGAGCTGGCCACAGAAGCTGTCCCAGTATGTAGTCATTGGGTTTAGAAAAGCTGTTTCAGCCAAAACCAGTTTGACTCAGTGGATAGAGCATCAGTCAGCGGACTGAAGGGTTCTGGGTTCGAGTCCAGTCAAGGGCATGTATACTGGTTGCGGGCACATTCCCAGTCAGGGGTATGCGGGAGGCCTCTGGTCAATGTTTCTCTCTCATCGATGTTTCTGGCTCTCTATCGCTCTCCCTTCCTCTCTGTAAAAAATCAATAAAATATTTTTTTTTTTAAAGAGAGAGAGAGAAAGAGAGAAAGAAAAGCCATTTCATAAGGAGCCGGTGCATTCGCTCAACTTTCCAGAGGCCTCCTGGCTCCAGTTCACATTGCTCTCTGAATGGTGTCACCTTTATTTTTCTGCTTTTCTCTCACATTTCCTCTTTCCACCAGGATATTTTCTTAGAAATCATTGATGATCAATTATCAGGAAATATGGATGGATATTGCAATCCATCATTGAAACAGCAACATTGATCCCTGGATGCCAGGAATGTTTATTCCCAGTATGTTTGTCGCATGTGGGAGGGAAAGCAGTGTCCTGAGGGTGCAGTAAGAGAGCATATGGCCCCGTTTTCCCAATAGGATGCCAGTAGAAAGCACCCTCCATGACACATGTTCCTCAGATCAAAGTTCCTTGGTAGAGGTGGTCTCACGGGATTTATTTGTTGTAACATATCTAGGCATTGTGCCACCATTACTCTAGCAGTGGCTGTTAGTCATTGTTCAGTGAATCTGTCAAGGGACCTAATTAAGGGGGCCAATCATAATCATGAAAATCAATATCATTGATGCTTGTAAAATAGAATAAAGCTAGGTCCCTATTCTTACCATCAGCCAGCTACATCAATCTGTCCAACGCAACCTATAGGGTAATGTTCTGTCTGTTCAAGGATTTAAACATTTTGTTTCAGAACCTCAAGCTGTTGCACCACTTTACCTGATTTTTAACAAAGAAGCAATGTCCCATGGGGCAAAGGACTGCCTTGCTTGGCAACCAGCACATTACAGGCCTGTGGTTTAGGACTATTTCAGCCAGAATGCCCATTATTTCTTGCTGTTCTGATAGAGCAGTTGCAGTAGAATTCCATGGTTGTGCCACCAGAAGGATTTCTGGTAGACTTTTCTATTTCAGCTCTTCCATGCCAAGGAAAGAAAGCTCTAGTGAGGGCATATCGAAGGCCTTGCTGATGTATTATAGGGCTTGGGGAGGAGAGAGGCCTGAAGAGGCCATATCCCAAATCTCAGTTTTTGGGGGGGTCCATTTTGGTTGCAGTTTACAGACAAAAGAGCCTCGATTGGGGATAATGGCAGAGGAAGAAGATTCTTTCTGATTTCGGCATCAGATACTAACATAACAATATCACAGCGGCCTCACCATCAGGTTGGCAAGGCGATACTAGTATATGTGGGTTCCACATAGAAAGAAACACCCAGTGCCCTCAAGTGAGAGTGGATAATGGGGCTGAGGTAACTAATCAGGTTTGGGTATCCTTTTTAATGATCATCATGAGTGCCTGAGTGAATACCCTGAAGTGTAGCAACAGGAGGATTAGTAAGTAATACCTGATTTTGGCCCTCTTGATTAAAACTGAAGTGCAGCCTTATGGGGATGGTGTTTCCAATAGACATAATGTAGATGCTGGGATTGGAGATCCTAATGTAGATCTTAGTCTCCAGGTGGCACACTATGGAAAGATTGCACCATCAGCTGAGAGTTGGAGTTAAGAAGCCCTGTAAGTGCTTTACAGTAAATCAGGAGGTTTCCTTTCGGCAGTGCAGGTGTACACATTCCTTGATCTAATCTCATGGGTCTGCTGGTCTGTAATCATTTCTAAATGAGGCCATCGGTCTTTGCC
Source organism: Pipistrellus nathusii (assembly GCA_963693515.1). Taxonomy (NCBI): domain Eukaryota; kingdom Metazoa; phylum Chordata; class Mammalia; order Chiroptera; family Vespertilionidae; genus Pipistrellus; species Pipistrellus nathusii. The sequence goes on from OY882867.1 coordinate 65,000,351, forward strand.
TAAAGGAGCAGACCTTGTGTTGAACAATGCCAAGGGAAATGCCTCAGATTAGAGGCAGAGTAGAAGACTCACATGTTCTTCCAACTGAGTTTTAATTGCCCTCATAGTCATTCCACAGGAGCAGAGGACTGGGGAGGATAAGCACAGTGGAAAGGTTGCAGAATCGGCATATCTTGCAGATTGTACAACGTGTCCAGTGAAAGGAGTTGGTGCCTACGGGGCTCCGACAAGGTTCCCAGAGTGGGAAGCTCATTTGTGGGAGTTTTTTACTTACTGCTGAGGCTGTGCCTCTGTGGCCTGGGGATGCTTCCACCCAATAAGAAAACGAGTCATTACCAACACATACCTGTATTCGGAATATGGGATTGACTAAATAAGGTCCTTGTGTCAGTTCTCAAAGGGTCCTAAAGGCAAGAGAAAACTCCCCCATAGAAATATGAATGAGCTTTCCAGGCTTGTGCTTTGGGCAGACTTGGCATTTGGGGTATACCTGGGCTCTATCTCTAGCGATGTCTCCCAGTACTATTGCTTTCCCCATAAAACAAAGTTGTCAGTGTCCCAGTGAGTTAAGTGATGTACATACTGTAATATGTGGTGTTGTATGCAAACGGAAGGAGTGTACAGTTGTTTGGACCTACTATAAGACTCTTTTGGGGTAAAATTTGGGCCATGTTTCAAGCATGATTTTCTTTCTATTTTATAGAACAAAAGGTTGTGCTTCCATCATGTTATCTTTGAAATCTGCAAGTGCTTCAGCCAATAGCTCCGGTGCTTTGTTGGGGTCCGAGGTTGTTTTAATGCTGCTAATTTAGCAGCAATGCCACCAAATGATTACCTCTAGTTTTCTTGGTGTATGTCATTGAATGTCCAGGGATTTCTATGATTGCTAAAGACTTAGGCAATTGGACAGCCTCTAAGAGTTTTAAAATATAAAAGTTGTCATCTATCTTTTGTCCAGAAGAAGTCAAGATGTCTCTGTCTGCAGAGCATCCAGAAGTCATGGGCAGCACCAAAGGTGCACCTGCTGTCAGTATAAAATGGTCACCATTGTACCGTGGGCCAACTGCAAGCTCAGGTGGACGCAGAGAGCTCTATTTGTTGAACAGAAGTTGCCTAAGGCATTACACTGGCCTTGGAGGTTTTATTCATACAGACAATTGCCAGCTAGATTGGGGCCTGCTTCACCATGAGCAAACCAAACTAATTCAACATTTTAAGAGGTATTTTCCATAAATCAATCTGAAGAGTAAGTAGTCAGTCTGTTAAAGTCAGGGAGTCATGAGGGGGTATTGTCCAAAGGCAGAGGAAGGAGAGTAGTGTCACAGTGAGCAAGAGTCACATTGGATGAAGATAATAAAAGAACTCTGCAGGCAGAGAGGCGATGAGTATGATGGGAGTGAGGTAGGGCTGCCACTGAATGAGGCACATGAGGAGTCCGTGGAGCCCACGAGTACTTCTGAACATGCTGCAGTGCTTTGGTGATGGCCACCATAGCTCTCACCCAGGGAGAGAGGCTTTGATAACCAAACCTAATTGTTGACTATACTACCCAATGGGCCTGTATTGGCTTCCATGTTGTCGGATCAAGACACCTGAGGCATTCCCTTCCCTTTCATAGACAAAGAAGAAGGGCAGTTGATGACTACATGTTCTTCCCCCCCAAGCACAGGTAAAGCTGACAGAGGTACAGATCCCTGGCTTGTATTTTTGGATACTGAGCAGAAATGCCCTGGTGAAACCCTGTAATCATTCTTGTGTTTAGGAACTCTTAAGAATGGCACAGAGCTCATCTTCAGTCCACAGGGTGTAAGAAATGAGGGCTGTTTCCTGGGCCTGATCCGACATTTGACAGGGTAACTTTACGTGGGGCAGTAAGAGCAGGGGTTCCAATGGAGCCATCAGAATAAAAAGGGAGCTTAGTGACTGCAGGGCAAAGAAGGGGACAGGCAGGCCGCTCAGGAGCAGAAGTGGCAGATAATGAGAGGTCGGGAGGACACTTACAAGTTTCCTCAGGTTTAGTCAGCCTCTGAGAGAGCAGAGAGTTTGCTTCGTTGGTTTAGAATTTGTGATTGGGGGAAAGAATGTTCTGAGCCACTTACACTTTGAGGGTCTCAAATGCCAATTAAAATTGGTGATTAATACCAAACCTACTAGCTTTTGGTGGAATCTAGCTCTACTTCAAGAAAAACTACTCTATGTTACATACAGAGGCTCTTTCAAAGCTTACTGTGTTAGATTTCAGTCACCAGAACATGAAAAAAGTATGTCTAATGCAGAAACCAGTCCTTAGAAATAGGATGTTATCAAAAAATGTCCATAAAATGGGCAATGGGCAGTGCTGTGATACGGTAAGTGGCAGTAAGAAAAGTTCTGTTCTTACTAAGCTAAGAATTTGGAAATATTTGTTACAGGATGGTTGACCTATCACCCATTGTACCTGGGATATAGAAAACTGCTAACCACGCTGAAAAACTAGGAAACTGCAGAGAAAATGTAGAATGTAGGGATGGATTGATGACTCCTACAGCCTTCGCTGAGCTCCAGCATGTAAATTACTTCTTTTTCAGAGAAAATTCTCGGCATGCTAGCACACCTGGAAATGGAGGAAAGGGAAGAAAAACTGGTATGAAAGACCCTTTCTAAACGGGTATAATTGAAGATGTTTT